>CM032891.1:31858276-31875776 GCA_019176425.1 Megalops atlanticus
AGCAAATATCCAGCTGTACAAATGGATAAAACTGTAAGCTACAGAAGCGGCTGTGGATGAGAGCGGTGTTGGATGACAGTAATGTACTGCACTGGGTGAGGGAAGCACAGCACCTTTAGCAGCATGGTGTCAGAGTGCCACAGCCAGAGGACAGGAAGCATCTCCTATCCTGCAATCAATTTTACTTATTCACGTATGTGCAGTACGTCTGTAGCTGTGCATGTATCAATGTGTTTTTTTTTAAACTGTTTAGTATGAATATGTTTGCTGGACAAAATTGTAACCTACTGTATGTAAGTCCCTCTGGATGAGAGCATCTGTAAATGACAGTAATGAAATGTAATATCTGCTATCCAAAGTGGTAATGACTGCTAATGTTTAACTAGAGCGTAACTGTTTTTCTGTCATTTCTGCCGTATGGACAATAAATCTATTGAGGACAGCTCTACTTATTATTTATTATTTTATAACACTTTGGCAGATGCCTTTAAAGACACATATTCATATTGCAGGAATGACAAGAACAATAGGAATAAACAGTATACACAGTGACTGAACACAAAAAGAAGTGCAGAACTGTGTTAGTGTACACATAGTGTCCCATGCTTACATCACAGCAACTCCCACCCACACCACTCTCCTGCTGGTACAGTCTGAGCTAAGAACAGCCTCATCCCTCAGAGAACAGCCTCTCAGAGAGTACGGCCTCTCAGAGAGAACGCCTCACTGAGAACGGCCTCACTGAGAACGGCCTCACAGAGAACGGCCTCACAGAGAACGGCCTCACAGAGAACGGCCTCACCGCACTGAGAACAGCCTCATCTCTCACAGAACGGCCTCAACGCACTGAGAACAGCCTCTCAGAGAGAACGGCCTCACCGCACTGAGAACGGCCTCACCGCACTGAGAACGGCCTCTCAGAGAGAACGGCCTCACCGCACTGAGAACGGCCTCAGCCCTGACCAGCAATGCACTAGCGGCGCCCTCATAGCACAGAGTCTGCCCAGCTGAGTCCTGCAGAAGCAGGAGTGCTCATCCTGCAGAATACCAAGCAGGAAGTCCTTTTCCAAGTTTACTTCCTGCTAAGTATCAGAGACATATTCACACATCATCAGCAGTTTGTGCTGGAAAGTAAATTCACTTCCTTCCTCACTTCCTTCCTTTAGTGTTATTAGAATTTATTTCACAGTAGCGATCAACTGCATAAATACAGTGAACAACCTCACTCATTTATTGACAAACAAACCCAATACAGGCAGAATTAAGTGGTACCAGAAAAGTTTGATTCAGCTTGTTAAAGTGTAGCCTGTCACATGGGCTCACATGACAATAACACACAGCTCAGCCAGGTGTGAAGAAAGCTGGCAACGGAACTGGCAAAAGAGAAGCTGCTGGACAGCAGCAGGAGAAGGAGAGATCCCCGTACAGATGTGCCCAATGCTTAAAGCCAAACTAACGCCTCCACTGCACATGTATGCAGGGTCCAGGAGGAAGGAAGCTCTTCTACCTTAGATTATGTTACTGTTAACCAGGGAAGCTGCCTACTGATTGTGGGTCCTACAGACCCATCTCCCTATTGAATACCTACATTAAAATATTGTGTAGGGCCCTAGCTAGGTGCCCATGAAGTCCTTCTTACTAGTTAGATATATGATCAGAATGTGTTGATGACATAAAGGAGAGCCACAGGTTCATATAAGCATCCATAGTACCCGGCATATCTGTATATTGATAGATTTTATTATTTTAAGGGTAATTACATACAGTCAGACTTACAAATGCCAAGTGACATGTAGCCTAGGGACTGTAGTTACAGGCACTCTCTGCATCGTGAACGGAGAGAGACAATAAACACCACGGGCAGAATCACAATAAACCTCACCTTCAACCCCAAACTATGAATTTTGGTGGGGAAACCAGGCCTTTTTGAAAATATACAGGCTCTTTTATCAGCTTTTAACAGTAATTTTTCTTGTCTTGTAGGTTAACGAGTGACATCACAAGTCAAGCATGGAGGATAACAAACTGCATATGTAATAGGCTTATATAATGAAAATAATGCATGCATAATACAAAGTAATGTTCATGATTCTGTATCTATGCCATGTGTCTGACAGACGTGTCTGAATGCCTCCACTGCATGGACCAGATTGCTAATAAGTGCAGTGATGTACTGTATATCCTTCATTACTGTAAAATCTTCAGTAAATATAAAGTTTTAAATATCGATTGTTATTACCGTCAAGCACAATGTTCACATGGCTAACATTGTTCCAGAAGATCAGTGCTCTCTTGTATCATACCAACAAACTCACAGCATACTGCCAGAGATACTCACAGAGATACCCACAGCATACTACGAGAGATACTCATAGCATACTCACAGAGATACTACCAGAGATACTCCTGACCTTATGGTACACTACACACAGTCTTACACTGGACCACTGTAGCTGGTCTGCAGTAAACATCCCTGCCACCTCTTTCTCGGCCAGGCCACCCCAGTGAGCTGCCCCATCCTGACTCAGCAGACAGTACACACCACTTCAGCATCCCAGACACATACAGACTTTCTTCAGAAAGCATTTAGCCACCCTTCCAACTACAAGACAAATACATTGGGAGTGTTTAATAGCCCCGGATGACTTTAAACTTAATAATAATTAAGCATGGTTTGGTTACTGATTGCTCTTGCTTCTAACCTGTTGCTTGTGTTCTGTTTTTTGTACTACTGTATTTTTGTACTTCTAATCTCTTTACTTCAACTTCATATTTTACTATCATCTTTATTATTTTGATATATTGATATATCATATTGCTTTCACATATTGACTTCTGTTAACTGTCTAACAGTTACTGATGTCCTGGCCAGGACTCCCTTATGAAAAAGATTCTAAATCTCAATGGGATCATATCCTAATACCTAATACCCTGGTGTTTGGAGTGATCACATGCCTACAGTGATCAGGTGTTTTGAGTGATCAGGTTCTTTGCTTGATCAGGTTTTTTGAGTGATCAAGGTTTTTCCTTGGGTCATGTTTTTTGAGTGATCAGGTTTTTTGCTTGATCAAGTTTTTGAGTGATCAGGTTCTTTGCTTGATCAGGTTCTTTGCTTGATCAGGTTTTTGAGTGATCAGGTTCTTTGCTTGATCAGGTTTTTTTGCTTGATCATGTTTTTTGAGTGATCAGGATCTTTGCTTGATCAGGTTTTTTGCTTGATCATGTTTTTTGAGTGATCAGGTTTTTTGCTTGATCAGGTTCTTTGCTTGATCAGGGTTTTTGAGTGATCAGGCAGGTGTGCATTGGAAATGGATTGACACATTCAAGTGAGCTACAGAGGTACACACCTGCAAACAGCTGACCTTCCTGAACTCTGAAACTTAATGGTTTATTTCACAACCACACCTTGAAATGAGGGGAAGAGAGAGAGAGGAGGAAAGAGGGGAGAGAGGGAGAAAAGGAGAAAGAGAATAAGAGAGAGGCAGAGGAGGAGAGAGGAGACTTATGGAACACAGGAGAGAGACTGAAGAGAAAGAGGGGGTTAGGGTTAGGGGAGAGGGGAGGACAGGCTGAGAGAGGACATACATAAACATTCGAGAAGAAAACAGGAGGAGAATACAGTTTCAGGAGGAGTCCCAGCTATGTTGCTGGACTTGTTCTTCCTGCTTCTCTCTTTAGACAAACACTGGCTTTCTTGAAAGGCAGCCAACAACACCAGGAAGATGGAAGAAATGACAGTGTGAACACCTTAATGAAAGCTTACTGTCTGCCCAAGTCTCAAAAAAACCTGTACACATTAATAAAACATATTGGCTGACCCAGTCTCAAACAAAACATCCCACACACACTCTCCTTCTCTCTCTCTGTCATCCACACACACACGCGCGCACACACACACAGCTACCGTCTGCCATGTGGTTTGTGCTCTGTCCTGTCTTAAAGTGCACCAGGCCTCTTCCAGCCACCTGTGGGTTGGACTCAGGAGCTGGACCCCTGGACTGCACAGATCACGCAAAACTATGACTGAGGTGCAACACATACACATTCAGCAACATGGTCTGTCTGCAGCTATTCCAGTACCAGGTACAAGAGCAATTTGCAGTGTCTTTAAAAGGGTGACAGTGCAGCATAGTGGTAAGGAGCAGGGCTCGTAACCAAAAGGTTGCCAGTTTGATTCCAATATCGAGCTGTATAAATGGGTAAACCTATAACCTATGTAAGTGGCTCTGGAAAAGAGCGTCTGCTAAAGCAATGTTTCCCAGCCCTACTCCTGGCGGCACCCTGTCCTGCATATCTTCTATCTATCCTTGCTCTACCTACCCGACTGAACTCATCAGTGGCACGTTTTATTAGCTGAGCACACCTGATTTAATCAAGCGGCAAGGATAGATAGAAGATATGCAGGACAGGGTGCCGCGAGGAGTAGGGTTGGGAAACACTGTGCTAAAGGACAATAACGTAAAGTAATGTAAAAAGCTGCCTTCCTATGGTCCTTTAAGGTCATCATTTCATGTCAGTCATATCAGGCACTTCTGCACTTTACTCTTACTACAGGAAACATTTCCTCTGATACAGTTACATGCCAGTTACTTTTTCACACAGCACCATGAGAGCAAACACCAATCAGAGCATGAGCACATCTGCGTGACATCATCAGAGCAACTCACAGGCCTCTGATGAGCTGTGGGTATGCCCACCTCCCGATGGAAGAACGGACAGCAGTGGGTAAAAGAATGGAGAAGACACTTTCATTATTGCAGAAAATGAGAGATGAAAAGTCCAGTCATTCATTCAAGCATCAGCATGAAGAGGATGTCTGGCTCTAAACTGAAGACTTCAAGTGTCATATCAGGATCCACACTGATCTGCAAAGGTGAAAGCCCACATCTGAGCATCTGAGGGCCACGGTGCTGTGTTAACCAGTAGCAAAAAACATCCACTAATTCACTGACTGACCATCCCTCTAAAACACCTGCAACTCTGTCCACATAATGGCCAACAATCACCCCAAAACACCTGCAACTCTGTCCACATAATGACCAACAATCGCCCCAAAACACCTGCAACTCTGTCCACATAATGACCAACAATCACCCCAAAACAGCTGCAACTCTGTCCACATAATGACCAACAATCATCCCAAAACACCTGCAACTCTGTCCACATAATGACCAACAATCACCCCAAAACACCTGCAACTCAGTGATCCCCACACAATGGAGAGAGCTGCCCTGCTGTGCTCAGTGAGGTCACACATCACTCACAGTGACTCCCACAGATACAGACTCACTGTGGCTGGCAGCTGATTGCTGTGAGCTAAACATTCTGAAAGGAGAAGGAAAGTATGGCCACAGCATGGTGTGCCGGGGGAACAGGCTCTACCTTCAGATGTGTGACAAACATGCAGCCACCACACACATCATGGTAATGGTCCATTTCTCCAAAAAATGTCCCTGCTGTTAAACCTCTGTGAAACAGTGAGTCTGATGCAAGTAAACCTGTCTAGAGACCAGACTTTACTCTGAAAAACATAAAGTTACTCACATCACATTAACATCATAGCATGTTCATCACAGTCAAAAAGCTGTCACTCAGTGGGCTTCAAAATACCAACTGAACAAAGTGACAGTGACATCATAGGTAATAGATAACAGTATTTCAATTGCATGCCTGTACACAATACCATTCTCATGAAAAATACATCAGTTTCACCCAAATATGAATTATGCAAATTTATCAGACTACACATCAATACTGAGACATGACATTGCTACAAGGAAAGCATTTTCATGGCCTATGGCTCTTACAGTACAATTACCAACACATGGAAGACAGGCAGCACTCACATACACACACTGACCATGTGGGCTGTTACCAGAATCCTGAGTGAAAAAAACACACAAAGGGTCTCAGAGGCTTAGAGGACTTTAGAAGGTGTTTACACCTTTTCTAGCTGTGATGTTTGGTGGGATCCAACACTGTGTTTCAGAATAAGAAGACAAACCAAAGACAAACAGCATGCAGGCTCAGTGGGAAAGACCTGCTTAATGTTGCTCTGGGCTGCAGTCTGGGTGATGGTCTACACAGGCGATGGACATCCACACATCTGAATTTCACATTCTGAATCTGAAAATCTGATTATGCTAGTCTGATTCTCGCAGTCTGATTCTCAGTCTGATTCTCTCTCAGTCTGATTCTCGCAGTCTGATTCTCAGTCTGATTCTCAGTCTGATTCTCTCACAGTCTGATTCTCTGTCTGATTCTCTCACAGTCTGATTCTCAGTCTGATTCTCTCACAGTCTGATTCTCTGTCTGATTCTCTCACAGTCTGATTCTCAGTCTGATTCTCTCACAGTCTGATTCTCAGTCTGTCTGATTCTCAGATGTTCAGCTCTGACCTTTGAATGCTCCACACACACTCTGCCATAAGAGACTCTGTGCTTAAGGGTTACCTGATTTTTCAACATCACAAAAAATACATTTCTGCTGTGATAATAGGAGGTACAATCAACTACATTTCTATACTGAATGAGAAATGCATAATTTTCCATATAAATTACACAAAAATACATAATAATCAATTGAACGCTCAGAATATATTAAAACGTGTTGCATGGTGATTAAGCTGACTGTGTACCTGCTCCTCCTTAAACACCTTTCAGATCAGATTCTGATATCAATATCTCTAAATTGATTGGTCAGGATATTGTTAAGACAATCTACTTTAAACAACATCTGAACTGCACACTATTTTGCAATCACAGACTGTCTCTTGGAGCTAGGGTTAGGGTTAGAGCTCTGGAATGAGGGAAGCTAGAGCAATTCCTTCAGCCATCAATGGGGGTGTGTCCTAATGGGTGAACTAGTGAGTGAGTGCAATGAACCCTGAGTGAAGAGCTCTCGGGTTACACTGGTGTGCATCTCAGATACAGTACAGAAGGGAACAAATGAGCACAAATTCGGTTCTAGCAGGTCATCCTTCAAAGACCAAAGCAACAGACCAGATAAATATCTGAAAATGCAAGAAAAACATTTAAATTAAAAAATAGACATTGAATGGAAACCTCAGATCTCATAAACACGTACTTCATTTACAGATCTCTTACACAGATCCACAGAGTGTATATTTATAATATCAGGCCTTTGCTTCCCTTGAACACACCTTGCTGACATGTCCCTGTCTGCCCCTGTGTCCCACATTGAGTTTCTACTCCTGTTGCTGTAGTTCTGTCTTCCTTTCTAGTTACCATTTCTACACACACACACACACACACACACACACACACACACACACACACACACACACACACACACACACACACACACACACAGTCTCTCAATCCCTGGTCTCTCAGTAGAAAACAGTTATTACTCCCATCCCCAGAGAGGAGACTTACACAGACAGAGAGAGACAGACAGAGACGCCTCTAAAGCTCTTTAAATGGCAGGATCAGTGGGGGGTGACGGCCGGGGAGAGGAGGGGACACACAGGGAGACATGAAGTATGTGGAACAAAGACAGTGAAAGGGAATACAGATAATTACAAAAGTTTATTGAATGAAGGGAAATTCACTTTTTACCCTTACAGTAATTATATGAACAGAGCAATGAAGAAGAGAGAGCCAGAAAGAGAGAGAGGGAGGGAGAGAGGGAGGCTGCAGACAGACATTCAAAATGAATCACACTCTGAGACACCAGTTTTTCCTGAAATATCAGACCAGTTTCCCAGAGCAGAAAAACACCAAGCCCTGGAGTTTGGCTGGCAACAGATACTTGATTTCTCTTGTTCTTTAATCCCTTTTTTAAAATAATCCATTATTATTATTATTATTATTATCTTACCAAAAACCCCAAGAAGCCACAGGCACACTGACATACTGCTCGGAAGTGACCTCATCATCCACAAGTCTGTAGTCCGGTTCTGAGAAGTTCTGCGGTCCAATATGGTTTTCACAACGGAGTAAAAGTTCGGTCTGGTTCTGGCTAAAACACCGTGCAACGACTATTACATTAGCCAGAGCTGACCTGTTCCAAATGATGATTCAAATCGATTACTGATTTATAACCTATACATTCCCTTTCGGCCTCTCAGCACAGTAGGATCTTCAGGAATATAATGCATGAAACGTGAGTTACTTCTACATTTAAATGAACGGTCAAATTAATTTGAAAAAGTAAACAGCCGTTTAGGTTTCAGAAGTTCACATCCTTTCACGAACGCGGCGAGGTTCTGAACTCAGTCGCGTTTTCCAGCCCACGCCGTATTCCTGAGCACAGTTCCGTCCGCGGAGGGTCCAACAGAGCCGGTTCGGAGCTTTTTCGCCGTTTCTGCGCTGCGCTCACTGAGTCGCCATGTCTGCGCTCTGGCGAGGCAGGTTCGCTGAATACACCTGTCGCTGTTTGCGTTACTCCGCCCAGATCCACTCATTTCTAACATGTCAAAACCAAGACCTTCTGACGACACGAGTAAAGGTGCGTTTTCCGGTCAGAAATCAGCCAACCAAAAGCCGCAATGCGATTCTGCTCTAATCCCTGCGAGCAGCTGCATCTGTTACACAGCTGCCTGCTTTCTTTATCGGTTTCTGAGCAGAGCCACTGCCTCACAGAGAAGCGCTAACCCCGGGCGGTACCTCCGGCTGCCCGCGGTGCGAAACCACGCCGTGTCACCAGGCTGTCTTTCGATCTTTGATTGTTTTAATGTTTCATTATGGCTACAATTAACATGTGTGCCGGTTCTAGAATACTCAATGTAATATTTTACAAGCTGTAGACACTCCTCCATTTACGTGGCAATGACATTACGACTTGATCTGCGGTTGGAGTGACGCTCAGGTCCTGGCGACTGATGGCTGTTACTAAATAAGCACACACACACACACACAGCTAACACACACACACACGCACAGTGCGCACGCAGACAGATACACTGAACTACTTTAAACGTGATAGCTGTTACTCCACTGAAAAGCCTGCTGATTAAACACAAAACAGTTCACCCTACCAGAAAACAAAAACTTGGCTGTCCAGCAGATACAGTCCACTCCGTGTAAAACAGTTACTGACATGATGATCAACCACAAGTTCCAAACCCTGGAACAGAGTCTTTCCTAGCGAATGCTGTTTAAATATTCGGCTTCAAAAATCAAACAAACCGCTGGTCAAAATTGGTTTGGGTCACTGGCAACATATATATCCGCATCTGAGCAAGCGTAATGGAGCAAAAGTGAAAAACACATTAATTTACTAGGACAAGTTGTGCAGTTTAGCACATCATCAGTATCTGATACCAGCAGAAACTGTAGGATCAGGTGCGAAATACGGGGGGTCTCGGGGGGTCCGAGACCCCTTGATTGACACTTGAGACCCCCTGAAAGCCTCAACAGCAAAATTTTGGGGGGTCTCTTAAAAAATCTTTAAAAAATGTTTAAGATGGGAAGCATCATGCTGACCTCTTACTAATTACCATGGTGATGTGAACCGCGGGGAGCGCAGATCAGTTAATAATGCATTTATGATGCACCCAGGGTTCCTCACGATGACCTTTTAATGGGACCTTGAACATGAGCAGCTCAAAGATGTAGCGGATCATCTCTCCGCAGATCAATACTCTAACATTTATTCTACAAATCCTCCTTCAGTTTAGGGTGACAGGCCATACAAGGACTCCTGCCAAGACTTAACATTACAATATTAACACCAGACCCTGTCACTCTGGATCAATATTGATGTGTCCTGAGATCTTTACCAGTCATCTGCATTTCTGTAAAGTCATGACATGCAGTGGAGATGCACTGTAAAAAACCATGTTTAAACTCCAGGAAACAGAAAGGAGTTGAAAGTCATGAGAAGGAAGGACATGAAAAGTGCACTGAATGGCTCCTTCATTGAGCCAACTCAGCAATATAAAACAGAAAACACCGTTCTGACGGTTTGACGATTTGACAGCTTATGTAGGAATGGTACAATCCAGCAGCCCTGAGACCGTGAGCAGTTATACGCTGTACACAAAGCAGTGTGTTTAAACAGCCAGCGAGGAGCAAAACAGGAACAGGGAGGGCCAAAACCAGCGACGACACAGCTAAAAGTATCTCAGGCCGAGAAGTGGGTGGGTTGGTGGGCGGACGACTCCCCAGTGGCTCAATCGGTAAAAACACTTGCTCTGAATGTAGACTGAGCGCCACAGCACTGGCTCGAGCCCAACGTGTCACTAGCCGATAGTGACCGGGAGCTCACAGGCAGAACACACCAGCCTCGCTCCGCCGGGTATAGGGGTGGGAACGTCGGCAGGGGCTTCGGTCCCATTAGCAACAGCGACTCCTGCTGACCGACCAGGCACCTGTGATCCACGCAGCCAAAGCTGCTTACGAAATGTCTTCCTCCGACTTATCTCTGCGCTAACTCAGCTTGTGCGCTGCACTCAGGGCCGTGGGAAGTACTAATAGTGCTTTAATACGTTTATTTTTTTTGCATCTGGCATCTGATGTGATCACAGCACTCTCTGCCAGATACAGAAAAAATAAACGTATCAACACATTTTAAATAATTCTCCTTCATGGCGACAGAGAATCCTTTACAAGAAGGGGCAACGACTGTGTTTCAGACTCTTAGGCAATGTGTCATTATTATCACGTCGATCACCCTAAATGCAATGCCTGTTCATAAATGCTCTATGCCATTTACCACATATGTGATATCGATATAGATAGATGCAGATATGATATAAAATATTACATGTCTTTCTATTTATCTCTATTTATCATTTTAACACTCCTGCTTCTCGGTTGAATTCGAAGTCCCTATGCTTCACAATTTATCGTCTGCTTAAAGCGTTGTCGAGTAATCCGGTTTTGAAATCACAGCAAATTTCTGCATTGTCTCCAACATAAAGCTGACATTACATCCCACTTTATATGAAAAATAAACACAAAATAATGTATTTGCTTTTCATTGCAATGATTCAAAAGTTGTGGTCAAAAGACGAGCCCAGCAAACTTTATTATGAATAATCGTCATACACGGATCCATAAGATTTGTGTTTGTCTGAGGTTACCCAAGTTGCCAGATCGTCTATGAAACACAATCTACACACAATCCACACACTAAATACAATTATTTATTTACTCATCTATTTACTACCCCCCCGCCGCCGAAAAAACCTCCCGTATTTTGAAACCTAAATGTTGGCAGGTATGGGTAGGCAGGACCCCCCGATTGCCACCGGGTATTTCGCACACTGTGCAGGATGGCCCTGTAACAGCCTCTTTCTGCTGCAGTAAGACCATCCAAAGCCAGACAGCGTGAAAACGCGCACGACAGTCTGCTGAGATTCTCCCCAAGAGCCCAGAGTGACATGAAATAATTAAAGCATAATATGACTCAGGTTATTTTTTGTATATATTTTTATGATTGCATAAAATACTGAAATCTGTTTTTTTCCTTGTTTGAAGAATTTTGCTAATGACATCTCTTAAAAAGAGGAAACATTTGGCTTGTAGTAGGCCTGACTACCTCCCTGTATCAAATGTGTTTCCATATTTTTCTTTTTGTTAAAATTGTACCCTATTGTAGTAAACCTGTCTGATTACTCATAGCAGCTGAGTGTTGTTGCAGATACTTGCTGCAATACGCTGTAGGTGTAAACTAGCATGCCGAGAAAGGGCGGATCCCGGGCGCGTTACTGTGGGAGCGTCACGCCTGATCACACGTCATGGATCCTCCTCTGACTCATGATCGGCTCATTTTCCAAAACAGCGTTGTGCTGTAAAGCTGTGCCCTGTTCATGACCGTACACTCGCACTCCCATGATGCACTGCTGCCCTCTGTGTCTCACTCTGCAGCCCGACCCGCTCAATGCCCAACTGCGTCTGCAGCAGCCGCGTCGTTTCAGACGCAGCAGAGCCTGCAGGCTGCTCAGCAGTGTATCACTCTGAACTGCACACTGTGTTACGCAGTGTATCACTCTGAACTGCACACTGCGTTACGCAGTGTATCACCTGAACTGCACACTGTGTTACGCAGTGTATCACCTGAACTGCACACTGTGTTACGCAGTGTATCACCCTGAACTGCCATTCAGTTCCAGAACAGCATTTTGGTCTTAGTTTTATTTGCTTCGTGTGAAGCCAGCAAAGCAGAGAGGTTCACATGAGGTTTTGCTGCGCATACATACATACACGTACACGCACACATACACACATACACACACACGCACACACACACATACACACACACACACACACATACACACACATCCACACAGTTCCAAATACAAATACATATACTCACACATATACACACACACATACACACACACGCATCCACACAGTTCAAAATACAAATACATATACTCACACGTATACACACACACACACACACACACACACACACACACACACACACACACACACACACACACACACACACACACACACACACACACACAAACTCAGGCGTTGTAAGATTCCCATGACATCACACAGACTCATGTTGCAGAGGGAGGGAGGGAGGGAGGGAGGGGTAAAGCCAATTCTTTTTTCTCTTTATGACAGTTAAATCCCTCAGGCTCTTCCACTTCACTGACACACAACAATTACACATCTACCTAACCTGCTCTCTCTCACTCTCCTTCTCTCATTCTCCATCATTCCCTCTCTCTCAGTTCAGTTCAGTTCAGTTTGGCTTGTGTAACGGAGTGCATGTCCGTTACATGAGTTTAGTTTAAGTGGGCAAACATGTCCCCATTGTGTATCACCAGCTCCTTTGGTTTTACTCCTCCCAAAAGACATCCAAACCACTGAATCTATAAACCAAGAAGGACAGTTGGAATGTTTTAACATGCAGGGTGGCCAACTGAATGTTTAAAGCATTTCTAATATCAATTTTTTCTGTCAATTGCACATATATCTTCAGTTGAAGTAATGTTTGTGGTTTGGGGGGAAACAGGGCCTACCTGTGATTCCACGGGCACCAGCAGGACAGACTCCATCAGCCAAAGGACCCGAGGGCTGGGGGCTGATGGGACTTGTAGGTTTGGGGGGAGAGCAGACAAATGGGGCTGACCAACATGGGAGGTGACAATGGGTGAGTTTCCAGTGATGGCTGGCTAATCTTTTATAATTTAATTGTATTGGTTGGTGAAGGGTGAAAATATCCGGGAAACATTTTAGATGGGATTAAATAATATTTGTATGCAAGTATTTATTGTATTATGACTTTTGTTGAGTTAATTGATTTATGTTCTGATTAGTTCACTCCAAGATGGCTGATTGCCTTTATAAAGCAACTCGCAGTCAGTAGAAGGGAAAGAGTGGAGTGAGAATCACAGATTAATTGATGTGTTCTCTTTTGGCCTGCTTAGGCAATTATTGTTTGCATTTTGTTTGTTTGTGTTATTCTTTTTTTTTTTTTGTTTTTTCTTTTTCGGTATTGTTAAATTAGTATTATTTATTGTCACTTTCACCAGTCACAGCTTGGGTGAAATAAACCACCATCACCTCATCAAAACCTTTTCGACCTCATCAGTTTTTTTTTATTATCGCCTCTCGGTCATCCCACGACAGCTTGCTTTATTTGCATAGCAGAGTCACAAAGTGTTCACGTAATGTGTTAGCCAGCTTTTCCAGCTAGCTTCAAGACTTAATTATGAAATATTATTCAAGATAAAATTAGACTTGAATCCACTGGGATTTGGTATCACTGAGAAACTTATTCCTGCGCTGCCTCCTGCCCCTCCCCCCTCCTCACCTCACTTCACTGGCTTCCTGTTGAAAAACCTTGGTGCTGGCATACAGGACAGTGAATGGAACAGCCCTTGGTGCTGGCATACAGGACAGTGAATGGAACAGCCCTTGGTGCTGGCATACAGGACAGTGAATGGGACAGCTCACTCATACCTAAGACCGCTCTGCAAACCCTAGGTTCCGTTTAGATCACTGAACTCTGCAATCTGCAGGGCAACTGATTGTCCTGACCCGTTGGGGTCGCTCTTCTCAGACGTGATACCTGTCTGTACTGGTCCCTCAGTGGTGGAATGAGCTCCACACAGGGTTTAGGATACAGGAATCGCTGGCCGTCTTCCGACACAGACTGAAGACCCACCTCTTCAGACTGCAGCTCAGTTCTATCTTAGTCCCCACTCCCTAACACCTGCTACTTGTTTTACTTTCTGCTTATTTAACTTGTAGTATCACAGTGTGTTATGAATTCTGTGATCTAGTGTTAAGCTCAGACTCACTGGTCTGGGAGTGTTGTTAGCCTGGTCTGACACTGTTGCTTGTTTAAATTGAACGGATTCACTTCTGTTCCCTCGTGCTGGAAGTGGCTCTGGATAAGAGCATCTGCTAAACGCATTTAATGTAATATACTTTTCTTCCTCTCTCTTCTCCTTGAGGATTATCAATGCCAGCCAGCTTTCTCTGTCTAGTAATTTTCCATTGTTCTGTTTCTCGTTTTCTTGTCTCTAACTTTAAGAAATATCAGTTCTTTATCTGTTCTTTGGTTGTTCACAGACATGTATTTATGACAGAAGTTTTGAACTTTACTGTGGATAGAAAAAAGGAACAGTTTTCAATCAGAGTGCATTTTTAGTGTGGCTCTTTCTTCCCCCTCCCTCCCTCTCTCTCTTTCCCTCTCTCTTGGTTTCACACTGTGTCTCCATTTATATGAATAAAAAGATTCCTTATTGGTATGAGTTTACACTGTACAACACCGTCCAACTAAAGTTACACATACCCTATGAATTCACTGATATAGTAAAAAATAAGGATGAGTAATTTACCTATAAACGTAATATTGTTTATTGCAATAATACTGTTAAAAAATAAAAATAAGCACCTCCCACACCTCCTTTGCTATTGCTATTGGTCCAAATAGCTCATCTGACTGCACTGACATTTTGGAACCAGCAGAAACTTTATCATCCAACACCAGTATGAACATTCAGTTGCTAAAGCAGCTGCAGTTTCCTGCCTGAGCTCTGAAGCACAGCAGCTTTTTGCTTGGTGGGAACTTTGCCTGGAAATAGCAGCTGCTGGGGAAGTTCTGCTGTTTGACCACAGGGGGGCAGTCTTCTTCTTCACTCACAGTTCCACTGCCTAAAGTGGCTATCAGGCTACAGTGGATCACTTCAGTGTCTTTCATTTCTGGCCTGTGTTGCATCTGTGGCTCTGTTGTTTGAAGAAACTCAGTTTCTTAATTACACTCAAAAGGCCTTCTGAACACCTGCCAGAAATTTCTGACACTATTTACTCAGTTGTAAAGTTAGCAAGTTGTTCCTCCTCACAAAGGCAAAAACTTCCAGGATGCAGTTATTACTGCTACTCCAGAACCTTTTTGAGAACTTATACGGCATATTTATTTGATTGAAAAATCAAAATATATTTCCATGTCAATTAGTGCCAGTTGCATCAATCACTCAGCATGAGAACTTTCTGCTGTACTTAGCATTTTACTGACAGGGTAGTGACAGTATCTGTGATGGGACTGCGGTGTGCATCAGAACATCGGTTTGATGTTGTCTGCAGTCTTTGCAGGTTTGCACTCACTTTATCCTGACAGCTTGCAGCAGTGTGTGAATGTGGCCATACACATCACACACCTTCCAAGAGATTCATAAATCTAAACCCCTTTTGCTGGATAAAATTGTGGGTATTGTTGGAAGGAGAAGATATTCAATATAAACTAACCCATAAAATGGGAATATTCTGGGTCTGCTGTGTGTGACTCTGAGATCAGATTTCCATGCAAGGTGAAGCACTACAGCACTGAGCCCCACACTATTCTATCTGTCCTTTCTCTCCCTCACTTTCTCTCTCCATTGCTCTCTCTCCCTCTCTCATCTTTTTATTCAAATGTGATAAGCACCATGACACCAATCCTTGTAGTCACTTCACACTTTCTTAGTTACCCAGAGATGCACAACAGTGAGGCCCGGATCACAGGAAACAGGAAGTGAATCGGACAGTGCGGTTAGAGGGAGGGGACCGTTCCCATGGTAATGAACAGAAACTCAACCTCAGAAAAACAGATAAGGCAAGAGAGACTGAGCTCTTTAACTCAACAGAACCTTCAGAATTTCACAAAATTACATTTTTATTTCAAAGCTTTTAACACAAGTGTATTAAACATTGAGATACAACAACAGAACAGTACTCAACATTCTTTCAATATGTTTTCTTCAATCAAAAGCACAAATACATTTTCTATTTAACTGTGTCTTTGTGTCAAACACACACACAGGCAGCTCATAATACTGTGAAATCTTAAGCATTATCATGAGCAATACAACACTGTCCAGCTGCAGGGGGTGGGTCTGTTATTAGCACAGTATTGCATTATCATATGCACAGTATTGCATTATCATATGCTGCAGAATCCGCAGAGCAGGGGGTGGGGGAGCGTGAGGGGGAGGGGGTGTGGGGGAGTGGGGGGGTAGGTGGGGAGTGCATGAGGAGGAAGGGGTGTGGGGGTGTGGGGGTAACTACCCTCTCTTCACTTCCTCTGGATGTTGAGGGTCTCATAGGTATCTTGGCCACGAGGAGTTAATGACTGAAAAAAGAAAGAGAAAATGAGGGATAGATAGTGGAGGAGGGGAAGAGAGAGACAGAGGGCTACATAACATAAATGAGTCATGATAAATGAATAATAACGATAATAAGACAGGCCAAACACAAGCCCTGATACACCTGCAGTGCTGTGCCAATCCCCTGCATATCGCTGGACACGTGCAGGTTAGACAGGTAATGTTTGGTTGGTCGTGCCGTTCTGCCTCAGCGCCTCCTCATTCTCCGTTCTTTGCTTTTACCCTTTGATACGACTCCAGCCTGCAGCTGCCAGCTGTATGTCAGGCTCTTCTCACTGTAACGTCCTCTGCGGTCAGAGACACTGAGGGCAGGTGAACGCTGTCTGATGCTCCGCCCCGCCCCGGTGCTCTCTGGGGGACAG
This sequence comes from Megalops atlanticus, assembly GCA_019176425.1. Taxonomy (NCBI): domain Eukaryota; kingdom Metazoa; phylum Chordata; class Actinopteri; order Elopiformes; family Megalopidae; genus Megalops; species Megalops atlanticus. The sequence goes on from CM032891.1 coordinate 31,875,218, forward strand.
GAGACCGGGGAGATGGGACACACCGCACCCCCACAGAACGTAACACGTCACCTCCGCTGCTCTGGGGTCAGAGAGACGGGACACACCGCACCCCCGCAGAACGTAACACGTCACTTCCGCTGCTCTGGGGTCAGAGAGACGGGACACACCGCACCCCCGCAGAACGTAACACGTCACTTCCGCTGCTCTGGGGTCAGTGTCAGCACAAATCATGCGCTGATTCAGCTCATTCATATGGCAGCACTGACCCTCAGCTTCAGCTAACAGCTACCATAGATACATCTATGAAAGTGAAATATTCCAACTAATTACGAAACAATGTGATCAAAGCAAGCTGGCTTGTGATCATGTGTATCTTGAAGCTATTGTCCGCGGGCAAATCCATAACTAGCCACCTACTTTTTCTGTAATATAAAATGCATACCTGATGAGCACGGATCACACTTTTTTACTCCTGGCTAGTTAGAGGCACTGCTGTGTGTGGAAGTGACACTGGCAGGATGGCATGCACATACCTCAGGACTTGGCTGCATGATAACAACAGTAAAATAACATATCA
>CM032891.1:31880776-31883276 GCA_019176425.1 Megalops atlanticus
CTATCAAAAGCATCCTGCGGCACCGGTGGCGTGTTAGTCTGTAAGCTGTGTCTACTCAAATATAGTTTTTTGTTTCGTTCCATTCAAGCGTTCATATTTTTTGGGGTTTATATATAACATTAAAATTTAAAAGCTAGACAATTTAAAAGCTTGGACTGCGGGCCTGTTGCCTTCGGCAACACGGAGTTGATTGTGCCTGGGAACAAAGTCATAGTTTTTGTCTCCTGCTATTTTCCCAGCACGCATCAGAGTGCTCCGCATCCTGTATCTGGGTTATTCCTTATCTACTGTATTTTTCCAGGAATGAAATATATGGCGACAGTAGATAACTACGTCAAATTAATAATTAATGATTGACGTACCGTTATAGTATTTAGATTTGCAGTGAAGGTTGACGGATGGAGCGGTTTTCTGCAGACCGCGTCTGGCAGCTGGAAGCGCATTTCCTGATATCGAGAATTTTGAAGCTGTTCGTGTACGAATAATATTTTCTGCTCCACACGGGCTGAAAAGATCCAACACAAACATTCTCACTTTTTTGTACTATGGGGTGATCGCGCAATAAGTTTTTAAATATTCGACGTGTACGCGAATTTACTGCTTCTTAATTTGACAAGCCTGGTTTTCTTTAAATTGAATTAAATAAATTTTAATTTAAACGGGCGTTGTTCATCAAAGCTAACCTGAGTCTGGTTAACCTTAAATTCAAATATACATATATTTGTGATGTATTATAAGCACACAACGCAAAACAATGCCGATAAAAAAGATCCTTTCGAAAGTCATAAAACAGGCATATTTTCTCATGATTTCATTTTAGTCCATGCATTTTGGCCTTCTTTATAATAATATGGATGATCGAAATATCTGTAACACTAAACAGAAAAGAACACTGAACTTTTAAAGCTGTACTTTGGCAACTACAAATAATAACAGCAACAACAGGAGTTCCCTAAGAGAGAAATATGCCCACTTTTTGTGAAATTGACAAATTGACATGTGAATAAGTTACTCACAGGCCCTGCCAAAATTCTGGCACAGCAAGACAGCGGTGAGAAAGACGGCTGCAAATTTCATCTTGGCGCACGGACCCCCGGCCAGCTGAAACTGCCGCAGAGCGGACTGCGTCAGCGGCGCCGCTCCTGAAGGCTGTCGCGAAGTGCCGGTGACGCCTCGCCGCAGAAAGCGGTAGTAGGAAGCTTGTGTCTCACTGTCCATTTTCGAGATGTGGCCGCTCAGTCACATTTCTCTCTTCCTCTTTAAATGTGACAAGACAAGAACTAGATAAGAAAGAAAGTATATCAGGTTTACTTTTATAATTGTTTCATACTGGATATATTTCACTTTAGTGTCATATTCATTCTATATAATCGGCAAATAAAAAATTATAATTTATTGTCCTTATCGATGCTTTTGTATCATTTTTACTAAAACTTTTCCTGTAAACATGTCCTGCAGGATACGTTGATTTTAGTCTACGCTTTTCTTTCACAGAAAAGGCCAGAAATCTTAATGTAGTAAAACTATTATACAGATTATAATAATCAATGAATATTTAATCCTAATCTCAGTTGCACTTGATGGTTTTTATTAAAACAGCAGATGTGGCTAAGAGCATGCCTTTTTTTGCAAAGTGCTACAGTACTTTTTTAAGTACTGTACAAGGACATTTTGCTGGAATGTTGTTTGTAGGTTTAAACTCTGCTCAGCCTTTGACACGATTGACCAACCTGTCCTGACAGACACAGTTTCAGTGGACAGCCTCTCTCAGAGATTCACATTGATATGTGCACATTAACAATGACACTTCTAGACACTAGAGATAGGGATGTGGATAAGATATGGAATACCACAAAGATCAGTGCTTGGACCTCTATCCTTCCCCCTATATATGCTGCCTCTTAGCACTGTTACTTGTAAATATGGCATCAACTTCCATTGATGAAGACAGACTTTTCAAACTTTATTTACAAATTGTAACCAGCAGTGTCTAAGTGAGAATCAAATGCCTCTTATTTTCTTCAAAAAAAAGTATTAAAAATGAAAAACTTTGAATGTCTTGGTTACATAAGTTTGCACACCCTTGAATTAATACTTGGTTAAAGCACCTTTTGCTTCTGATAACTGCAGTGAGTCTGTTTGGATAAGTCTCTACCAGCTCCATCTTCAGGTCACATCTAGATTTAGTAATTTTCTCCATTCTTCTTGGCAGTAGTTTGAGTTCATTTAAACTTTGAGGGGACCACTTACAACCAGCTCTCTTCAGGTCAGTCTGAAGATTTTCAGTGGGGCTGAGGTCAGGGCTCTGACTGGGCCATTCCAGGACATTGATCTTCCTTTTTTCAGCCATTCCACTGTGGATTTTGCTGTGTGCTTTGGGTCAATACCACACTGCCCCCTACTGTCTCTTCTATGACTGGAGTACTGCAGGTGTCTTTTTCTCAGACCCATGTGAAGGCAGAGTTTCAGTAAGTGAAGGCAAAGTGGAAAAGCGGACAAT
>CM032891.1:31890776-31910776 GCA_019176425.1 Megalops atlanticus
ACTAATACCCCCGACTTTAATAGCCGATTACACAAACGCTACTAGCTATTAGCTAACGTTAGTCCAGCGTTTCCCAAACCTCTCCTGGAGGACCCCTTGTCCTGCATGTTTTAGATCTCTCCCTGCTCCAGCACAGCTGATTTAAATGATCAGTTTGTTATTAAGCAGCTTCAGGAGTTCATAACGAGTTGATAATTTAAATCAGCTGTGTTGGAGCAGGGAGAGATCTAAAACATGCAGGACAAGGGGTCCTCCAGGAGAGGGTTGGGAAACGCTGCGTTAGTTGAAATAGAATCCACTCAAATATGTTCGGGGTACCTCGACTAGAAATTTAAAATCAGTGCTGCTATGAGTTTAAATGTGAAGCGTTTGCTGATTAATTAATTATCTTATCCAATTTAATCTGTGTAGCGAATACATTTTCCTAATAACAAGCAGGTCAACCGCTAACTGCTATCCAAAGAACTACATGATCAATATTGCAGCGAGTCAGGCCACACGCCTCGGTACTTTAGGTTTTTACATTACCTGTTAAATAGCAGCGCGCATCCCGGCTTTATTTGATTATTATTCAGAAGAACAGCTGAAGGACGCAGCTTGCTGACCGTCCTCAGTATGGCCGCCGCCATCTTGCCCGACACTGACTGAAGCCCGTTTTCCTCTCTAGTTTTAGTGGCTGCTTAACTGGCGGCGTTCGCCATGCACTGGGATATACCGCCCCCTACCGTACAGGGGTGGGAGTCACTGACGCTCAATACATGCATATGTATATATCCATGACACGCATTCCAAGAAATCACAGAGATAAGAAAAACGTTCAAATTCTGTTCCTTACAATTATGAATATATTTACAAATATCCTAAAATTCATGGAGTCCACTCAAACAATACACTAGAGCAGTTATATCTGTCAGGCAGAGAAACATCACTATGGAGTGGGAGACAAGGGTTCAATACAGAGAGGTGCAAATTGCAATCCACAGGGGTGCACAAAAAGTCATAAATACTATGAAGACATTGGAATATAACGAGAAAACTGGGGGTGCACTGAGGTCTGTCTAGGGGTGTAATGCACCCCTAAGCACCCCCATAGTGCCGGGCCTGGTTCAATACTTATCCCTAGCAGTCAAAGCATGCCCCACCTCCCCTTTCCACCAGAATACACCTACTTACCCCCTTCCACCATAACACACTTATGTAAGCTACTTACTTTATTGAGATGACGCCATGAAACTGTTTGGGTTTGTTGAGGTTTTTGCCTCTGTGGTCTTTACAGCAGAGTCTGAAGCAAGGCAACTTGCTCACAAAATACGTGAGAAAAACGCACAAGTTTGGAATAAAGTTTTGTCTTGCAGCTGACACGCAGAGACTGAGCAGTGCTGTAGCCCACACTGACTGACAGGGAGGAAAGTAACCTGACCTTTGTATATCATTCGCATTACAAGACAGCTGATGAACAAAACAACCATGGATGGAGCAATGAACAACAGCAGAGCGCCTCCAACTGTTATATCTCACAACTAGAGAGGATATCCTGGAACAGACTCTGCATCGATACTCAGTGAAAGCTGGCACTCGAGAGTGGCTGGTTGCTGATTTCATGTTTGGCTCCATCTTGCTACAGTGTGTCAGGATCTGCAAAAGGGAAGAGGTGGAATACAGTGGGAGCAATAAGAGAACAGCAGCCCGATGGCAGGTACCTGAAACAGAGCCACACATCAGCAGTAAACATGCTGAGGGAACAGAGATGGTGCAGCAGCATGTTACTGCTGTGAACTGAAATAACTGGGACATTCTGTTTAAACACCTCTTCAGTCAGCAGTTGTGCTTTCATTCTTTGTTCACGATGGTTTATTTTATGGAGACTATAGGGACATTAGTCACAGTTTGTATAGTGTAACATACCAGTGCATATGAATGAATATTTAATGAATATGTTAACTATTTGCATTTCAGGCAGTAAATGGCAAAAATTTGCATGGAAAATACCACTGGCAGCGGGTGAAATTCACTGTGAACTGCTTGTTTTTCCTTCATACATATTAAATTGGTCACATACATATGCATAACTGCTGTAAAACCAAAATTGAATTTTTCACACTGGCTGAATGAATTATTCAGCTGAATACTGAAGCTAAAAGTCTTGCACGTTTGCACCGTAATTTTAGGACCAGCCTAAAGCCGACATTAAGGTGTACTCTTGCAGCAAAATAATATTTAGGTAGTTTGAACTCAGCTGTGTTTTTGGTGAGCTGTTAAAGGTGTATGATAAATCCTGTCTGTGCTAACAATGAAGTCCTGATGGACCTGTCTTCAGTCAGTCTGAGCTCTGCTACACATGCAAACATGCAAACACTGCCCACTGCAGCCTGAAATGAAGCATTTATGCATTCATGTGTAAAAAGAACAGGGGGACGGGCAGCTGCGGACCAGTGTGTGTGAAAGTATGTCTTTAACACACTGCAGAAACGAGAAAAGACAAAAGCGTGTAATGTCTGTAGTCTTTGACAGAATTTCACCACCATTCAATTCTTATGAAAGCAGATTTTTTATTCTTGTAATACCGTGAAAAAATAATTACATACCATTTTTAAAAATATCAGAAAAAATAAAATAAAAATGAGAAGGAAAATTCAATATTTTTGTAAAACATTTAAATTTCTTTTCTGCTACAAAGAACAGTACAATCTGAACAACATGTTTTCTAACCCCATAAAGACACAAGTACAGAGTTCAGCCTCATCAGCACTGTAAAGGAGGCCACTGTGAGAACCCACTGAACACACATGATGGATGACAGTACTAATACTGACCAACTGTAACACAGGAGCTGCAGCTGCTCAGGCTGTCCACTAGAGGCCACCAGTGAGAACTCACCTTTGAGCTGATAGTCATCCTGAACCTGTTTAATGGCCCCTTCTGTTTGTGTCAAATTCACTGCTCAGCAGTTTCCATTCTATGTCAAACTCTCTCATACTGACATTACTAAAAATGTCTGAAAAAATGTTTTTTTTTCTCCTCTTTTTGCATCAAAATTACAACATAACTTATTCTTTACCTTGTGTGGTAAATTAAGCCATTTCATTCATCTATCTTTGTTTAATGGCTGTAGCTTCACCTGCCTGCTAAAGCCGGAGCAGAAAAGCCTTCCTCAGCCTCAGAAACCACTCAGGCCACAAATTAACATCATAAACAAGCACTGTCATATCCATAAGGTTTCAAAGCTTCAAAAATAAAATGATCTGTACACAAAAACTGAAAACCCTTAAAACTGAAATGATTTCATATGAAGTGCAAACTGTCTTGCCATCACACTGAAAACAACTAAAGAGGAATCAGTGATTGATAGGTAGTCCTTACTAAAACTTAAAAGCTTGTTAAGCCTTATAAACAATAACAGGTTCAGGAAGGTATGTTCTATTACCTGCAGCCACCGCTAGAAAATACTCATAGGTACAAACTTACATTCACACATACATCTGTATGGGTACAACACACACACAGAAAGACACACTCGTGTGTATGGATGCAGACACAGACACACACACACACACACACACACACACACGCTCACAAGCTTTGAGAGATGAAAGGACTCATTAATCAGATGGATAATAGTCTCCATTTCTCAGTCTTCCTCCTGTTTCCCCAGTCATATTGCTTTAATCCCTACTTCTACGACTACCTCTGCACATCAGAGCTAACCCCGCCCCCATGACCGCTAACCCCACCCATCCCGCCCCGCCCCCCACAGGACCATTAATCCTGCCCCCACCCCACCCGACACATGAGTGTCCCCAGACACTCCATTTTATTTGCTTGGCAGATATATAGTCATATTTTACATTATATTCTGTACATTTCTCATTCAGGTTAGAGTACCTTGCTGGAGGGTAACAGCGGTGCCTGTGTAGTACCTTCACCTGCCACCCCTCTCCTTTCAGGCCTGGATTCTCTGCCCCTGCAGGAAAGAAACTCCACAGCCCAAAGACCCCTGACCCTGACCCCTGACCCTGTGCAATATACAGGGAGGTCTAGTGCAACCAGATAAATTTGCTACTTTCTAGAGAGAGAGAGAGAGAGAGAGAGAGAGAGAGAGAGAGAGAGAGAGAGAGAGAGAGAGAGAGAGAGAGAGAGAGAGAGAGAGAGGGAGTGAGCACAACCGCACTGGAAAACCTGACTGAAAAGGGCTGACAATCCAGACCAGCAGCCAGTCTCAGTCAGGTGGTGCTCAGGCCGGCTCACGGACAGGTTCTGCTGGAGTACTAACACTAGAGCAGTGTGTTTCTGCCTGCCCTCTCAACACACTCACTCAGCATTAACATCACACCATAAAACGCATATATAACTGTATACATATAATAAGCATAGTTTCATATCTGCAATTACAACACAATTATACTGTGTTTATAATAGCATTACACTAACTAAGTAGACACAAATGATTTTTGAGAAAAAAATGAAAAGTAGAAGCGAAAACATAACTTTCATATGGAGGACATAATCACATATTTACACAGCTCTTCCTCTCACTGAGAAACACACTGTGGAAGAAGGGAGAGGCTCTGACTCAAACCTCTGAAGGAGGGAGAGTCAGGAAGGAGAGGGCCATGTGAGAAAGGCTTGCGTGTTCTTCACCATCATTATCATCATCATCATTCAATCAAATTACGATATATAAGAAATATTACATAAATTTGCTAATGTTCAATTGTGACTACCAGATTTGAACCAAATTAACATTAGGGTATTTCCATTAGGGAGTGCAGCCGTGACACAACATTCTTTTTGAAAATGAACAGAGCTTCTGCATCATACTGTCCTGTGTGGCACGCACAGGAGCATCAGTTCACATGTTTAACAGAAATGATGTAGAAAATCCTGACATCCTGCAGACACAGACTGCAGTAACACAACCAGCATGTAGCAAACTAATCACACAGTGCAGCCATCAAAAATGCAGAAAACGCTATTGGCTCTAAATAAGCTTTTAACATGACTCTGCTACCTGCGAACAGGCCTGACTGCTGCATTCCTGCACTCTCCAGAGGAGAGCCCTGCTTTAAAAAACACACAAATGTCAGATTTATTTGCATGTCCTGCCGCCCATCCTGCCTGCAGCAGCTTCCTCCAGCCTCTGCTGCGTCTGTCAGCACTAACCCAACTCCTCCAAGGTCAGGAACGGCAGCAGTTCAGTTTTAAAATATGTTTAAACACATTAAAACTTTAAGCTGTGGCCTGGCAGAGGTCATGGAAAACTATAAGCAATCTTTACCTGAAAGATATATTTGGCTTTAATTTAAGCATCGTAGTTTCACACACATCTATACGCAGGTGCTGGCCAAACAAAGTGAGTACACTGCAACCGCACCCCTGAGTGTGGATCTGATTCCCGCTGTGAGTGGAGACAGGGCTCCCCCCTCAGCTGCCTGTAGCACCTGCTGCGTTCTCTCAGGTATTACTGCGGTGTGCTGTGTCATTACTGCGGTGTGCTGTGTTCTCTGTGTTCTCTCAGGTGTTACTGCTGTGTTCTCTGTGCGCTGTGTTCTCTCAGGTGTTACTGCAGTGTGCTGTGTTCTCTCAGGTGTTACTGCAGTGCGCTGTGTTCTCTCAGGTGTTACTGTGGTGTGCTGCTTTCTCTCAGGTATTACTGCAGTGCGCTGTGTTCTCTCAGGTGTTACTGTGGTGTGCTGTGTTCTCTCAGGTATTACTGCAGTGTGCTGTGTTCTCTCAGGTGTTACTGTGGTGTGCTGCTTTCTCTCAGGTGTTACTGCGGTGTGCTGTGTTCTCTCAGGTGTTACTGCGGTGTGCTGTGTTCTCTCAGGTGTTACTGCTGTGCGCTGTGTTCTCTCAGGTGTTACCGTGTGCGCTGTGTTCTCTCACTGCAGTGCACTGCGTTCTCTCAGGTGTTACTGCGGTGTGCTGCGTTCTCTCAGGTGTTACTGCGGTGCGCTGTGTTCTCTCAGGTGTTACTGCAGTGAGCTGCGTTCTCTCAGGTGTTACTGTGGTGTGCTGCTTTCTCTCAGGTGTTACTGCGGTGTGCTGCGTTCTCTCAGGTGTTACTGCAGTGAGCTGCGTTCTCTCAGGTGTTACTGCTGTGCGCTGTGTTCTCTCAGGTGTTACCGTGTGCGCTGTGTTCTCTCAGGTGTTACTGTGTGCGCTGTGTTCTCTCACTGCGGTGCACTGCGTTCTCTCAGGTGTTACTGCGGTGTGCTGCGTTCTCTCAGGTGTTACTGCAGTGAGCTGCGTTCTCTCAGGTGTTACTGCGGTGCACTGTGTTCTCTCAGGTGTTACCGTGTGCGCTGTGTTCTCTCAGGTGTTACTGCGGTGTGCTGCGTTCTCTCAGGTGTTACTGCAGTGAGCTGCGTTCTCTCAGGTGTTACTGCTGTGCGCTGTGTTCTCTCAGGTGTTACCGTGTGAGCTGCGTTCTCTCAGGTGTTACTGCGGTGCACTGTGTTCTCTCAGGTGTTACTGCGGTGTGCTGCGTTCTCTCAGGTGTTACTGCGGTGCACTGTGTTCTCTCAGGTGTTACTGCGGTGCACTGTGTTCTCTCAGGTGTTACCGTGTGCGCTGTGTTCTCTCAGGTGTTACCGTGTGCGCTGTGTTCTCTCACTGCGGTGCACTGCGTTCTCTCAGGTGTTACTGCGGTGTGCTGCGTTCTCTCAGGTGTTACTGCTGTGCGCTGTGTTCTCTCAGGTGTTACCGTGTGAGCTGCGTTCTCTCAGGTGTTACTGCAGTGAGCTGCGTTCTCTCAGGTGTTACTGCAGTGACTGTGTTCTCTCAGGTGTTACTGCACACAGGTCACTGAGGATCTTCAGCCTTCAGTCTGATTAATGGCACGAAGTTACTTTCATTCTAATTTACCAGCTCAGCAGGCAAAGCAGAAGAACATCCCAGTCACACTGTGTGCTGCTTTATCCAATCTGATCTTTGAAAATGTACAAAAAATGCAACTTCAACCTTTTAGCAAACATCCAAAATTAGGCAGTTAGAGGACATCAGATACTTTGCTTGATTGATTGTATTTTTCACTGCTCTCTCAGTAGGAAGCTGTGTCATACATTCTTCACTCACGCTCATGTTATTACTTAAATACGGTGCTCCAGATTTTTGCCTTGTTGTTTTGCCTACATCTCTTGATAATGGGTCTCTCCTTTAGACAGAAACACTCAGATAATGAGAGAATACTAGAAGAAACATAATCAGCCCTCTGTCTCCCATCACCCTCTCTTTCCCTCCCTCCTGTCACTCACACGTGAGTTTGCATTCTCTGCGTGTGTCTGTGGCTGTAGTCACTGTGGGTGTAGTCGCTGTGGGTGTAGTCGCTGTGGGTGTAGTCACTGTGGGTGTAGTCGGAGTGCTGCGAGGTGTAGGAGAAACGGGTGCTGCTGTATTTGCCCAGTCCTGTCTCTGACCCCGCTGCAGCAGGTGGCCCCACCCCCGGCCCCACCCCCGTCCCCATCCCATACATCTCATAGGCTGGGCCTCCCTCCAGGGGTGCAAGTCCAGGCGGGGCAAAGCCCAGGCGGTATGAGAAGTGGGCGGGGCCGTAGTTGTCATAGGTGAGCTGTGCTGAGGAGTCCAGCAGGCCGCAGTCTCCAGGAAACTCTGCCCTCTGAGAGGCGGGGTCAGGCGGGGGCTGGGCCTGCCCCGCCCGTGCGAATGAGTTAAACTGAGCGTAGCTGGTGTGGGACAGTCTGGACGGGGGACGGGGGTCATAACACCCCCCCCTCCCTCCCCCGGCCACGCCTGCACCCCCTCCCGCTCCGCCCGTGCTGCCGGCCGCCGCCCCGCTGGGGTTGGCCGGCCGGAACTCGGGGTACAGCACCGAGCGCGAGGCCGGCCGGGGGTCCTCGTGGGCCGATGCACGCACGTTGTAGTAGCCGTTGGTGGGGTCCTGCAGACAGAGGGAGGTAGGGGGCAGAATTTGCAGCTCAGACACCTCTGCTGTACAGACTACACCTGCATCCCGCATCCTGCATCCTGCATCCTGCATCCCGCACCCTGCATCCCGCATCCCTCATCATGCATCCCGCATCCCGCATCCTTCATCATGCATCGCGCACCCTGCATCCCGCATCCCTCATCATGCATCATGCATCATGCATCGCATCATGCATCCCGCATCATGCATCCCTGCATCCGCATTGCATCCGCATCCCGCATCATCATGCATCCCGCATCATGCATCATGCATCCCGCACCCTGCATCCCGCATCCCTCATCATGCATCCCGCATCCTGCATCCCGCATCCCTCATCATGCATCGCGCACCCTGCATCCTGCATCATGCATCGCGCATCCCGCATCGCGCATCCCGCATCATGCATCCCGCATCATGCATCCTGCACCCTGCATCCCGCACCCTGCATCCCGCATCATGCATCGCGCATCCCGCATCCCGCACCCCGCATCATGCATCCCGCATCCTGCATCATGCATCATGCATCCTGCATCCTTCTCAGTTTTCTTTCTGTGGCTGTACTTTAAGAATGAACAGTTCAATTTGTTTAATATGAGCTACAAACTCTTACTGGTCTTTAAAGGTATAAAAAGGCACATAGGAACACAGAATGCTGTGTGTAAGGGGTGTGTAGGGTTGGAGTAACTGACCTTGACCTCATACTCTTCTCGAGTGTCCAGTGTGTAAGGTGTGTGTAAGGGGTGTGTAAGGTGTGTGTAAGATATGTGTAGAGTAGGAGTAACTGACCTTGAGCTCGTACTCCTCTCGAGTGTCCAGTGTGTCGCTGCGCAGGTCCTGCTTGAGCTCCATGTCATCCTTGAAAGGCTGAGTGGAGGGAGAGAGGGACACAGAGGGCAGAAACTAAACCATCAAACGACAACAACACACACACACACAGGCACGCAGGCACACACACACACACACACACACGTGCACACGCACACACACACGCGCGCGCACACACACACACACACGCGCGCGCACACGCACACACATGCACACACGCACACACACACGCACATGCACACACACACGCACACACACACACACACACACGGGGAGACAGGAAAAGAGAGGAAAACAAAGATAAATTGAATTTAATCTATAATGAATTAGCAGAGATGTTACACAGCAACAGGCAGAGAAAATGCACATTCTGCAGAGCTCCGAGGTGCAGCATGAGACACAGTTCACTCTCAATGCCTCGTTACCATGGCTACTCACAGAATACATGGCCTTGACCATGCGGGTTGCCGTGGAGATGCTGGACGAGTCCTCCTCCAGACTGTGAGTCTCTTTGTTGACAGTTTCCACTTTAATGTCCGGCTTCCCCAGCGTGACCCCACGCCGACCTGGAGACAACACAGAAAGCGTGCACACTGACCAACTGCGCTCTGACTCCTACTGCGCTCTGACTCCTACTGTGCTCTGACTCCTACTGTGCTCTGACCAACTGCACTCTGACTCCTACTGCGCTCTGACTCCTACTGCACACTGACTCCTACTGCACACTGACCAACTGCACTCTGACTCCTACTGCACACTGACCAACTGCACTCTGACTCCTACTGCGCTGACTCCTACTGCACACTGACCAACTGCACTCTGACTCCTTCTGTGCTCTGACTCCTACTGTGCTCTGACCAACTGCACTCTGACTCCTACTGCGCTCTGACTCCTACTGTGCTCTGACTCCTACTGTGCTCTGACCAACTGCACTCTGACTCCTACTGCGCTCTGACTCCTACTGCGCTCTGACTCCTGCACACTGCACACTGACCAACTGCACTCTGACTCCTACTGCACACTGACCAACTGCACTCTGACTCCTACTGCGCTGACTCCTTCTGCACACTGACCAACTGCACTCTGACTCCTTCTGTGCTCTGCGATGTTCAGGTGTGCGCAGGTGTGCAGGTGTGCGCAGGTGTGTGCAGGTGTGTGCAGGTGTGTGCAGGTGTGCAGGGCTGCAGGTGTGGACTCACTGCATGTGTGTGCAGGTGTGTGCAGGTGGAAGAAGGCCAGAGCCAGCAGACATGTGTGTGCAGGTGCAGCACAGTGTGCAGGTGTACAGGGCCAGCAATAATCCCCTTTGGCACAATCTCTGTGAGAGAAGAATTACAGAGCCAGCAATAATCCCTACTGGCACAATCAGCAGCACAGAGAGATTACAGTACTGCCAGCAATAATCCCTACTGGCACAATCTCTGTAAGAGAGAGAGAGAGAGATTACAGTACTGCCAGCAATAATCCCTACTGGCACAATCTCTGTAAGAGAGAGAGAGAGAGATTACAGTACTGCCAGCAATAATCCCTACTGGCACAATCTCTGTAAGAGAGAGAGAGAGAGAGATTACAGTACTGCCAGCAATAATCCCTACTGGCACAATCTCTGTAAGAGAGAGAGAGAGATTACAGTACTGCCAGCAATAATCCCTACTGGCACAATCTCTGTGAGAGAGAGAGAGAGATTACAGTACTGCCAGCAATAATCCCTACTGGCACAATCTCTGTAAGAGAGAGAGAGAGAGATTACAGTACTGCCAGCAATAATCCCTACTGGCACAATCTCTGTAAGAGAGAGAGAGATTACAGTACTGCCAGCAATAATCCCTACTGGCACAATCTCTGTGAGAGAGAGAGAGAGAGAGATTACAGTACTGCCAGCAATAATCCCTACTGGCACAATCTCTGTGAGAGAGAGAGATTACAGTACTGCCAGCAATAATCCCTACTGGCACAATCTCTGAGAGAGAGAGAGAGATTACAGTACTGCCAGCAATAATCCCTACTGGCACAATCTCTGTAAGAGAGAGAGAGAGAGAGATTACAGTACTGCCAGCAATAATCCCTACTGGCACAATCTCTGTAAGAGAGAGAGAGAGAGAGATTACAGTACTGCCAGCAATAATCCCTACTGGCACAATCTCTGTAAGAGAGAGAGAGAGAGAGATTACAGTACTGCCAGCAATAATCCCTACTGGCACAATCTCTGTAAGAGAGAGAGAGAGAGATTACAGTACTGCCAGCAATAATCCCTACTGACACAATCTCTGTAAGAGAGAGAGAGATTACAGTACTGCCAGCAATAATCCCTACTGCAACAATCTCTGTAGAGAGAGAGAGAGATTACAGTACTGCCAGCAATAATCCCTACTGGCACAATCTCTGTAAGAGAGAGAGAGAGATTACAGTACTGCCAGCAATAATCCCTACTGGCACAATCTCTGTAAGAGAGAGAGAGAGATTACAGTACTGCCAGCAATAATCCCTACTGGCACAATAATCTCTGACACAATCTCTGTAAGAGAGAGAGATTACAGTACTGCCAGCAATAATCCCTACTGGCACAATCTCTGTAAGAGAGAGAGAGAGATTACAGTACTGCCAGCAATAATCCCTACTGGCACAATCTCTGTGAGAGAGAGAGAGATTACAGTACTGCCAGCAATAATCCCTACTGACACAATCTCTGAGAGAGAGAGAGAGATTACAGTACTGCCAGCAATAATCCCTACTGGCACAATCTCTGTAAGAGAGAGAGAGAGAGAGAGATTACAGTACTGCCAGCAATAATCCCTACTGGCACAATCTCTGTGAGAGAGAGAGAGAGAGATTACAGTACTGCCAGCAATAATCCCTACTGGCACAATCTCTGTGAGAGAGAGAGAGATTACAGTACTGCCAGCAATAATCCCTACTGGCACAATCTCTGTAAGAGAGAGAGAGAGAGAGAGAGATTACAGTACTGCCAGCAATAATCCCTACTGGCACAATCTCTGTAAGAGAGAGAGAGAGATTACAGTACTGCCAGCAATAATCCCTACTGGCACAATCTCTGTGAAGAGAGAGAGAGAGATTACAGTACTGCCAGCAATAATCCCTACTGGCACAATCTCTGTGACAGAGAGAGAGAGAGATTACAGTACTGCCAGCAATAATCCCTATTGACACAATCTCTGTAAGAGAGAGAGAGAGAGATTACAGTACTGCCAGCAATAATCCCTACTGGCACAATCTCTGAGAGAGAGAGAGAGAGAGATTACAGTACTGCCAGCAATAATCCCTACTGGCACAATCTCTGTAAGAGAGAGAGAGAGAGATTACAGTACTGCCAGCAATAATCCCTACTGGCACAATCTCTGTAAAGAGAGAGAGAGAGATTACAGTACTGCCAGCAATAATCCCTACTGGCACAATCTCTGTAAGAGAGAGAGAGAGAGAGAGAGAGAGAGAGATTACAGTACTGGGTGGAGCGGTAGGTGGGGTGGGTAGAGAGGTAGTTGGGGGGTAGAGGGGCGGGGGGTGAGTGGAGGGGTAGTTGGGGTGAATAGAGGAGTAACTGGGGGGATGGAGGGGTGGAGGGGTAGAGGGGCGGGGGGCGTACCGGTCTCCTCCAGGGTGATGATCATGGTTCCGGGGCCGAAGGCGTTCCAGGCTGTGCAGTTGTAGGGAGAGTGGAAGTCGGACTCCATGACGTTGTTGATGGTGAGAGTGGAGAGCACAGCCCCGCCCTGCGAGTGAGCTTTACTCTGCTCCACTGTGTATCTCTCCAGCAGGGTGCCCTTCTCCTTCTCCCACACGTTCTCCTTCCACGCCCACACCTACAGCGCAGACACACACACACACACACACACACACACACACACACACACACACACACACACACACACACACACACACAGAGAGTGCTTTACTCTGCTCCACTGTGTATCTCTCCAGCAGGGTGCCCTTCTCCTTCTCCCACACGTTCTCCTTCCACGCCCACACCTACAGCGCAGACACACACACACACACACACACACACACACACACACACACACACACACACACACACACACACACACACACACACACACATTCACACACACACCCTGCTTCCAAACACACATCCTAAAAATGCTGCTGTCAAAAGTACATCCTAAAAAACACTGTCAGTAACTAACACTGTCAGCGTCACCTTTCACACTGATATCATTTATGCAGCCTTCATCTGCAGCTGCAATACTTCACCCTGCTATTGAGTACTGACAGTTTAAACTTACATACAGGGATGTTTAGGTTTTCTCTAAAAGCCAATCACAAGTAAGTTCCAGTCTGTAACACCTAATAATTTAGTAATTCTCGATAATGTAGTACATTTTGCATTTATAAAGTACTAGAACCAGATAATGTAATAACGTCTGGATAATTTAATAAACATATTGAACAGATAAGGTGATAACTGTTATTACTTTATTGGGTCAATACATTCCTTAGAAAGAATGCAATAACTTCAGTATATAATATAATAACTTACCAAAATCAGTCTTTATGTTGTCTTGTGTATTTTAGGTTGGACTACACATTTTGAGCCTATGATGTTCTTTATATAGCCTGAAATATATATGGTTTTCTATTCTGAGATTTTTTCAACTGAAAATATATATGGAGCTTATTTTATGTCCATTCCATCTCATTCTCAGGAAAAACTACTTATATTTGGTATTTGGTGCTCAAATATTTCTAAATTAATATTTGTTATTTAATGGAATCCGAAGGATGCTTTTGAAATCCTTATAGGATGTTCTTAAAATCCTTTGAAATGATGCTTGTGTTCCTCTTATTCCCAGGGAGAGTTATATTTTTCCATGTTCATGGAGATTTTACCTTTTTGAAATGTTCCCTGGTGGAAGCATTTCAACAAAACATATTATTCCTCACACAAAAGTTATATTAGTAGCGTTTGTTTGTGCCTGCTTGTGTTTGTATGTGTGTGTGTGTGTGTGTTGTGTGTGTATGTGAGTGTGTATGTGCGTGTGCGTGCATGTGTGTGTGTGTGTATGTGTATGTATGTGAGTGCGTGTGTGCACGTGTGTGTATAAATGAAACAACAAAAGACTGATTTTGATAAGTTATTACATTTTTTAAAATTTTTACTCACAGGATAACATCCAAAATGTTATTACATTATCTGCTCAAGGAGGTTATTACATTATCCAGATGTTATTTGCTTATAGTATATTTGAGATATAAAATTTATTAAATAATGCAAAGTCCTTACACTAACCTGTTACAGGATTAACTCGAATCCATGTTGTTGAGTCTAGTGACTGACATCGACATCAGGGAGGCGGCTGAGAGGAGGGAGTGTGCACTACAGGACAGCGTCACACACCCTCCCTCTCACAGACCACCTCCCTTTACGGAGGAAGGTGCATTTCAGGCTAACAGACTCCTGGCCAGATTCTGCTGCCTTCATTTCTGTGTTGATGTCTGATAGCGGTACATCTTTACGTTTGTATAACCACAATTCAGCAAACCTGTGAGATGCCTGCCAGTGCATAGGGTACAGTGTGACACAGTGTGTCAGGCACAGTGGAATAAGAGTAGGGTACAGCACAGTGATAGTGTGTAGGGTACAGTGGAGTGATACAGTGTGTAGGGTACAGCACAGTGATAGTGTGTAGGGTACAATAGAGTGATACAGTGTGTAGGGTACAGCAGCGTGATAGTGTGTAGGGTACAATAGAGTGATACAGTGTGTAGGGTACAGTGGAGTGATACAGTGTGTAGGGTACAGCAGAGTGATACAGTGTGTAGGGTACAGCAGCGTGATAGTGTGTAGGGTACAATAGAGTGATACAGTGTGTAGGGTACAGCAGCGTGATAGTGTGTAGGGTACAATAGAGTGATACAGTGTGTAGGGTACAATAGAGTGATACAGTGTGTAGGGTACAGCACAGTGATAGTGTGTAGGGTACAGCAGAGTGATACAGTGTGTAGGGTACAGTAGAGTGATACAGTGTGTAGGGTACAGTAGAGTGATATAGTGTGTAGAACACACTTACAATCTTGTCCGGGGGAGGGGTGCTGGCGATGTAACACTTGATCTCCCCTCTCTCCCCTCTCACTGCGTACTGGACTGGCTCACTGGAGATGATGGGAGGGCCTACAGACAAACACACCAATCAGTGTTAGAGTTACACACAGTTACAGACAAACACATTCAGTAGAATTAGAGTTACAATGTATACTCAAGGTGAATGCTACATGTGTGCTTTTTGACTGTCTCTTGATAATCATTAATATTTCCTGATTATGAGCATGCTTGTTGTGATTATAGTGATTGTGTGATGAAAATACTGATGATGAAGATGGTGTTCCCATTCTACTGACCGTTGACGGTGAGGGTGACCTCGGTCTCGCCCACGCCGATGCGAGGGACGATGGCCTTGCACACGTACTGCCCAGCGTCCGCCTGGCTCACAGACTTCAGGTACAGCTGGTTATTATTACTGAGCACCTGCACAGGTGAGACAGCGATAGAGCAGTCTAGGGCATGATGATAGCAACACCATGATGGTATCCCAATACCAAACACTAAGATTTCCATGATCTCCTTATTGTACTGTTATTATATATTATTCTTTTGATTGAACCAAAGCTCATGGCGCTGCCACCGGTTTTTGACAGAATGCAACAACAGCAAAGATTTTCACAGTGTTTTTAATATCAGAATACGAGAACATTTGGGAGCAGGTAAAGCAATTCTGTTCATTTTAATCTTATTAAAAACCTCAGGAAGGTTTATTTGGAATTATTTTAACTAAATAAAACAAATACAAACCTAGTAAAAGAATGCAGACCACACTTTAACAACATCCACACTTTACCATTCCTCTACAGAGAAAGCCAGATCCATATTAGAAAGGGAGCCGTGAGGGGAGTGGTGATTAGGGTGCACATAAATTCTGCCAGCTCACCACCGTGCAGAGCTACGCAGCACTCAATGAGACCACAGATGTAGTGAAAAGGGCTGTAGCACTGAGAGGGCCAGGACCACAGCTGTGGTGAGAAAGCAGTGCTGAACACCTTGCTCACCACAACTCACAACTGTGCCAGCAGGGGCACCATCTTCCCACACAAGAACATCCATAAGCTCACCTGGAAATGACCGGAAGGTAGGACCCCCCACCTGATTCACCACATTATCTTTAATGGCATGTAGAACATACTGGTACAGACGCCTACACTGAGCTAATCTCACGAGAGATACCACAAGGCCAGCACCACAGACAAACAGACACTGCAGAACTTAAATGTCTAAAGAAGAACAAGGAGTTTGTTATGGAGTTAAATGTAGAACAGAACATAAATACTAAATGAAAATCAAGTCCAGCTGGGCTTCAAACAGAATGGCACTAAAGAAAGAATAACCCTAGGAATAAAGGAATAACCTCATGGCAGAAAACACCGATGCTTCAAGAACAGCTCTAGAAAGCCTGTAAGAACAAGGACAATGAGCTGAAGAGTCCCAGGAGAGACACACTCATCTTTATGGAAGATTTGGCAAATAAAGGTGGGAAGTCTGCAGCGTGGGAGACCTGAGCGCAGTGTCTCTGAGGCAGAATCCCAGCCGTCTGCTGGAACCGGGATGGTAGTGCAGCCAGATCCAGGTCCAGCACTTCCAAAAAGTGCTCAATCTTCCTGACCCAGAGCAGCCAGCTAGCCACCAAACAGCAGATGATGTCATTGTCACTGCGGTAATGGGGTGTGTCTCAGGAGTGATGAAGGGAGCCAGGAAGTGAAGCTGGTGTGTAGACCGGTGTTTATTTACAGACATGACCAATAAGGCAACACAAACAAGCACAGCTCTGAATCTGGAGAGTAACTTGCTAAAACCACAAAGAAAAAAACACAACAAAAAATGCACAATGTACCATACGTCTTCAGGGCTCAAGCACAGTGTTTTTTTTTAAGTTTTACACTGCTGCACACAGAAACATTTTTATAGTCGACACACCCTGACAGTCAATCACCTTCATCTTGCCGAGGTGTGTATTTTTCTTAATACGGAATGCCCAATGTTTTTTACCATTGTCATCCAATTTGGGAGGCTAAATTATATTATAAACAAGCTTTCCCTTCCGAAACCCATGGCATCACCCCTGCTTCTTTAATCAGCACAGTGTTCACATCAAGCTTGCACAGAGATGAGTCAGCGGAAAACACTTCATGCACAGCTTTACACAGGCAGGCTGCAGGCATCTAAATGACCACCAAGGGAGGGTGGGGATCAACGGGACAGACAAGCCCCTGGTTGGCCTACCCACCATTATATCCACAGCAGAGCTAAGCAAATTTATTCTGCTGGTGACGACACACCAGGATCAAACCTGGCCTTATTCTGCACTTAAGTGCTCTTACTGTCTTACTGAGCCACTTGGGAGCCCCCCACAGTCATCTACATTGAAAGCACTCATCCTGGCAAGACCAAAGAGAAAAATGCAATAACAGCTCTGAAGAGTGGCAAAGATGCTAAAGGCAGACATCATTACAGTCATGACAAATTACTTTCAAAACATACAGGGCCAAGATACCATCCCCAGAGACTTGTCCAAAGATATAATCGTGAACATTGCAAAGAAAGGCAATCTCAAGAACTGTGACAACTGACGAGGTGTCACCTTTCTGTCTTTCCCAGGCAAAGCCTTTGGCAGAGTCCTCCCCAATGGGGTACAGTCAGCCACAGACAACAGACTCAGGCAGGAACTAGCAAGAGGCTGCATGGGCGAGGTCTACGCACTTAGAAACATCATTGAACAGTGATTAGAACAGAAACTTTATAGACTTTAAGAAGGCATTCAACAGTAAACATCAAAACATCCTCTGGAGGAGATCCTACTGAAGCCCATCCAAGATCATCATAATCACAGGAAAATACTGTCAACACTTGGAATGTAATGTCAGTATGAGTGACATCCTCTATGAGTGGTTCCCTGTACAGGGTGCTGAGACACTAATTCTCTTCCTCATTACCATCGACTGGATCATGACCAAAACTACATGACACACCCAGAGGGTTCCTCTGGACCCCTTTTCCTTGCAAGCAGACTTAGACTTTGCTGATGACCTTGCAGTCCTCTCCACCGACCATCCCAGCCTACGGGAGAAACCCAAACACTTAACATCTCAGCACCAATGCTTCCAGAACTCCAGTGATGTACATCAATGTGATGCTCATGGCACCAGCTGCTTTAAACAGTGACCAACTAGCCTGTCTCATCAGCAAAGGCATAATGATTTGCTTTCTTCCAACTCCATCCAAGCTGGATGACCTCACATCCTGAAAACTCAGGTCCACCTGTATAACAGAAACACGCCCTGCCAATTCCATTCATGGCTCACAGTACTGGCTGTTAAATCAGACATAACAAGATCTGAGGCTTTCCATAAAGGACATTTCAGAGATTTTCCATAAGGGATATTTCAGGAGCTTTCCATAAAGGACATTTCAGGAGCTTTCCATAAAGGACGTTTCAGGAGCTTTCCATAAAGGACATTTCAGGAACTTTCCATGAAAAGACTGAAAGACTGTTAGTTGCCTGCATTTACTGCTCACTAAGCTTGTGAGATTGGTCAGATGGCAACAAAGATGCACTTTCTTCTACATGCCACTCAACGATTTGGATGTGCTTCAACTCATCTCAAAGCACGATGTGACAACCTGCCTTCTGGACCCCATACCCTCTACTCTGCTCCAATCTATATTCAGTGAGATCGCCCCATTTCTTTCCTTAATTATCAACACCTCACTAACCTCTGGTATTGTCCCCACAGAACTCAAGAAAGCTCTGGTCACTCCACTCCTGAAAAACCATCCACTGACCCATCAGATGTTATGAACTACTGACTGGTATCTCTCCTCTCATTCCTATCCAAAACCCTTGAGCGTCCAGTACTTAATCAACTGTCCCATTTTCTTCTCAGGAACAACCTCATGGACCCTCACCAGTCAGGCTTCAGAGCTGGCCACTCAACAGAAACCGCACTCCTGGCAGTGACAGAGGCTCTCCATTCAGCTAGAGCCTCCGACCTGTCATCCGTCCTCATCCTCCTTGATCTCTCCGCTGCTTTTGACACAGTCAACCACCAAATGCTAATCTCTAAGCTGTCAGAGATGGGCATCTCTGGGACTGCCCTCTCTTGGTTCAAGTCCTACCTGACTGGTAGATCCTCTCAGATCTACTGGAACGGTTCCACCTCTGCATCCATCCCTCTCACTACAGTCCCACAGGGTTCAGTACTGGGACCCTTACTTTTCTCAATTTACATCAACTCACTCAGCTCAGTTATGAAATCGCATGAAATCGACGTCCAACTCTTTTTCTCTTTCCCTCCCTCTACCCCCCAGGTCAACGAAAGGATTTCCACATGCTTGGCTGACATCTCCAAATGAATGTCATTCCACCATCTGAAGCTGAACCTTAAGAAAACAGAACTGCACTTCATCCCAGCCAGTCCCCCCCTTCCCCTGCAAGACCTCTCCATCACCGTTGATGGCACCACAATACCATCCTCTCGATCAGCAAGGAGCTTGAGCATCATCCTCAACAACAAACTAGACTTCAAGGAACACATCGCTCGCACATCACGGGGTTGTCGATTCCTTCTCCACAACATCAGGAGGATTCGTCCATTCTTGACAACATACACCACGCAGCTCCTTGTCCAGGCCACAGTGCTCCCTCGCCTGGACTACTGCAACGCTCTCCTCGCAGGCCTCCCAGCCTGTACCACCCAGCCTCTGCAGCTCATCCAGAACGCAGCTGCCTGACTAATCTTCAACCTCCCAAAATTCTTCCACGTTACTCCCCTACTTAAATCCCTCCACTGGCTCCCTGTCGCTGCCAGGATCAGATTCAAAACGCTGACCCTCACCTTCTCTGCAGTCAACATGACCGCCCCTACCTATCTCCAAGACCTCATCCAGCCCTACACACCTGCCCGGCCCCTACGATCAGCAGCAACTGGACGTCTTGCTCCTCACACAGACAGAGCAGGAGGTTCTCCCTCTGCAAGGCAACAACATTTCTCCTCCATTGTTCCCCAGTGGTGGAACGAACTCCCCATCTCCCTACGGACAGCTCCATCACTCCAATCCTTCAGACGTGGTCTGAAGACACATCTCTTCAGACTCTATCTGGACTGACCTATCACACAACCCCCCCCCCACCCCCACCAGGACCAGTTACTTCCCAACTCCTGTCTGTCG
>CM032891.1:31915776-31974519 GCA_019176425.1 Megalops atlanticus
AGTGTGTGTGTGAGCGTGTGTGCGTGTTTATGTGTGTGTGTGTGTGTGTGTGTGTGTGTGTGTGTGTGTGTGTGTGTGTGTGTGTGTGTGTGTGTGTGTGTGTGTTGTATGTGTGTGTGTGTGTGTGTGTGTGTGTGTGTGTGTGTGTGTGTGTGTGTGTGTGTGTGTGTGTGTGTGTGTGTGTGTGTGTGTGTGTGTGTGTGTGTGTGTGTGTGTGTGTGTGTGTGTGTGTGTGTGTGTGTGTGTGTGTGTGTGTGTGGGGCTCACAGTGATACTGAACCCCCCCTCCACAGGCAGGCCGTCTCTCAGCCACTCGATGCGGGCGGGGGGTTTGGCTCCGCGGGACACGCAGCTCAGGTTATACGGCACTCCGGCCATCAGCAGGATCTGCGGCCCCCCGTCTATCGCCGGCTCATCTGGAGGAACTGCAGAGAGGAGAGGAGTGAGGTACACACACACACACACACACACACACACACACTCACACTCTTGCACACTCACACACACTCACACACTCACACACACTCACACACTCACTCATACACACTCACACTTATACACACACTCACGCTTATACACACCAGGGTTATTATCGTATACTAAAACTAAAACTAAGACGAAAACTAATGGCTTTGAGACATTTTCGTAAACTGAAATAAAATAATTTACCCGAAGAAAATGTAAAAGTAAAACTAAACGAAACTAATAAAGATTGCTAAAAAACTAATAAAAATAAAATAAGAAAAGACAAAAAATAATTGTCGTTATCGTTTCAAGTCAGTGGACGTCGTATCCATTCAAGGCGGCGGGTGTCACACTCAGGGGCGATTTGTTCCTTAGGGCGATTGGGCGACGCACCACCAAAGGGGGAAAGGGACCACAGTGCTACGCTAGCTGTGACTGTTCTAGACAGTTTGTCCTGCCTCTGAATATCATAGTCCAATCAGCGTCAAGTCGTGTTCCGTGGAGTACCGCCCCTTTCGGGCGATTTCAGTCTGGTTGAAAATCTCCCAGATCGCTTTGATAGACTCATGTTAAGGCAATTTTTTCGAACTGCAGGCGCTGCAATGCAATCTGTATGGGTTCCCGGTGGGCTTGCACTAACGTGCTTTCGTCATAGGTAACCTGGTGTAGGGATCGCCGGGGCAGCCAGCAGTCTTGTCACATTCAAGGTCAACATGGTTAATGTTACCTCAACTCAGAGCAACTCGATCCTGTCATTAAGAGAAACACCGTTCAGTTGTCGTTGTAATCAGGATAAATTGGCAACTAAAGAATTAGGACCACCCAGACCAAATTTGAACATCAAGCAAGTATCTACAAAGGGGGGGAAATCGTATAACCGGGGATTTTCACGTAGCTGGTATGAGCGGAAAACGTGGCTAGCAGGCTGCGAAGTAGCTAACGTTTTGTTCTACTACCCCTGCTCAATGCAATGTGATGTGTCAAGTTAGCTATCTGAATAATTTGCACAATACAATGTGACAATGTCGAGTTAGCTAGCTGGTAATTTACCCAATGAACGGGTATCATCGCAACAATTGCCCCCCCTGAGAGATTTGGCAGGAGCCGCCACTGGTCACACTCCCAAAATTCTATGTAGTCTGATACAAATGTATCGCATGTTAGCTAAGTTTAGTCTTGAAATGTTGACATCTTCAATGATAAGCAGATTATTTTTCATGATGCACTAATCCTAGACAATTTTTGTCCTTAACTAAAATTACTAAAACTAAAACTGAAACTATAATAAACTAAAACGAAATATAAATGAGTCCATGAAATAAAAACTAAAATGAAACTAATGAAACCACTGGTGAAACTCACTAAAACTAAACGGAAATTCAGACTGAATACAAAAATATTATCAAAATAAAAACGAATTTGAAAATGTAAAACTATTATAACCTTGATACACACACACACACACACACACACACACACACACACACACACACACACACACACACACACACACACACACACACACACACACACACACTCACTGAGGACGGTGAGTTTGGCTCTTCGAGATCGCAGTGCTGCCTCTGTAGCCTGGCACTCGTACAGAGAGTCGTCTGAAAGCTCCGCCGACGAAATCTCCAGGTTATACTGGCCCAACTCCACCCTGCGCAACACACGGTACCTGGGCCATGCTGAGGGAGAGAGGAGAGTCACCACACACACACATACATATATTGCTATAGTTGCTACAGTTCTGTCTCACCACCAGGTGGTGACTGTGTTCTCTATTGTGATGCTAAAATAATGACGTCATTGAAATTTAAAGATTCTGAAAAGGACAAGTAGTCTTAAAGATGACATCATCTCCACCTTCACCAAACAAGATTATCCAAAATGAGTCTGCCCTGCTCCACTCCACATTCCTGCCTGACCCGGGAAAAGACGTACATACAGAGAGACACAGCACAGAGACACACGCAGATTTAACAGCCATATGGGTGTATGTGTGTGTGTGTGTGTGTGTGTGTGTATGATTGACAGAGAGAGAGAATGTGTATGTGAGAGACAGAGGAAGAGAGAGAGAGAATGAATATGCATGTGCACGTGTGCATATGGTGTCACAGGGTTTGTATTTGTGACAAGAAAAAAGATTGTGTCTGTTCAGTTGTGTTTCTATTTAAAAGCTTTAGCTTGGAGCACTGAACCATTCCAATAACAGCAAGATTTGAGGGGCAGGGAGAGAGAGAGAGAGGGAGAGAGAGAGAGAGAGGGAGAGAAAGAGAGGGAGAGAGAGAGAGGGAGAGAGGGAGAGAGAAGGAGAGGGAGAGAGGCAGGGAGACGAGGGGAGGTATGACATCATCAGTAGTTTGCAGCCCATTCATTACAGCTGCACTCCCAGCAGAGTAACACGGTGTGCCCTCTGAAAACAGCCCGAGGAGCAGAGAGAGAGAGAGAGAGGGAGAGAGAGAGAGAGAGAGAGAGAGAGAGAGGGAGAGAGAGGGAGAGAGGGGGAGAGAGGGGGAGGGAGACAGGGGGAGGGAGAAAGAAAGAGAAAGGGGGAGGGAGACGGAGAGGGAGAGGGAGAGAGAGAGAGAGAGGTGACAGAGGAACAGAGGAAGAGAGGGATAGTGGGAGAGGACAGAGGAAGAGGGAAAGAAGGTCATCGAACTTCCCCAGATAAGGAAGTGTGCCCTGATTCTGAGAACAACACTGCCTGCCTGCCTGCCTGCCTGCCTGCCTGGGAGAGAGGAAACAGCACCCTCACCCCCCACAGCACCCCTCACAACCCCCTCCCCCCACACCCCCTCACCCCCACAGCACCCCCACAACCCCTCACCCGCTCACCCCCCACCCCCTCACCCCCTCACCCCCCACAACCCCATGAACCCCCACACCCCCTCACCCCCACCCACCCCCCAACGCAGCCCCAGGGACAGGAAAGCACAAAAGATGTATATAGTCCTCATGCTAGTAAAGCAAACAGAATAGAATTACGCTGAGGAAGAGATGGGGAGAGAGGGAGAAGGGAGAGAGAAGGAGGGAGAGAGGGAGAGAGGGGGACTGTTTCCTCACCTCGCAGGTCCTCTCCGATGCCCAGGGCCAGCCCATCCTTGGTCCACTGCACGATGCCCGAATAGTTAAACACCACACAGGAGAGCACAACTCTCTCCCCCAGCACCACAGACTGGTCTGCCGGCTCCTGCGAGAACCTCGCTGTCCACACTGTCAGGGAGAGAGGGGACAGCATCAGTACTGCTACACACACTGAGAGAGAGCATCAGTACTGCTACACACACTGAGAGAGAGCATCAGTACTGCTACACACACTGAGAGCATCAGTACTGCTACAGAGAGAGAGCATCAGTACTGCTACACACACTGAGAGCATCAGTACTGCTACACACACTGAGAGAGAGCATCAGTACTGCTACACACACTGAGAGCATCAGTACTGCTACACACACTGAGAGCATCAGTACTGCTACACACCGAGAGAGAGCATCAGTACTGCTACAAACACTGAGAGAGAGCATCAGTACTGCTACACACACACTGAGAGCATCAGTACTGCTACACACACTGAGAGAGAGCATCAGTACTGCTACACACACCGAGAGAGAGCATCAGTACTGCTACACACACTGAGAGAGAGCATCAGTACTGCTACACACACTGAGAGCATCAGTACTGCTACACACACACTGAGAGCATCAGTACTGCTACACACACTGAGAGAGAGCATCAGTACTGCTACACACACCGAGAGAGAGCATCAGTACTGCTACACTGAGAGAGAGCATCAGTACAAATGTTCCTTTGCATTGAGGTCTGGAGATTGAAAAGGCCAGTTAAGAACATTTCTTTTGTGCTTTATTGACAGTTTCTTTGTAGATCTCCATGAATAAGTTGAAGGTTATGTTGGCAAAGGAACCCATCCCCACTGTGAGATATATCATGGTGTCCTCTGTGTTTTGTAGTTATTTAGCATCTGTTTATCCTGGACCCTTTCTAAGCAAGAGTGATGAACTCTACTAGGCTCCTCTAGGCTCTTTGTACTCAGATAAATAGCTATGGTATACATACTCCTGTCAAGGGAAGGCAATCTTAGGGTCATTATGTAGTTTACAGTTTAGGATATTTACATACTTATGCATTTTTGCATATTTAGGTATTACTTAGGATTACTGCAGTTTAGGATGTTTAGCAAGCTTCTTGTACTGGTGCAAGTAAGGTAAACACAATGGCCTCCATGAAGCCATGTAGTGCAGTAAACCGCATCACAAAGTGTACCATCACCATAGATAGATTTGTTGAGAGTCTGTTATGACACCATGTCTGTGCCTCTAAGATGTTATGATTTTAGTCACACAGTGTTTTCCGGGCCTAAGAGTCCCCTGTCACTGAAACCTATTACCAAGCAAACCCTAACATCAGAGCAGAACTGTACCAATAACAATTCAATGAAATTACACCTAATGTGAAAATTCTGATATGAAACTTTGTGAAAGAGTGGAAAAAAGAAAAAATAACTGTAGCCATCAAAATAAATCACAAATCATCAGTATATCCCTTCACTGACTTCAAAAAGCAAGGGGAGCTCTGAACCCCTCACACCCAGGCCAGAGTAACAGGATGACAGACACAGACCTGGCACCCAAATACAGGTGACCAGCTCTCCCAGGTAAACCACACTGCAGGTGACCAGCTCTCCCAGGTAAACCACACTGCAGTCACATCTGTAATGAATATCTCTGTTAATCAGAAATGTTCTTGTCATGCCAATAAAGATTGTCTTGAAAAGAGCTGCAGGAGATGCGTGAGGAAGGAGAGAGGGAGGAAGGGAGATGGAGACAGAAAAAGAGACAGCAATGGCGAGATGGGAGTCTGAGAGTATTGGTGTCAGTAAGTGGGTTATACTGCTGTGACAAATTTAGAGTGTCCTGATTTCCACAGTCTGTGATCCCTGGGTGCCGCGGACAGGAGTGTCTCTGTGACACCTGCTCTCCTGCAGCGATGCTTCTCTAAACTCAAAACTCAAACCGAAGAACTCTGCTGTTCTTACCGTCACCTTAACTATCCCCAACCCCCCGCATCATTACTATTTTTATAAAAACGTGGGCCAATATACTGCATCCACACCTCACCCATGCTTACAATGTCATCATTACCCAAAATGAGATATTAGGGAGTTCCAGCTACCTGCCTACAGAACAACACGATTCTGATAGTGATTATTAACTAGTAGTAGATTATTTAATTTGTGAATCACCAGACATTTGATTTTGTGTTCAAAACCACAAGCATCTCATTCCTTCTTCAGTTTCTTATGGAGAAAATCTGTTGTATTTCTAAGAACATTTTGTTATTTTAAAATTAAAAGTCTCTTCCTGTCACTCTGGTTATTGACCCCTGCTTTTCGCTGGATTCCTTCAGAACTGCTTACTGGAAGATTTGGGTTAGCAGGTAGGCTGTGAGTTTGTGCTGTGTTGTGTTACCCTGTGCTGTCAGACCTCCATCACTCTGCAACAGCCTGCCTTATGAACAGCTGCATGTGGCCTGCTGCCCCTTCAGAGTGAATACAGTTCTATGGGAGTAAATGTGTGAAATCATAATGCTTACATGGTCATGTAATGACAGGCAGGCGAACATTAATCAGTACACTACTGATTACTTCACCATAACCCTAACCCTACCCCTAACATTAATCAATACATTATTGATTACTTCACCGTAACCCTAACCCTAGCCCTAACATTATTCAATACACTATTGATTACTTCACCATAACCTCACCTTAAACGTTTAAAACATGAATTCCGTGATCACCTGCCATTTAGCTCACTAGCTAGCCAGATACTGCTTGCACAGGTTTGTTCTGTTTGCTTTGTTTTCTGCCAGCCTTTCCATCAGCATAAAGACAGAGCCTCATCCTGTGTGCACATGTGCTTGATACGTGACATAACTGCACATGGATCTATACTCCCTGAGAAAGCAAAAATGTAGAAATCATACTGATATTTCTGATAAATTAGTGAACAGAACAAACTTAACACTGACAATGTCAAAGAGTAGGATCATAAGAGTACCCTCTCTGACCAAAGATAATGTGAAATACATGGGCTTTATGACAAAGTCGTCCTCTAAAGAGGGGGAGGAGGTAGATTGAAAACAAACATTATTTTGTTCTACACAGTAACCGTACAGTAAAGCTGTGCTTGAAGGAGAAGCCATGCTGTTAGTAGACTGTACAGTACAGCACACTATTTACATCAAAAAGAAAAAATCCACTGTAATTCAGCTGCCCCTCCAATTGAAGCAGTCTAGACCCAGGCCTGCAGATTCTTCCATTTGTGAGGCAGTTCCTCCTCACTGCAAGAGGACACTGAAAGAGTGCAGATCTGATCATTGCTGCAGGAAACTGCTTTTTAGGCTGCACTCCATTCTGTTTCTTTCCACTGATGATGCAGGAGGGGTGGCACAGCTAGGCCTCCTGAGCCCTGCAGGATGAGCGGGAGCAGAACACACTGCAGGCTGAGCTGGCAGGTAACATGCTGCTTAAAGCTTAAGAAGAACAGAAGATTCATACAACCCATTGCCTTCCAATCTGATGTACTCTGCACGCAACAAAGGGAATCCCGTCAAAGTCAATGAAGCCAATAGGCAAAAGCTCAGGAAAAACTCATAAAAACACAAAGCTTTGCTTGGGAGGACAGTTACAGTTTAGCACCAGGGCACAGTACTGAAAGGAAGATCCTCAGGTTGGCTTTAGCCTGTAGTGGCCTCTCCGCCTCCTCTTTGCCTGGCCATGGAGACTCAGGGGAGTCCATGCTGATAACAGTATTTCCGTCTTACGTCTCTGAAGTAATTTTTTGGTGAGCCTAAAGAGTATGAAGAACAGCAGAAATACAGCCTCCAGCTTCCATTACTGCTTGTCTGAGTAGCTTGCTGGCTGTGTAGCTAAAAGTGCAATACTTCTATAAGTATGAAATACACACAAAACAAAGTATTGATTCTTTAAGCGTGTGAATATGGTGTGATGGGGTGGTATTTAGGAAAGCTTGCAGAGTGATAACAGGATTCTACTCTGACAAGGAAAAAAAGGTGCCGTAAAAGAAGCTAGTTAGGAGGTTAAATGCTGTGCAGGGGGCTGGGCTTGCAGAGAAAAGACAGAAACCTGCTGCCGTGTGGTTGCCAATTCCAGGACAGCCACTGAAGCTAAAACAACAGCCACGAGTTTGGACTGGCTCTGCTATACCGAATGCCACTAACCCAACAATGCAGGGAATCACTTCCAGGCAGAAATGGAGAGGACCACTACATGACAAAAAACACAAAATACAAGAAGAGCTCTGAGTGGAAAGCTGGGTATGTTACGCTGTGCCGTAAAAGCTGGGAATGTAACACTGTGCTGTAAAAGCTGGGAATGTAACACTGTGCTGTAAAAGCTGGGAATGTTACGCTGTGCTGTAAAAGCTGGGAGTGTTACACTGTGCTGTAAAAGCTGGGAATGTTACGCTGTGCTGTAAAAGCTGGGAATGTTACACTGTGCTGTAAAAGCTGGGAGTGTTACGCTGTGCTGTAAAAGCTGGGAGTGTAACACTGCTGTAAAAGCTGGGAATGTAACGCTGTGCTGTAAAAGCTGGGAGTGTAACACTGTGCTGTAAAAGCTGGGAATGTTACACTGTGCTGTAAAAGCTGGGAGTGTTATGCTGTGCTGTAAAAGCTGGGAATGTAACACTGTGCTGTAAAAGCTGGGAGTGTAAAACTGTCCTGTAAAAGCTGGGAATGTAACACTGTGCTGTAAAAGCTGGGAATGTTACACTGTGCTGTAAAAGCTGGGAATGTAACACCGTGCTGTAAAAACCACAATGTACACAGTGTTTTCCAAATAGCTTTAAGGGTGAGTATACAGCCAGCCTCTCTCTGCATTGAAGCATATTTCTCCATCTACCTGACATGCTTATTTTCCACAAACCTATGCGACTCACTTCAGGTGATCTATACCCATAATATATTTCAAGTTACCATTCCTTATGTCTGCTCTATTTTCTACTCATTATATTTGATGTTACTCTAAGAATATTCCAACTGAATGACCCTTAGAAAGCCATTACTAGACGCAGGTTCAATATCCTGATCTTATATTTGACATTTGATCGTTTCATTAGCTAGCATTTACCTTCTCAGACTGCAAAATGGATAAATTTATTTTTAAGCACTTTTTTGGATTTTTGGCTTTAAAACACTTAGATCCACAGGAAGTTGAAAAGACATTTAAGATAAACAGTAACATGAAATCCAAATAATTTTAGTTAGTTGCAGATTCATAAATATTATGCATTTAATACATTTTTTAATTATTGCATTTTAGCACTACAAATATCCATAACCTCTCCAAAGTAAAGAAGGTGGAGAATGATGCCATTGAATCAATATAATATAATGTAAACTTCCACTTATTAAAATATTTAGATTCAATGGTAACAATTTTTTCACACACAGACCCAATGTGTAGCAGGACTGTTTAATATGTATATCAGAGCTAGTGTTCAGCATTGATGTTCTGTCTCTCCTGTCACTCACAGACTGCAGCAGGACTCTGATACTGTCCAACCTGAACCCTGGCAGGTTATTTCAGAGAGTAAATAATTAATAAATAGCAAATAAATAGATCTATCCCAAAATGCTAAGTTAGGTACCTTGATTTTCAGTTTTTTTTCTAGAATGAAAAGTCTTTTCGAAAATGTTTTCTGTTACGTTATTTAAGCACTTTTCACATGTATTATCATTATGATGTATGTAAATATGGAGGCAGCCGTGCGTCTCTGCACACCCTGCCTTTCTAAACCATTCAACCGAAGGACAATGACTTCATGCTTCCATTACTCTTATAACTAAAACATTTCCTCAATGTTTATTTTCAACTACTTGACTTTTTTAAAGATGACTCAATATCAGAATACAATCAGACATACATGTTAAACTATGATGATAAAGCATTATATAGCGCAACGAACTGTAGGTTATTATGCAGTGTGAGCAGAGGAAGAGACGGACATCACTGTGCTCAGTGTGGTCAGATCTGTCAGCTGCGGGGACTGTGATCTGCACAGTCTTTTCCTTTCTCGTCATTCTGATTCACTGCAACGTCTCTCCTCTCTTCTCCCCATCATTACATCTAATTTTCTATATTTCCATGTTTATTTAAGTCCTACTCTTCCTCTGTCTGTTGCTATGGTAACCTGCATTCTTTTTTTCCTAATTTTTTCTGGCTAGTACACCCCCCATTCCCATTACTGACCCCTGCTCTCTGTCCGTCTGTCTCTTCTTATCCTTCACACTCTTATCCCGCGCGCACACACACACACAGTCCCTCTCTCTCTCCTTCTCAGTCACACCCTCTATCTCCCCCAAACACACTTGGCTTCCCCTCTCTCCTCATCACTCCCCCCACACACACACTCTCCTTCTCTCTTGCTCACACTCCCTCTCCCTCTCTCTTTCCCTCTGTATCTCTACAGCCTCTGGTTAGATGGTTGCTATAGAAACAGATTCAGTGAATAAAATGATCCGTTTCTCCTTGCTCTCCCATCTCTTTCTACTGAATGTATACATCCTCTTTCTCATCCATCATTCCCTTTACCCCTCATTCTCACAAACATTCTGTTTCATTTAAATGTTACACATTACTGCATTACACAGTACTGCATATTACACACACACAGAACTGAATATCACAGACACAATGCTGAATATCACAGATACACACAGTACTGAATACCACAGACAGAATGCTGAATATCAGACACACAGAGGCCTGCATACTACCCATATATGTATACATGCATACAGAAGCAAGTTAAAAGGACAGTCAATGTACCCAGTGTGTTATAGTACACTCATGCAGTACTGTATAGTACAGATATTAGATTAGATTAGATTCAACTTTATTGTCATTGTGCAGAGTACAGGTACAAAGCCAATGAAATGCAGTTAGCATCTAACCAGAAGTGCAAAAGAATAGTATTATTTACAGATATACCCAGTGTTATAGTAGACTCATGCAGTACTGTATAGTACAGATATACCCAGTGTGTTACAGTTCATTCGTGCAGTACTGTATAGTACAGATATACCCAGTGTGTTATAGTAGACTCGTGCAGTACTGTATAGTACAGATATACCCAGTGTGTTATAGCAGACTCGTGCAGTACTGTATAGTACAGATATACCCAGTGTGTTATAGTAGACCCATAGTAGACTCATGCAGTACTGTATAGTACAGATATACCCAGTGTGTTATAGTAGACTCGTGCAGTACTGTATAGTACAGATATACCCAGTGTGTTACAGTTCATTCGTGCAGTACTGTATAGTACAGATATACCCAGTGTGTTACAGTTCATTCGTGCAGTACTGTACAGTACAGAGAGCACTCTCACTATCTCCTGGAATGATGCCATGATAATGGTGGTCAGCTGCATTCCTGAGCTGGCGGTGAGGGCAGGGGGTCAGGCAGGGGGGCGTCTGAGAGCCAGAGCATCATGTGGTCTTTCAAATCTCTCTCTCTTTCTCCTCTCTCTCCTCCCCGACTCACCCCACCCCCACCCCTCTGTTTTATGTTCTGTTCAAAAGGAATGCAAGAAACACATGTGGAACTCATTACAGAGACAGAGAGCAAGAGGAACAGGAGGGGGTGGGGGCCTGAGCTGAAGGAAAAGAATAATCTTTAATGGCGAAGAGAAGCAGAAGAGGAAACAGAGCAGGCTTTAGCAGGAAGATAGAGGACAGAGACAGAAAGGCTGCTTTTGTTAAAGAAACCAAACAGAATTCAGCAGAAATGCGCAGGACTGTCGGTCACACTGCAGCTGCACACTGCTGTTCTGTGTGGAAAATGGGGGAGAGAGTCTGGCTCTGTGCACTGTGAGGGCAGTCAGGCGGGGCCAATCTCACCAGCACCCCTTCCACCCCTCCCCCCACCCTCCTCGCTTTTCAGACTGTCCTCCCCTCCCCCAAAACTTCACTGACCTCCCCCCATTGTGTCCCTCTCCAACCCCTCTTCTCTCCATCAAATCAGTTCAAACTGAAACAAAGCTGTAATGGAATTCCAACTTTACACACCCTTTCAAAGCCTGGAAATATTGGTGGAAATATGGAATTGTAAATTCCAAATGTGCTAAAAGTGCTATGAGCTCTCTCGCTACTCTCCACCTCTGTGCCTCTCCCTCTCTCTCATTAAAGGGAGCGATATAAGTCCCTTCACAGGGGGAATAAGAGTTGCTACTTCCTCTCAAAGACAAGAGCTGATCACCTGTGAAAAATTACTGCTCACATACTCACACACACATGCACATATGTACACAAGCAGACATGCGCGCACGCACACGCACACGCACACACACACATGCTCAAAGAAACAGAACAAAAGCTCACACAAACTCAAACACTCACTCACGCACACATACATACACTCAAAAACTCACGCACACATACACTCTCTCTCTCTCTCACACACACAGGACGAGACACAAAAGTTCACACACACTCAAACATCCACTCACTCATGCACACATACACACACTCAAAAACTCACTCACACAAACACCCTCTCTCTCTCTCTCTCTCTCTCTCTCTCTCACACACATACACACACACACACATGCTCAGCCTTTTACCTATCTTAGCACAGTCCTTCTCTGCACTCTGTGTTCTCCTGTTTGACTTCGCTGAACTCCCTCTCTGACTCTGCCTCTTCTTCCCTCCTCTGCACATCCTTATGCTTTAACAGCATCTTTCGCACACAGATCATCAGATCATAGAATGCAAAGCCTGAAATGGCAAAAATTAAATACAAAGTACCACAGCCGTTATACTGAATATCTGAAGTGCTATGAAATTTGACAAATCCAATGAAATAACTTGAGATTTTTTTAAAAACTCTCATTGTGTGTTATATAGCAACTTGAGAAAAGGTATACTACACCTTATATTGCATAGACAGCTAGACAACTAAAAATGAAAATCAGACTAGCCCTGGCCTCCTGTCAATGCTTCATTAAACCTAAGGCACACCTGGCACAAATACTCAAGTTTCTAGTTACGCTCTGCAAGATAGACAAGAATATTAGCTAGCAAACCTTACTGCATATATTTGTTGGGCCCTTTGAACAATACTGATCCACATCCCTGTTTGCAAACTGTAGATATAATATTAGAATTATTCATATGCACTATGCTGGAGCTTCTGTTGTTTCTACAAACGAAATCCACATTTCTAGACGGCCAGACATAATTACGACTCTTCCCCATTAAATGAGTGCATTTCTCATTTCCATCACTCTGGTACAGGTTAATCTTCATCTCGTCTATCCATAAAACTTTGTTCCAAAACTATCCATGCCCTTTTAGGCGTGTTTCAGCTAACTGTAACCTGGCAGTTCTTGAGGATTGCTAGTGTTCTGTATTATGTAGTGTACCCAGGTTCTGCTGTTGTAGCTTTCTGTGCATGGTGCTCTTTCACACATCCAAGCCTATATCCTGGAGAGTGTTCCTGATCTGTTGGACCCTTGTTTGGGGGGTTTCTTCACAATTTAATGTGTTCCTAAGCCACCCCCTATAGTGGCCTTGCTTAAGTCTGCCAGGTCTTTTGCCATTGCTGAGCACACCAATGCTTTCTTTCTTCTTAATGATGCACCAAATGTATGACCTTGGCACGCCTAATGTTTTGGCTGTGTCTGTTTGATTCATTCTGATTTTTCAGTTCAGGATGGCCAGCTATACTTGCAGTGACATGTCTTTGGTCCTTATGTTGTCAGTCACCAGCAACAGACTCCAAAGACAAATGCAAAGCCTAGAATCAAGACTAGACATTAACAGCCCTCTTGTGAATGCACTAACAATGCAAATAAACACACCTGCCTGATTAAAGACAGCTGTGAAACCAATTGTCCAAAATTGTTGGACATGGGAATATGTACAAAACCTACTGTAATCTCTAAATGGCTCATCCAATATGGATGAAAATTAAAGCTGACAGTCTGCACCTTAACTCTACAGTCACTCTACTCTACAAAGTTTTGGAATACAGAGCCAAAAAACAAAAATGTGTCACTGTCCAAATACTTTTGGAGTTGACTATATATTCATAATTATTGTTATACAACACTATAGTCACAATCCTGTATATTTCATATGCCTGGAAATGTGTACTTTATCTTTACCATATATATATTCATGCACTTACATTCATACTGTACTTACATTTGTAACTATATGGTTCCAATGCCACAATAATCTAAATAATGAACATGAGAGTTTTCTGCAAATAAAATAATCTGGGCCTAATTTCAGATCTGAGAGATGTGGGCCACCTGTGTGAATCAGCGGTTAGAAAGAGCTGTGTTTGCTCAAAGGGACCCGCAGCAGAAGATAACATAACTATCTAGCAGCTTGCTGCCTGCTTACGTTACCTAGCTGGGCTCAGACAGTGTTAGGGGTGAGACTTTGTGTTTTGATACCAACGCACATCACTCAACACCCTCCTGCACACTGTCAATAAAAGCTGTTCATTCTAATTAGCAGCAGGGGCTTGAGTCCTCTGTCCTTCTGTTTTCTCAAACTGCATAAAAATGTCCTGCTTACCTGCACTTCCACAGGGAAACTAACTCATGTGCTACCACAGTGAGTTATGTTTTCAAAAATGTTTGCTTTGAAATAACACAGCAAGATGTTTATCTGGCTTTGTTCTTGTAAGACTTACATTACATCATATTACATTACGAAATCACATTTCTAATTACTTGTATGATCTCTGTGTTTCAAAGCTCTTCCAGCCCAGTATATTGGCTTCTGTGGAAATAAAGAGGGCGATGAGGAGAGAGTAATAGGAGCCCCTGCTGAACCCGCAGCTGGCTGTATGTGGCGGGGACACAGGACCACAGTCAGCCATGTCAAAAGGAGAGATTGTCAGTGTTGTCATGACACATGGTGGCTTTACACTCACTATTAGTGTTCATTTCACCTTACTGACCGACAGCTTCTAACTGTCAGGAGCTGCCTGCCCCTCAGCTGCCCACACATTATGACTCCAAGCATGTCATCATTCCAATATTTGTTCACATGTGTTCCAGGAGTCAGTATGTCCAGACATTTGAATTGGATCTAAAATAAGGTTGTCCATTTTTCCTACAGTTTTTACAATTATACTTTTTTTTGCATGTTTTCAATGTTTACATCTTAACAGATAAAGCAGAAAAATAATTACGCTTTTTTGGACAATGCATCAAACAGGACAAAATGTAGCTGCTATGTAAATATGCCCAGTAGCAATCTCCTCCTACGTTTGGGGAGATTTTTACATTTTCATTTTGTGCCTGTGCATTACAGTGTCCATGCTTCGCTGAAGTGCTGTCTGCAGTAGGAAATGATTCCATTTACAGTAAATAAACCTAAGGAGCGCAAACATCAAGCTATGGAGAGTTCTGCAGGCTCATGTTGGCCTGATTTACATTTTCTAGGCTGGTGCAGCATTTGAAAGCAGACAAAAGGAACATTTCCCTGTTCGCTTGTGCTGTTTGGCTCCCAACAGCATCATGCCAGCATGGTGTCCTTGACAACCAGGTGTATTCGGAGTGCAAAAGCAGCACCCCAGTAACAGGGACGCCTTTTCTACATCATGCCCTGCGAATGAGCCGACGCTCTGCTGGAAGATCGTATTGTCTGCATCTATTTGCATGTCCTCTGTAGACAGAAGTTATTCTTTACATATGTACTGTTAGCACATGAAGTGTCATAATAAAAGATCTGTACATGTGATAACTGGCAGACATGGAAACGCGTTCACTGCAGCGATAAACGGTGCTTTTCTGCCATGCAGAGAGAAATATCTCATTATATATTTTGCCGAGGCGCTGATTCAGTAGTGGACAGTAGCATTGCGTTGCCTTGTACGAATTGATATATGACAGAAAACAGTAAAGTATAAATTCAAAATGTATGAACATTGATAAAGTACAGCAGTCATAAAAAGTAAATGAAGACCGCAGAGTGCCGGCTAGATGAGAAAGGATAACTAATGACATAATGGTGTTTTTCTTTCGCTTGTGTGTCACTGAAAACCCTCACCTAATGCAGCGCAGAATGCACCCGATACGGAGAACACACGTATATATGAATCGGCACAGGCGCGCGCTTTCGCAAACATGGAGCGAGGAGGGAGACCGCATACGCACTAGCACGAGACCGCTGGCGTAATCAAACAGGTCGCCCGGGCTCGCGGGACCGAGCTGCACGCGCCACGGTCACTTCAGACATACAAATAGAGCAGTGTTTCCATGACAAGAATGCTCATTATTATTAGCAACTGTGATTTTGTATCATAGTGTTTGCAAAAAAAACATAATATCATCATCGTTCCGGCTGAAATGTAAATCTCTTGTTTCCATCTTCAAAATATTCCAAAAGAAATTAAATATATCGTCCATTGTGAAATCTACGTTCACACTTTCGTGCAGTCATTGACAGGTCGGCTCGAGACTACCTGCATGCTAAAATACTCTGAGACGTCAGCAAGTAACGGTCACGCGCAGATGTCTAGATCACTAGAAGTGGAGCAGTGGCCTGTGCGCGCGCTGTGTCTCCCAACACTTTTCCTCGATTTCTGTCAATAATATGACTGACAAGAAAAAAAAAAACTGCAGGACTACAACGAGTTCTCTTTCCGGCTTTAACTTTGACGGATAAAAACAGCCTAACAATTGTGTAGGTTTCGTGACTGTAAACATTAAATATTCAAATTAACATTATGTGCATCAGACTAATAATGCGCGTGAAACTTAGAGGTCATCCCGAGCCAAGCTGCACATTTCAGAGCGCATGACCTCAGGTCTGGCTGTGTTTTTACAATCCACGCCCACAGAAGTACTAGTTAAATTACCATGTTCCCAAACAACACATTTCCCAAACCTAACGAACGAAAAACATTTTGTTACAAACAATATTAAAAAACACGTCACATGCATAGTAACTCTCCTGTCGCTGCAGAAAAAGTATAAGCTGGTCCACGCACACAACCGTGTTGTCTTTTTTGAATTACCCAGACAAATGAAAAGAAAAACTTTCTGACCGTAACAACACATTAAACAAAGAATCGTGCTTCCCACTCCGCATATTATACATGAGCATACAAACAGTATGATGGTGATGAACAGTAAGGACGACAGTGAGCTCAGTCTTACCTTTGTGAAAACTGAACGCCAAACTTAGGAGACACAGCCTCTGCATGATTCAACTGAGCGCGTTCCAAAGCCTCCCCTCGACTGAGTCCGTTAGATCACTTCTCTGTGTGGACAACATCGAACTATCCGTTTGAGATTTTATTTTTGTAAAACGGGAAACTGTAATTCCACCAAGTCCCGTCTGTCGTGTTTGTACACTTTCATCTTTCGCCTTTCTCCCGTTTTTGTCCTTTGGATCAATGATTTTGCTTTCTTCTGTTGCTGGGTTTCTCGCGTGCTCCGTGACGCTGGCTTTTCTCAATCAGAATCCACCCGCACGCTCGCGCTCAGC
Source organism: Megalops atlanticus (assembly GCA_019176425.1). NCBI lineage: Eukaryota > Metazoa > Chordata > Actinopteri > Elopiformes > Megalopidae > Megalops > Megalops atlanticus. The sequence continues at coordinate 31,932,808 of CM032891.1, forward strand.
CCGTGCCCCTCCTCCCGCTGCTGCTCGCGCTTCCCTCACTCCAGCGCGAGCACCGGGCGCTGCAGACGGGTGACACCACCGATTCCTCTCTTCGTACGTACACAGGTCGTGTGGGGATGACCAAGCGGGGACCCAACGGTTATGATTGTGGTGTGTTTTTATTATATACTGCAATTATATTTGCTGTATTTATCTTTAACAAGTAGTGATTGATTATATGTAGTTGTACTTATAGCGTTATGCTTTAAGTCATTGTAGACGTAATGATAATAAACACAGTATGTCTGTTATTAGCACCATCTTGTGGCTTTTTTACTCAGATTCTTCATCAAACATATTGTATCTTTGACATATTACACAGCTATACATTACACAACACAACGCTCTATGCAAATCAATCCACTACACACTATACGATTCCATACATGTTTCACAACAGAAAGAGGCGGGCTGATAGTGGATAATATCGGACATTGTGTTATATCATATTCGTGAAATAAAAAATGTTTTAACGCATTTACATATGTAAACTGTAAAAGTATAGTAAACAGTGATCTGCAATCACCTTCTGTAACAGTTACATAACGAATATAAGATAGTAATAAAAGAGCATTGGTTTTACTTCTGACGTGTTCACCTGGGCTAACTACGACGAAAACAGCACATGTTTTCTGAGACCGGATTCAACAGCTGGGGCAGTGAGGGAAGCTGTTTATCAACACATATCATTAATAACACACATCAACACTGGCATGCAAATGACACCACAGTGGGCCGCTATTCTGTCATAACAGAAAGAAGGACTGTGGAAAGTGTGACTGTTGGGGTGTTGCGTGTGACCCAGATTAGAAATTGTCAACAGATAGGTTTGGGGTGAAATGCAGCCCTGTATATATAACACACACACGCCTGCCCCTCAAACGCTTAAATTACATTCATAACGAACCTTATGCATTAATGCAATGGGATGCATCTTTTATCGTATTAAGATGTTTGTAAAATTATTATCCATTACTAAATGTTTTCTTTATATGATGAATATTCATTTATAAACAGAGAGCTGGCAATTGTGATTTTTCCTTGTCTCGTTCAAGGAACTGTGAATACATTCAAAAATAGGCTCTTTGAGGAAAAAGTGCCCATGAACAACAAGGCATTCACAATAACCCATCTCTGCCGGGACTCGAACCCGGAGCCTCTGGATTAGAAGTCCAGCGCGCTATTCCATTGCGCCACAGAGACCATGCTATTTCTGCATCCGCACACTCGCTTTAGATGCGCAAAGCTCCTTTAGTATCTTGCAGCATCAGGACCATTCCGCCATTTTGGTTATGACTCGATGTGCTGGTAGGGGGCGCTGAAATTGCGCTGTACTCTGCAACCCCGAGCCAATATTACAACACATCAGTTTTCATAAGCAGGTTCTCTATAGTATTTTAAAATTAAACATGAACATTACATGCGTTACACAGAGGACACTTGTTAGGGACGCTAGATGGCAGTGGATGCGAATGGGTGCGAGCTCGTCCGTTCCAGATCAGGCAGCTGTCGCGGTTTCTCCTATTTGCATATTTTAAAAACCACCATCGTAAAAGAGGAACGTATTTGCTAATAATGCATCTTAGTCGTGATATGAAAGTAGCAGCAAGTTCTGATACCACACACGAACGCCATTCAATCCATGTATAAACCATTGTTTGCCATTTTTGTGTATGTAATGTAATGTATTATTTTACACTTAATCTGCACCCGCCTCATACAGCTCTATGTTACCCTCGCTGTTAAGTTGGCGTGTTTGTAACCGGTTATGGCTGATCGTGGTGATATTCGTATATATTAGCTGTTCGACAGCGTTCCCCGTGCAGTGCTCCGGTAGACGGGCTGACGCGCACCGCGGGCTCCCGTCGGTGCCTCGGCTCGTTTCCTCCATTCTGTCCCCAGCTCCGTGCAAAGCATTTCTGCCTGGACGTTCAGACCGAAGGCAACTTGACCATCACGAGTCAAGGGGTTTCCCAACTCGAGCATTACGTATTAATACTCCGCGAGGCTGGAGCAGCATTCGAAACGTATATAGTCCTCAGCCCACCAAGAGGAAGAGGAGAATCCGCGTGACGCTTCACCAGTGACGTGTGCTGCCTCGCTGGGCAGGCATGCATTGCTCATTGTTGCTGTCTATTCTGTGTATGATCTTGGTTCTCCTGTGATTTTATATATATATATATATATATATATATATATATATATATATATATATATATATATATATATATATATATATATATATATATATATATATATATATATATATATATGCTGACAGAGGAGGTAGATTAGGAGCTCTTCTTTGCTGTGGAGTTCATGGTGCCAATAGTAATTGAACCTGTATTGAAGCTGTACACATGCCCAATAAAGTCCAAATCTGTATGCAGCCAGAACAGGCTGTCCAGCCAGGCCTGCTGCTTTTACACTTCCACTTGTGCTGTAGGGGATACTGTAGACATTTTTGATGGTGGACTACATGATTGATAAGACTGAGACAGTCTACATCCCAGCGTTCATTACCCACAAAGGTAATGGCAACCACAGCTGCCAAAAACCTAGGGGTAACTTTGGACAGCAACTTATCCTTCAAAGAGCATACTGCAGCCACAACCAGGATCTGCAGATTCCTGGTATTCACTACAAGGAAGATCAGACCTTACCTCTCCGAATACCCAGCCCAAGTGGTGATCCACACTCTGCTGCTTGCTGGCCTCCCGGTGTATGTCATCCGACCGCTGCAGCTCATACAGAACACAGCAGCCCGATTGATGTTCAACCTCCTCAAGCAGGCCCATGTGACACCTCTCCTTGAGTCCCTCCACTGGCTACCGGTTGCAGCAAAGATCAAGTTCAAGACCTTGCTACTAACCTTTAAGGGACTTAACGGATCAGCCCCACAATACATACAGGACATGATAAAATCCTACAAGCCAGTAAGAGTGCTGTGCTCTGCTACCTTGGGTCGCATCTGTGTCCCGAAATACAAGAGCAGCATCTCTTGAACCTGCCACTTCTCAGTACTGGCTCCACACTGGTGGAATGAGCTTCCTCCCGAGATTCGGACAACAGACTCCCTGGATGCCTTCAAGAAAAAACTTAAAACTCAAGCTGTATCTGTAGCCTACCTTCCTCCCTATGTATGTCTATCTACACTACACTACTACACTGCACTACTCTACACTAGCCTAGCCCTTAACTTTGTATCTTACTGACCTCTCGTAATATCTTGCGATAACTGCTCTTAGCATAGTGATGCACTTACTTGTAAGTCGTTCTGGGTAAGAGCATCTGCTAAATGAAGTAATGTAATGTAATGTAATGTAATGTAATGAATAATGCTATTAAGGCTTGTAGCTACATAGTTACTAACCAAATAAAAAAAAAACTGTCATTACTCTGTGCCACTTACACTGTCTGCTCTGTTGTACCTAATAGCTACCCTTTTTTAACAGTATTTAGAAAGCTGTTGCTCCATAGCAGATTTTTATAGGAAGACGTTTATTTACTGCCTCTTGCATCAGAAGTGCATGCAGGACCTGGCAGAACCTGAGTGTCACCGGGCATTCAGTGCAGCCACCTTACCTCAGGGACTCATCTTCAATTCTGTTTGGTTGCCAAGGGAACATCATTTAGCCACCCTTGGGCTTCCTGACCTGCGTTTGCTTCATTATGTGTCTCAGTCTGTCACAGTCCTCTCTGATGATCACACCCGTTCCCGGAGTCAGATCTCGTAATAAAGAGTTATATTTGTGTCCAGTTTATTTAAATCACATCTATGTTGCACTTTGAAACAATTCGTATTATGAAATACTTTAGGACATGTAACAAAACTCATTCGACTGAGAGCAGAGACAGCACCAGCATGTATAAAAAAAGCAGTATTTTATTGTTACCAGTGATGATCATCGCTCATGATATCATTGTAGAATCCACAGACACAGAATCAGTAGATTGGCTTCATGTTGAAATCTCTACTATGGTATCGACAGAACAGCTACCATGGTCATGGTGACCCGGGATGCTGCTCACCCACACTGTGACATCATTACTCTCAATGTGGCAGCCAACCCCAGCATTCCACAGCAAAATCAGCACATGACATCACTCTGGAATCCTGACAAATGATGTGAACATTACTGAGAAATCATCACTAATGACATCAACATTTTAAAATCTTCATTAATGGCATTATCATTACTTTTTAATCTTCACAAATGACTTCAAGAGTGCTGAAGACTCACCACCTCATGGCTTTCAAGGAAAGCACAGAAGAGTATGAGTGTACACAGATGAGTAATGACCCCTTTCTACTGCACTGCCAGTCAACATCCCCACCTTACCTGCCCCCCAACACACACACACAGGCAGACACACACACACACACACACAGGCAGACACACACACACACACACACACACACACACACACACACACACACACACACACACACACTTGTAGTGCAGTTATTTTCACACTGTTAGTGACCAATAATGTTCATTATAAAAGTAAAATCAAAGAATGTACAAAAATTACAAATAATAATTAACATAAAAACAGAAAAAAACATGAAATCATTTATCCATAGATGTAGTGCAACATGTTCTTTCAAATAAAGATTAAAAGTATCAAAATAAAACACCTATTTACAATCAATACAGCAATATAAAATCATATTTAGATGTACAAAAAAGCAAAGGGTTAGTACTGCAGCAACTGGGACCATGCGGCTGTGTGTGTGTGCGTGTGTATGTGTGTGTACAACCACACATGCACACACCATACCCGTGTACACTGTCATTTCACTGTGTGCATGCTGTCAAGTGTTTTAACCCTTTCTCTGCTGGAGCTGTTCATCTTAAGCACAAGGATTGGGGTGGGTGGGGCAGAAGGGCAAAGTTATAGATATGTTTTAATAATGATACCCATAAGCAGTATAATATTCAACAATAATTATAATCACCATAACATTCAGGGAAGGGGAAGCGTTGCTGCGACTATGAAAATCGTTGACTACTATCATGTACATGTAGTGTACATGCAGAACTTCAGCCAGAGCGGACTTTACGCTGTCCTGTCTCACTCTCTCAGACGGAGCAGAGAGGGTTAATCTGTTCTGTCCTATGATGCTTCTGCAACACCTAACACCTGCTGCCAAGCCAATGAGGAAAGGAGAGAGGACAAAAACTAGGAAAAGAGGGGAGAAAAGGGAGTGAGCAGGAGGGAAAGACAGGTGGAAAATGGGAGAGAGAAGAAAGATCCTGGGAAATTTCACAGCTCCCTTATCACTCAAATATTGGAGTTTCCAACTGAGTTCATTAAAATCCAATGAAATGGTGAATTATAATCAAGGGATGAATATTGTACTGTAGTCAAAGTTGCAGATAAGACATTTTGAAGGCCATTTCTCTGAATACAGCAGAGTGAACAGAAGAGACAGAATGGTTTAATGTTGAGAAATGACCTGAAACCCTAGAGAGGCCCTGTGTCTAACAGCCAGTACCCCAGGAAGTCACCAAATTCACTCACTCCGTTTGGAGGAAAGGACAGACACTTTGATTCCATCAGAAATAAATGTAAATGGATAGCTTTCTCTGGTTTCCTTACCTCTCGCCCTCCCTCTCCCTCTCCCTCTCCCTCTCTTCCTCCCTCCCTCCTTCCCACTCTCTCTATGTGAAGCTCTGTAGAGGAAGGCTAACACGCATGCAACTCCAGTACACAGCTCGGCCCAGAGTCAACAGCACCAGGAGGAGCAGGCAAGCCCAGGAGGCGTAAATACCGCGGTACTGCCGCACCTGGGTCCAGGTGCCAGTCTGCAGAGAGAGGGAGCCAGCAGAACTTATTTTATCAAATCCAGTGTAAATGTGAAATGTATACAGGATTCTAGGATTCAGTCTGGTGAAAGTTGAACAAGGCATCTTATTGTGTGAAAGGCCATCATCTTAGATACCATCAACATAATATCATCAGTCTAAATCAGCAGCCAGGGTTTTCAGGAACTACACTGCAACTTGTGGCTTTGTACAATGTACACTGTGTAGTATGCAGCATATACTAACTTTGTTGTTTATTGAGTGGTATGCTATTATTATATAGGATATGGTGTAGTATGTGATGCAGTGCATACAGTATAGTTTAGTATGGTGTATGTGGTACAGTGCATAGAGTATAGTTTAGTATGGTGTATGCAGTGCAGAGCATACAGTATAGTTTAGTATGGTGTATGCGGTGCAGTGCGTGGTGCAGAAGTAGTGCGTATTATTCTGAAATCTACAGTGCACAGTAAGCAGTGAAGTAAGAACATAATAAGCATAATTCTTCAGACAATCTAGGATTATCATTTTTTTCCAACAGATTGTATCTGACATTACACTGTATTAAATTTGCTCAGCACACACTTATCCAGAGTATTTACATCACTCACCATTTTTATCTGCAATCCATTTATACAACTGGATATGAAACTGTACTGTGTCAAGCCTTGTCTTCAATACAGTAAGGGTCTCCAGTTTCTCAATGAATACTGAAGTTCTACACGTTAAGAATTATCTGAAAAAATTTAGTGTTTAGTGTGTAGTATGCAGGGCAGTGTGTAGTGTGCAAGGCAGTGTGTAGTGTATAGTGTACAGGGCAGTGTGTATAGTGTGTAGTGTGTAGTATGCAGGGCAGTGTGTAGTGTGTAGTGTACAGGGCAGTGTGTATAGTGTGTAGTGTGTAGTGTACAGGGCAGTGTGTAGTGTGTAGTGTGTAGTATGCAGGACAGTGTGTAGTGTGTAGTATGCAGGGCAGTGTGTAATGCATAGAGTGCACTTACCACCAGTCCAGCCGTGGCAATGCTGAAGAGCAAACAGAGCAGGAAGCACCACAAACTCCGCCTCCTGGGGTACCTTCGACCAATTGAAGAGCTGCATCACAGAGGAGGAGACAGATTATAATTTTGCTTTCTATATTTTCCTCAGAGCACATTGTTAATCTCTACTGCTACATAACAGAAATACAGGTGCATCAGAAAGTGCCCTTGAACAGGATGCTGGAGCCATGCGTGGAGTCAGGACAGCATGCGACAGTGCTGCTCAGGTGCATTAGCGTGTTAGCGGAGCGGAACTCACACTTTCCTGCAGTGAGGACATCTGGCGAGTGTTCTGTCTGTAAACTCTGTCCACTGAAACATTGGAAATATATTATTAGCATGATGTCACAGTAACATCCATGTCTGTATGCACACATGCTGTCTTAATGGAGTTTCCCTGGATTTACTAACAGCTGCAGTCTCACAGTGTTGCTGTACATTGCTGTACATTCTACTGCTGTATTAGCAGAAAGCAGCAGCACACAGCTGGCTGGCCGTCACATGGCTAACACAGGTTCTCTGAGCCCCGCCTCCTCCTTCAGGCGGTCTGCTCTTCAGAATGTAAAGATCATTTCTGACTGTGTCAGCAGTCACTCCACACTTCAGGGTCCAAATCAGCTAAAAATCTGCCTGCTGTGCACACACCCTACCCCCCACAGTGCACCCCCCTCTCCTGCTCATGAGACTGTGAGCTTCCAGCTCCAATAATCAGGCTCAAGTACCAGGGCAGATAAGTAGCCAATCAGAACTCAACAACTGAAAAGTACAGCTGTGAGAGCTGGCAAATAAAGGTGTAGTTTGTTAGTCAGTCTAATGAAACAGCTAATTGCTGTATACATATATGTGTATGTGTGTGTGTGTGTGTGTGTGTGTGTGTGTGTGTGTGCGCGTGTGTGTGAAAACCATCCTCTACATGGTGACCAACTCTCAAGGCATCAGGATGGAAATTTGCACTTAATAGTGATGACAATGATGATGATGATGAAGGCTCCTACCAGGAAGGTGTTGCTGCAGTGTCCACAGGTGACCCTGGCTCCGGCTGGCTGGGGGTCTGGGCTGGCTGGTCCCGGGTGGACCGGACCCAGATTTATTATCCTCTTACTGCAATACACAACAAGCACCAGTGATCCTGCATTAATTATGAATACTGCTATTGCTGCAACACAAAACCACTCAGTATCACAATGATCTGGCATCAGATACACTGACATAAATTATGAACCAAACCACGACTGCTTCACAGAACCACTTAATATCAGACTGGTCCAGGATGACAGAACACAGATGTAAACTTAAATACCTGTGGGTGCAAACCTTAAAGCCCACTGGCATCATGGCCTGTGCGGCAGCGCACGGCAGGGCTTGCAGTCACATGCTGCCAGAGTGGGGCCCTTAGGCAGGCGCCCTACAGAAAAGGCCAGCTGTATGCATGGATAACATATAAAAACTGACACTATGGAAGCTGTTCACATCCAGAGTCTGCCAAGTTACTGAAATTTGATATGTACTAATGTATCAAGAGAACTTTACTATCTATTTTAGTGTTTTTAGCATATTGTTCAGATGTTTATATTGTCTGACATTGACATGTTCTACTGATTTGTTATATGTGACCTGTTATACAGGTTGCACAGCTGCACATGATGCTAAACCATATGTAACCTGCAGGATCACTCTACTCTGCAACCATGGGGCAACTGACTGTCCCGTCCCAAAGGGGTCACCCCCCTCACACAGGATCCCTGTCTTTACCGGTCCCTTAGTGGTGGAATGGACTCCCCACGGGGGTCAGGACAGCAGAATCACTGACCATCTTCCAACACAGACTGAAGACCCACCTCTTCAGACTGCATCTCAGTTCCATCTCAATCCCCACCCTTCAACACCTGCTACCTGTATTACTGACTGCTTCTTGTACTTGTAGTATGGTGATCTGTTATGGATTCTGTGATCTACTGACTGTGTGATATATAGTAGTGTATGTACCTGACTTCCTTTGGTTTTCTAGGCTAGTTTTAGGTTGCACAGGTTAACGTGTGGTTGGGCTTGAATGGTGTTGAGCTCACACTCACTGGGCTGGGAGTGTTAGTCTGGTGTGATGCCCGTTTAACCTGAATGTGTTGGAAGTCCCTCTGGATAAGAGCATCTGGTAAATGAATATTATGGCATGTAATGCATAAGTGCATTTTCTGATAAGTCAATCAGGTGATTAGGCATGAATCTCAAATCTCAGAAGAATGGAGAGAGAGACCCAGATAGCAGAGAATTTGTCCCTCCCTCCATCCCGCTCTCCCTCTCTCACCAGTAGGGCCGGGGACAGGCAATCCTCTGTGAGGTGACTTTGCAGATCAGCAGACAGTTACACGGACAGCGCACATATTTCTTTCCAGGTGGAGCATTCTTTATGGGCTGCAGAGAGAGAGGAAGGACAGAAAGTGAGGAAAGGAGAGGGAAAGAAGGGGAGACGGATGGAGAACACAGACAAAGAACGGAAAAGAGAAATAGAGGGAGAAGCACCTCTGTTTGAATAATCATAATGTGCAGGTGAACAGCTCAGCAGGCCCACAGCTCATGGGACAGAGGCTAGGCCAGGAGCAAAACCAAACACACCAACAGAATTATTATATTTCATCTTAATTATGCCTATATAATTATGCCTATATAATGACTCATCACAAAGACAATTAGTGCAAGAAATTAAAGGATTATTACTGTTATTTTATTCATTTTAATAATTTTAATTAAGTTTTAACAACCTTTTAAAGACAAAAATAGTTGAAACCTTTTACTTTGCTGTTTACAGTACCAGTACATGCTGGACATTAACTGCAAGGGTCAGTGGTTTTTCACTGGAATGAGTGAATAAGGATAAGGATGTTTTTATTGTCATTCCAGGACATGTTGTACATAACATAACATGTTGAATAACATTGCCCTTGATGCTGCTAAAGGCTGCAGCATGTGCGGTGTGTGGAACTGTGCAGCAGGAATGCGCAGAGTGTGCACCTGCATGTGTGAGTGGGCAGTGCACACCGGCTGTGTGGAACTGCTCCTATCTGCATGCGGTGTGTGTACAGGCAGTGTGTCTGTGGCAGAATGCAGTGTACAGTGTATGTTGTAGAAGCTGTAAATGCATGCATCAAGTGCTGTTGTACCTATGTGTTGTCTTTCAGTAGTATATGTAACTGTTCACTCTGCACACCAGCTGTGTGTAACTGTGTAGTATGTACATTTTTGGACATGTAAGGTGAGTCAGTGCGCAGCCTGCACGTCTTTTGCCTTGTCTCCCATGGGCTGTCAGCGGACTGTCCCAACCAGCCCAGACAGACGCATTTGGCCAGACAGGGTCGGTAAACGGCTCCATTGTAAACTGCAGTTCCTCTGAAATGGGCAGAGTTTTAATTTCTTCGGTCTCACGGAGGCAATTCCTCTCCTGAATTTGTACCACTGGTGCTTCAGTATGGAGGTCATCCTCACACTGATCACTGATAAGTGTTTTAATTGGTTGTAACATTAAATGCTGTCTGCTAAAATGTAACTAGAGCAGGGAGTGAGTTTGATAAGTTCCCTTTTAACATTTTCATCATTATCTGATCAAGAAGCTAGATTACTATGTCTCAGCTTTTATATATATTTATATGTATATATATATAGATAGACTATAGCCTATTCAGACTATAACCTTAAAGATTTCCATACAAGGCTAAGTTTGCATTGCTGTGTATAGCTATTTGCACAAACACTAATGTTAGTGTACATTATGGTTTACTTTATTTTATGGTTAGAGACAGGAAGCTGCCCCAACAGCAGCGTTAGAGACAGGCTCAGCCAGCTGTCAGTCAGTGACACACTCAATCTGAAGACTGAAGGCTACAGTCACCGTGCAACCTGGCCATGTCTGTGCATTACTGTGCATTACACCAAATCTTGGACAAATAACAGATTCTGATTGGTTGAAAGGGTACGTAGTAACTTCCAATAAATGCAAAGCTGAAACATTTCTGGCAGAGGCAGCATAATTACAGCCAGAAATCAATATCCAGACTGACAAAAGAAGAAAACCATGAAACAGTAACACTGACATCAGCACATAAGCAGTTACCAATTACCCAAGGACAACGTATATGTGTAGCTACACAGGGATCAACATACATTCAGTGTTTAAAGTAAAACCTAACTGTAGTAAGTGAAGTAATTTAAATGTTACTTTATGCAAGTAGACTTGCTGCATTTTCCTGGCTGCTACCAACTGGCTAATAATACCAAGGAGGAGAAGTATGGAAGTTACTAAACAAATGCTTAGTAGTTCAGGTGAGAGTCACTGCAGTACTTGGGTATATGCCTGTGTAGCTTTGAGTGATATCCATAACTGCAGTGTGTGTGTGTGTGTGTGTGTGTGTGTGTGTGTGTGTGTGTGTGTGTGTGTGTGTGTGTGTGTGTGTGCATGTGTGTAACTGTGTCCCACTCACTGTGGCCTCGTTGCACACCCCACACTTGACCACATGCTGGTGGATCTTGCCTTCCACGCTGATGAGACTCTGACACACCCTGCAGCTGATGACCGGGGCGCTGCCACTCTCAGGAGACGTGAGGGGGGAGTATGGAGGGGGATCCTCTCCTGGCATCACAGAGGGCTGGGAGGGGGTGGGGAAGGGAGGGAAACCTGACAGAGAGGGGGAGTTAACTTTAAGCCTTCAACCCTGCGCTCATATCCAGGCTTCACTGAACCACAGGAGGAAATCAGTCCCAGAGGCAGGTGCAGGTCCTGAAATTACTCTCATTCCAAACATAAGAAGAATAAATGAACAAGAGATCTCCAAAGCAGATAAACAAATAATAACAGAAGAGAATAATAAAGGAGACTATGCAAAATACATTAAGCTGAGAGAGTACTGAGTTAGCATGTTGTAAAATAAATGCCAAAGTTACAAAATAAAGGAGGCCAAAGGTCTTTTGAGAAGCAAATTGTGAAATATGCAAAAGTAATCCTTTGGACTTTTTTCCAATACTGTAGTAGAAAAATTAAGAATACTTCAGATGTAGGAGAGATTATAAACCATTAAAAAAAAGTATGTACGCAATCACCTGGAAGTGTAAAAAAAAAATCCTGCCAACTGGAAAGAAGGCTGTGTACCAGCAGCATAAGAGAGGGAATCGCACTGATCCAGGGAGCCACAGGCCAGTTAGTTCAACCTGGATCTTGTGGAAGATTTAAGAATCTATCATTACTCATAAATATTGGCTAGAATTATTCCTGAAAAAGAACAGGGAGTATCAGAAGGTCTTCCTGGTTTCTTCAAGGAAACTACTAATTATGTTTACTAAACTGTGTTTATGATATTTTATATCTGGGTTTTCAAATCAGTAAGAATTGCAGTCAAGTGCAATAAAAGTTAGCTTCAGCATAAAATACAAGAGAGTCCCAGCGTGAGAGAGCCTGTACATCCTGCAACACTGGGGAAGGAAGTTCTCTAGAGGAGCACGTGAAAGACACACTGCTTACATCACCTCAGCCAAGGGGTTTGAGATTAAACAAGAGTGACTCAAAAAAACCTAATTATACATAAAGCCATGGAAATGGCACAGGTGGTTACATCTGGAAATCACACTAAAATCTTAGCTAATAATGTGGAAAATCATTACTAATCAGAAAATGGGTTTCAACCCAATGAAAAATCATGTTCTCTCCTGCACTGATCTTTCACATTATTTGCAGGCACAGAATGGAAACTAAGCAAGAATATGGAGGTAAAATTAAATTAATATGCAGGAAGTAACATTAGATGCAAAGTTACAGGCAAATGTGAGTTTACTTTAATGTAAAAGTCCCACTCTCATTAATCTTCTAGTTTTAGACCAGCAACAGAACAAGTGAAATATGACATTGTTTATAACTGACCTCAGAGGCTAGGTAAACTGTAGTAAAGGCATTCGTTTACATCTGGTTTTACTGCAACAAAGGCTAGAGACTGGTATGAAACATTTCTTTGACAACTGCCATTTGATAATCAAATACATACCATGGTAATTCACATCCAGCTGTAATTTTTTGTAATTTGCTCTGTATAAATGTCTGTCTTGAATGGATACACATCTATTCTTTTGTGCTGGAAGTCGCTCTGGATAAAACAGACCGGAATCCTTTGGTCCAACGTTACCACTGTTTGGTGAGTGTGAGAAATGTTCACTCACACAGTAAAATTACACACTCTGTGTTTTCAGTGCCCCTGCAATCGGTGTGTGTGGAAGTGCACCCGGGGACGCGGGAGGAAAGGGAGTCTGGGATGCCATAGCTAATGGAAGGGGTACCAGCCTGTACACTCGCTCAGGGAGTAACTGAGGGTGGAAGCTTATTTTGCAGACTTGGATATCTCTGCCACATGGAAGTATAGCATAGTGGTAAGGAGCAGGTCTCGCAACTGAATGGTCGCCAGTTCGATTGCTGGGGGCACTGCTGCTGTACTCTTGGGCAAGGTACTTAACCCAGAATTGCTTCAGTGAATATCCAGCTGTATCTATGGATAACACGTAAAAATAACAGCTGATTAATGTGTTATGACAGCTCACACTCTGTATCCGAACTCTGCTGTATGAATTCTAAAGCCTTTAAAGGCATTCACAGTTGATCTTAAAGGTGTGACTGCCTTTGTGCCGGACAGTGAGTTAGGCTGCATGATTGGGAATCACCACGGCATCCTTCCAGTGTTCATCAAATTCAAACTCTCAGCAATTGAATTATAATAATTATAATAATTTGAATTATAATGCCCATACAATGGCACTTGCAAGTAATATGTGGGAAAAATTCCCCCAAAATTGCCAAACTTGTACCTACTTTTAAAAAAGTTTTTAGAAATTGTCCAAATAGGAAAATATGCTAGAAAAACACCTGAGAGACACTGAAGGTGCAGAGAAATGTGGCATGTTACCACCCTGATCAATTTAAGAAGAAAACGCATTTCAGTCCAGCAGGTAACAAACTTCATTATGCTGTCAGGATTTTTGATTCCAAACACATCTGCAGTTTAGATGTGGAAACCCTCCAGGTAGCCTACATTGTATTCCTGGTGTTGACAAGGACTGTAAACCTCATTTCACTGTGTGCTCATTTTATGAAGTCAATGTTTCCTCATTCATTCAAACAAAAAAAAAAACTCCTCTATGTTCCTGGTGAACACTTCATTCCCCCTGTATGTAGCACTGCAGAGCACGAGTGCATCAGACCCACAGCAGTGAGAGAGGACCCGCAGCAGTGAGAGAGGACCCACACTTGGCAGTCAGTCTCCATGCCTGCCAGTGTAATTTGCTGTAATTAAGTGACAAACTGTGATGACTGAGTTACCACAATGGAATGAATCTTTAACGAGTGACTTTAGGGTAAGGGTTAGGGTTAGGTTTACGTTTAGGTTTAGGGTTAGGGTTAAAGTGACTTTAGGGTTAGGGTTAAAGTAACTTTAGGCTAAATCAACCTTTTAGAGCGGGAGGACTGAAATACATGCAAAAAACCCTGAAAACCTCTGGGCCAAATCATGATTTTCTGTATTTATTATGTTGTTAATAACACATTCTCATAGAATACGAACTGGCATGGCACATTATAGTTTTCTGCAAGTTGCCACAGTTTTGGTTACATTAATGCCAATAAAGGAGGTTGACACTGAACACTGGGGCCAACCCTCTGACCTGACTCTCTAAGGCAGGGAGTTCAAAACAAGCAAGCAGCTGACTGTGGAGGCAGACTGTTTCTTACTAAGGATCATATCTGTAAAATAAAAATCTGGCTGGAGATCAACAGGATAGCAATATTTACCAAATTACAAGATGGTGACATAAAGCGTGTTGATTTCATTCAGATATATGCACACTATAAATACAATGAACGCGTTGTTTGAGAATAATGAGAAAATCAGATTTGAGCTCCATCTGAAAGAAGCTTTACAAGAAGGCTACTTAGGAATGCTGGGGCTTAATCAATATTTTCTGTGTGTGTGTGTGTGTGTGTGTGTGTGTGTGTGTGTGTGTGTGTGTGTGTGTGTGTGTGTGCACACCAGAGAGATTGTTGTGGTGTGTATGAGACAGAGAGGGGGGGGGAGAGCTGAGGACTTCATTTCCACAAAGAAACTAAAATGGAGAACAGCCCACAAACAGGAACCAGACACTTTACAAAAACAGTAGCTACAGTGATGTTTTAGAGTTTAAAACCTAACAAACGTCCACCAGAAAATGATGTGGGTGTCCTTAAATTATGGTAAATCCTGACACAAAAAATTCATCTTAACCAGTAATGGTATACAAAATACATCTCCCAGAAAGCGTGAGGAGGACGTCGCTCACTGCAGGCGGCTGTAATTGGATGTTTCCAATCGTACGGGACTGAAGGGCTTTGGGAGTGGCTACTATAAGATATCAATCAAATCAGCAGCAATCTTGGGAAAACTGTTTTCATGGTCATCATTGTTGGTGAAATACAAATAGTAAAATCTTATGACAGCGACATAAAAGCCACAGTGACAAATTCATCTCACAAATGCTGGCTAGTTAATGCACGAAATGGAGCCTGGTAGCTAAAACACGAAGATAATGTCAGTAGCCCAGCAGGCTAACCGGCTATCAGCTTCAGTTTGCGAGCAAAGCAGCGGAGCAGCAGAGAAGCTAACGCTGGCGAGGCGTTGCGCTGGGAAGCGCTTTGCTGCTGCGCTGCCGCCGGAGTTTAACTACCACAGCTAACGCTGACTAGCTGCCACTGCGGATTGCGCATTCGGCTATGGACTCTTGCAGCTTCACGACTACGCATTACGTTTACTCCTCGTCTACATTAAAGTTTGCTTGGTCGGTAATAAACGTCACCTGCGCAATACAAAGACATGGAGGTTGCAGGTGTACGCTGACGACTGCAAACTAGACTAACTAGCGCGCAGTTAGCTGCCATTGTTATGATGATAGAGGTGCTAACCGCTGTTCAAACGATAGCAAACCGTACTCACTCTGCGGTTTGGTTGGCAAGCCATACGGAGCGCCTCCCGGTAACACTCCGCCGTTACCTCCGTCACCGAGATCCGACAGTAACGGCGATCGCTCACCGTCCGCCATTTCAAAAGCTCGGGTGTAAGAAGGCGATGAGTACCCAGTTCGCAGGGCCACCCCGCCGCTGTCAGGATGCGGGATGGTTCACGCCACACAGCGTCACATGACAGCGCAGCTACGTGCGCTCTGTGCGGAAGTGGCCCGCAACACGAGCGCATGTGACAGGTACAGCCCCACGTGATTTGGAGCAAAGCGATCGGGCCAAAATCCAAGGCAGAGCGTAGAAAACGAGATAAAACCTTGAAAAAAGAATAAAATTTTTGTTTGTCACAGACATTTCTGCCTGACGCCTCTAAACCCTAAAACAACAACCGGAACTGTTTACCCAAATCAAAAGACACTCAGTATGTTTAATTCAGTGATCACTGTCTGCGAAAGCAGCAGCTTCAGATCGCAGTGCCCTGCTGTCATCATGCGTAAACACCACACGTGTAGCAAGTGTCGCTCTACTGGACAGGCTAGTTTTAGATGACGAGCTAAACAGGAGGAATTTATGTTGCAGTATTAGATTAACTACATAGCTAATACAAACAAACAAGCAAGCTCATTTTCCCCCACCCAGTTGCACGCAAATTAGCAAGGCGTAGATGCGTCTTGTTAGACTTCGGAGTTCCCCTGGCATATACGCAGACGGAGTCGCGAAAGGCCCTTCGCTGACACTAGTCCTACTGCCGATGGGGACAGAAATAACTTACCAGTATCTTCCACAATGATGTCAAGCATAAATAAGATTCAAGCTTTAACCACAGGAACACAATTTAAACAGAAAGGGCTTTACCTCAGGGTATGAGTGTTCACTACAGAAAGGGCTTTACCTCAGGGTATGAGTGTTCACTACAGAAAGGGCTTTACCTCAGGGTATGAGTGTTCACTACAGAAAGGGCTTTACCTCAGGGTATGAAAGTGCTCATTGCAGTGCCGCATCTCACTTTCCCATCCCTGCACAGGGTACGTCTCACCATGGGAATCTCACCTGCAGAGAGCTCAATTCCTGCATGCGGTGATATGAGTCAAATGCTAAAACTATGACTCCTCTGCCTAACCCCCCCATTTAAAAATAAACAGACTCAAGATGAAAAAGGACTTTACTTTCACCTTATTCCACACGCAGGTAAAACAGTTCACAGTTAAAATACAATAAATAGCAATGTCCACATTCTTCATCACTACACTTTTCTTTTTGCTCAAAAATATACAGATCCTGTAAGAAGTCAAACACCAGATGGCGAGACTGTAACAGGAAGAGGTGCAGGCTGGTAATGGAACATCTGCATCCTTGGTATGTAACACATTTCATAAGAATACATTAGAAAATACATCATTATATACAGTTAAGACAAAAGAACAAAGTCTACATGCACACTCTCACATATGCGCACACACACGCACACATTCATATAGATGGTGTAATACTCTTAATAAATAATTACACAATAAACAATATGTCCCTTCGTTATTGTAACAGTAGTACTGATAATTTTGTGGAAAACAATGTTAGTATATCTATGGTGCTGTCTGTAAATACTATTGTCTCCCAGTGACAAGGCAAAAACATGTTCCACAGGCCTATAACAGTATGCATGTATCAGTGAGGAATATGATTTGTGTATTAGTGTGTAGTAGAGTATGAGGTGTGTATTAGTGTGTAGTGGAGTATGAGGTGTGTTTTACCGTGTAGTGGAGTATGAGGTGTGTATTAGTGTGTAGTGGAGTATGAGGTGTGTTTTAGCGTGTAGTGGAGTATGAGGTGTGTATTAGCATGTAGTGGAGTATGAGGTGTGTATACCTAATAGTGGAGTATGAGGTGTGTTTTAGCGTGTAGTGGAGTATGAGATGTGTATTAGCATATAGTGGAGTATGAGGTGTGTTTTAGCATGTAGTGGAGCATGAGGTGTGTATACCTAATAATGGAATATGACATGTGTTTTAGCGTGTAGTGGAGTATGAGGTGTATATTAGCGTATAGTGGACTATGAGGTGTGTATACCTAATAATGGAGTATGAGGTGTATTTTAGCGTGTAGTGGAGTATGAGGTGTGTATTAGTGTGTAGTGGAGTATGAGGTGTGTTTTAGCGTGTAGTGGAATATGAGGTGTGTTTTAGCATGTAGTGGAGTATGAGGTGTGTATACCTAATAATGGAGTATGAGGTGTGTTTTAGCATGTAGTGGAGTATGAGGTGTATTAGTGTGTAGTGGAGTATGAGGTGTATTAGTGTGTACTGGAGTATGAGGTGGTTATTAGTGTGTAAAGTGATATGGGGATGTGTGTGAAAGGCAAATGTTTGGGTGGAACAGGGAAACACACCCTGCAGCCAGGAGCTGTGCAGAGATCTGTGAAGCATCAGTGTCACTGTCAGCAGCATCACACATCATAGTCTGGCACAGCGGAGTAGCTGATCCCCCCAGCAGAGGGAGGGCTGGAGTGCAGAGGGAACAGCCAGCACAGAACTGACCCTGCAGCAGCAAGAAGACACACAGAGCATTAATACCACACACACACACACACACACACACACACACACACACACACACACACACACAGCATTAATACCACACACACACACACCCACACACACAGAGCATTAATACCACACACACACACATGCAAACACACACACACACACACACACACACACACACACACACACACACACACACAGCATTAATACCACACACACACACACCCACACACACAGAGCATTAATACCACACACACACACACACATGCAAACACACACACACACACACACACACACACACACACACACACACACACACAGCATTAATACACACACACACACACACCCACACACACAGAGCATTAATACCACACACACACACACACACACACACACACACAGAGCATTAATACCACACACACACACACACACACACACACACGTGCACACGCAGAGCATTAATACCACACACACACACACACACACACAGAGCATTAATACACAGAGCATTAATACCACACACACACACACACAGAGCATTAATACGACACACACACACATGCAAACACACACACACACACACACACACACACACAGAGCATTAATACACACACACACACACACACACACACACAGAGCATTAATACCACACACACACACACACACACACACACACACACACAATACCACACACACACACACACACACACACACACACACACACACACACACACACACACACACACACACACACACAGAGCATTAATACCACACACACACACACACACACACACACACACACGCACGCACGCACATTACACACAGAGCACACACACACACACACACACACATGCAAACACACACACACACACACACACACACACACACACACAGCATTAATACGACACACACACACACACACACACACACACACACACAGAGCACACACACACACACACACACACACACACACACACACACACACCCACACACACAGCATTAATACCACACACACACACACACACACACACACACACACACGCATTAATACCACACACACACACACACACACACACACACACACGCACGCACGCACACACACACACACACAGAGCATTAATACGACACACACACACATGCAAACACACACACACACACACACACACACACACACACACACACACACAGCATTAATACCACACACACACACACACCCACACACACACAGCATTAATACACACACACACACACACACACGTGCACACGCAGAGCATTAATACACACACACACACACACACACACACACACACACACACACACACACACACACACACACACACAGAGCATTAATACGACACACACACACACACACACTCCCGCACTCATGCATACACGCGCACACACACACTCTCACTCATTCACACACACGGATACACATACACACTCACACACAGAGATGCCTCTTTTCAACAATAAACATACTGTATACACACACACACAATCACACACAAATCTAGGCAAACATCAGACATACTACTACTACTACAATCCTGTACATAGACACACTCACCTCTTCCAAAGACCTCCCTCAGGAGTGCCAGTTTGGGTTTGCGCGTGTGTGTTGTGTGTGTGTGCTGTGAGCCGGCCGCTCGATCCTTCATCAGCCTGTTCTTCATCTGCTCAATCGGCGTTTCATCTGTGATGATGGACACCAGCTGCAGACAGACAGACAGACTGAACACACAAACCACCTACAGACACAGACTGAACACACAAACCACGTACAGACACAGACAGACTGAACACACAAACCACCTACAGACACAGACTGAACACACAAACCACATACAGACACAGACAGACTAAACACACAAACCACCTACAGACACAGGCTGAACACACAAACCACCTATAGACACAGACAGACTGAACACACAAACCACCTACAGACACAGACAAAGTGAACACACAAACCACCTATAGACACAGACAGACTGAACACACAAACCACCTACAGACAGACAGAGTGAACACACAAACCACCTACAGACACAGACAGACTGAACACACAAACCACCTACAGACACAGACAGACTGAACACACAAACCACCTACAGACACAGACTGAACACACAAACCACCTATAGACACAGACAGACTGAACACACAAACCAGCTAGAGACGGACAAGTCTATTTTCTCCTGTTAATGATTAGAGTCCTAAAGCACTCCAGAGGTCAGCAGTACCTGATCGTAGAAGATGACCATGACAAAAACTCCAAACAGCACAGCCTCTACCAGCAGGATGATATAATGAGCCCTGAGGAGAAAGAGGGAGATTCATTATCACTACAGCACTGACAAACACACCTGCAAAACCTCCACTCCCTACGTCTACCTCCCTACTAGTTAGCAGTGCGTTGGTCTTGAGTGCAGGCTGAGTCCTACAACCTAGCTCCCAATCCTGATCTGGAAACTGCAACAGCACGACAAACTGGCTCTGGCAGAGATGTCTTGTCTTGCACCTCTGAGGTGTTGCTCAAAGCTGCTGAGATGACATTAGTGGCTCAGTGACTATCCTCCAATTTGCACTGTGGGACTTGTAGTGTGAATGATGGCATTTTCTTGCTCCAGAGCTCGTGCGTGACTGGACAGACTTCCATGGAGAGCCTAATGTACAACTGGTGATTCCAAAAAGGGTTGCAGTTCAGCATAAATATTTACCGACAGGGAACTGAAATGAACTGGGTTTGTTCTCCAGGCTACAAACACTCTGCTAGATCTTTTGATGACTGGACCCACAGGCTGAGAATTTTTGTTTAAAATTCAATTTTCATGTTTTGGATGGCTTGAGTATACATCTAATACATGTTAGCGGAGCCAACTGGTGTGTGACAATATGTAATAACAATAATGTAATGTGATTTCCGCCACTGAGTTTTTGAGCTAGACTAATTTTGCCGGTTCACCATTAAACCAAGGGCTGAAGCAATTTTTCAATTCTACCCTTCTTAATGGGGGCACAACTAATAAAAATAAAGGTGCTTTTAAAAGAGGCCGATGCATCTTCTTTGGTGGGATGAAACTGAAGCTATCTTCCATGTTATGTGGATGTTTGGTAATTGAAATTTTTCAATAAGAGCGAGATTTGAGCAGGATATTCACACACTGTAAAAAAATGCAATGAAAAAATGACCACTGGTATTTTAGTAAGCATATGGCAGAGTGTTAATAATCAAACTGTGAAGAAGAGCAGCTTTTTGTGGAAGTGTAGAGTCACAGTGGCCAGTGAGAGTTTGGGGAAAAAAAATTAAGAGAACCTAATTGTTGCAGGACAATGTCAGCTGGTCTGAGTATGTCCCGGTGTAGATCACCGACTAAAATTCTGACTTTATGTAGGGGGTTGGAGTTTGCTGAGAAGTCAGGGTACAAGCAGAGGATGAGGGTGGTGTATCATACCCAGCTAGCTTCAGGGAGGAGTTATTATATAGCTTGATGTTTGTTTTTTTACTTTTTCTCCTGGTTTTGGAATCACCAACTGCATATGAGGCTCATCTCACAGCAGCACACAATGCACTCACTTCGGAGAGCCTTCAACACGCTCACACAGGCCAGCGCAGCACAGCGGGGTGTTGCCTGAGGACCATCATCACGGCAACACGCAAGTGCCACAAGGACCATCACCACGGCAACACGCAGGCGCCTGGGAGCAGTGAGGAAAGGAAACCCTGGCTGCCCTGCTCTACAGCTCCCCCAGCAGAATGAAGCCAGATTGCTCTGCTGCTGCGGGCTCCTGGTTACCTCTGGCAAATCTCACAGTTAGGACTAAGCTGGAGCCATAGGGCACAGCTTGCGTTCAAAGCAAAGGCATTAAAACCACTGAGCTGCTCGGAAGAGCCAGATCTGACAGGAACAGTAGTGTAGTGGTGATGTTCCTAAGTCTGGGGGTACAGTTTTTGTTAGCGCTCAGTAGGCTAAAAGCAGAGTTTGGAATTTCATCTCCAAGCCATAACAGGTAGCCAGTGTAGACAGATGGTACGGTGGGAGTATTTTGGTAAGTTGTAGACAGACAAGCAGCTGCATTCTGGATCAGCTGGAGGGTCTGATGGCACTTGCAGGAAGGCCAATGCTGAGCTGGTAGCATGAAATGGATGGAGTTTATGGAAGTTTTAGAACAAGAATGTGCAGCTCTGTGTCACTGCTGCTGCACTGTCAGTGAAGGACGGGTTAGCATCCAGCACCACCCCAGGCTCCTGCAGCTCTGGGATAGTGAGACATTCACACTGTAAATTGAGAAGGAGAGGGCATGAAGTGCTGATCACTTAGTTTGCATGTAGAGCAGTGTGGTTTTGGGAAGACTGAGTCTGAGGTGCTGCTTATCCAGTTTGATATTTCATTGAGGCACGTCTTAAGTCCTGAGGCAATGCATTCACCAGCAGGAGAAAAAGAGATAGAGCATTGAAAGAAAAAAATCAATGCTCCCAGAGATTGAGTGTAGAAGGAGAAGAGGAGAAGACCAAGGACAGATCCCTGTGGGACACCTGCAGTGAAGCTATGAGGCTGAGGCTTTGAGACAGAATCATACCATGTTACCCTGTAAAAGCAGCAGGAAAGGTAGGAAAAAAACACCTGTGGGTGGCACCTGAAATCCCCAGTCAGGGGTATTAAAAGCTGGTCACCTGCATGAAAAGCTGATGCTGAAGTCATATGATCTGGCCACTAGACACCAAATAAAAGATAAAAAAGGCCTTAGCACAGACCCTGTGTGAGAAGGCACAGACAGATGTGTGCATTCTTACTAGGGTCCAAAATAATATCTGGGTCACGTAAGACTGTGCCAGTGATAATACAGGTGTTCTCCATCCATTCCTGGGAAATTCTGCAACTGTGTCAATTATGGCTGTGAAAGAGAGCCTTTCCCCCTAAATCTGATAAACATACTAAAAGCACTTAATTTTATTACACTACATTACATTCATTTAGCAGACGCTCTTATGAAGAGCGACTTCCAGCAGAATAGAAGTGCATCCACTAAAGTTGTTAAATGTTTAAATGTGGAAGTGGATCCTCTTTCTAAATCTTCAATTCAAAATTGTCCAATAACAGATGTAATGTCATCAGCTTCATTCTTGATTCACACCGCTTTTGAGTTTGAATTTGGGATGCAATAACATGTTATAAAATACTGCCAGAAAAACAAGGTAGACTAAGTTATCACTGTCAAGTTTTGGGTACAAAATCAGATACAAGAAATATGTTAATATTGCTAGTTCTAAAATTTTCCGCAGTGACTACTGACAAAAACATGCAACAGCATTTTTGAAAAAGCATGCAGAAAACCCCAAGCTGAAGTGTGCTTTCTCAGGTTCTGTCTGTGATATACTCACACAATCAGGTGTTTGCTGGGAGCTTCACTTGTCTCCTTGTCTCTCTCTGCATCCCCTTCTCTCTCAGTCCTTATTCTCCAGACCCAAGCTGACACCACTAGTACAATGGAGTACAGACTGGCCAAACCTAGGAAAAATCGGCAGAGATTAAAAAACCATAATAAACTTTAACAGACTACCTCTTATCCACAGCAAAATACAGAGGTCATACTTCACAAAATAACCATCAATGTGCAAAAGTTATTACTCAAACACAGCTGCTCTGGGGCAGAAGGGTGCAGGCTGAGCCCTGCGGTACAGATGTGAAACCAGCTGCATCATGTTCCAGGCTGTCTGACCGACCCAAACAGTGGACCAAATTTCACTTCTGTGAGGTCCCACTCACTGCTGGCAAACAGCATGGCCGGTTTCAAACCTGGGCCACGGGGCATAGCCAGCATTTATGATAGAACTGCACAAAGACTTTGAGCTGTGAGTGTTTCAGGTGCAAATGCAGAGTCCTGGGACTGAGCATGTGAGGTGGTGTTTTCTCTTACCCGTGTAGAAGAGAAACTGGATGAAGTATTTCTGGTTCAGCTCTCCCACACAGTTATTGATCCTATGACAGAAGGACTGTGAGACATGACCCATTCCAAAACACACACACAGTCAGAGAAGGAGAAACAAGAACTAAGAGAAGCAGCACAAAAGAGCAACCCAAGTCCAGGTGAGGGTGACCAGAGTTACAGTCAGGGAGAGAGTGACCAGAGTTACGGTAAGAGAGAGAGTGACCAGAGTTACGGTAAGAGAGAGAGAGAGAATGACCGGAGTTACAGTCAGAGAGTGTGAGCAGTGTTGCGGTCAGGGTGTGATCAGACACTGACCAGGGGCAGTGGTGGTCCATGCGGCGGATGCATCGCTGGCAGACTCTGCAGTGGTGAGCACGAGGGGGCCGATATGTCTCACAGCGACTGCACACAGTCCATCCTTCACAGCTCTGAAAGGGAGCAGCAGCAGCACACACCTAAACACTGAGTTCTGCAGCACAAGGCTTACAACTGTCCTCATTAACACACCTCAACACTGGTCCACATCATTGCTGAAATAATTGAGACATACTTCAACACAGATCTCATTACAATATTCTTCAATAGTAAAATAATTAAGACATGCCTTTTTAACACATACCAGTGTCTCCCCCTGTACTTTAGAGTCCTCACCCCTGAATCTGACCATCTGTCTGGTCGGATACTTAGAGCACAAGGGCAAAGGGCACAGGAGAGGAAAGGAGAAGAGGAGAACCCACCCTCTCATTTTTCCGTGACGACTGAGACCTGAGGTCTGAGAAGTCGATGGCTGTGTCTGGGAGAGGCACCATACCTAGAGAGGAAAGTCACAGTACATCCTCACCTGAGAAACAGTCATCATGCTCACATGCATTTGAAGAAAGACAGAAAGGCTTATTGGACATTGTTAATTTTTGGAACTATTAGCACAAACAGCATGCACATGTCTGGAATATGGTCACATGGTCATATTCACATTTATATATATATATTTAGTTTATATATATATATATATATGTATGAGTGATTCAAAATCAGAATGTCTAAGCTGACTGTTAGTCATACAAAAGCACAAAAGAGTAGGCTGGTGCCAGCTGGGTTCATATATGCATCACGCAAGTATTGGGTACATGAGGAATTTGCATTGTATACCCTGTGTCCATTGCTGTTCATTTTACTGCAGGTACCATGACAATAGCAAGACTCGGACAGCTCAGAAGAGCGGCCCTGTAAACACAGCACAGGTAGAGCCTCACCTGGGTCGGAGAAAACGGCCTTGGAGTGACACGCCAGGAGCAGCAGCAGAATCACATTGAAGACGGTCCCATGCATTGAGCACCACGCACTGGGGGGAGAAGCTGATTTTTAATTACAAACAAAATTACATGGGAATAACAGCTTCTGCAATCATCATATGAAGAACAACCAATTACACCCCCAATACTTGTGGAGAACACTGTAACTTTAGACAGCTATGTCTAATAAAAACAACTACTATGCAGCAGTTGTGACAGATACAACACATCATGTAATTGGCAGTGGGTGTCGGAAACAACTATACAGCTAACATATGTAAACTCCGTCGCTAGCTGCATCTCAGTAACCTACTCACTGCTAGCCAGCTAACATCACCGACTCAGTTGCATCCTAAGTCAAATATGTTATTCAGATGAGCACGGAGACTGAGCTTCAAACAGACAGCTTTGCCACTGACAGTGCTCACTGGTTGGGCACTTGGTATCTGCAAATGTTATCTGTGTTTTTGTTTCATTCCCGTGGCAAGAGGCAGAAAATTTGGAGCGTGATTCTCAGAAGGACATGCAAGTCTATTCACAGCCCTTTGAGGGAGAAGGGGCAGGTCTTTAACAACAAGCAGAAATAGCCTACTGCCTACTAGCTTTGATAAGATACCAAGTAATACTAGTATTACCACCGCTGATTCTGATTATTTTAAATACAAAATGGGTAATGATGAACTTTTAAAGAGAGAAGGCAAATATCAATATTTTATGTAGCGAATACGTGACAAACAGCCATTTCTACATGAAAACCTTTGAAATACTGAAATGACCACAAAGCCCAGTCATTCCTAATTTGCTAACTAACTAAACTAGCCCTGCTGGCTGAAGGAAACTACCAACATAAACTCCTTAAATCTTCGCTTTCTGTCTAACTATATACCTGGATATTCTCTGTCTTTTTGGAATGACTCCGTCCGTGCTCTGTGAGTCCTGTTAAAACTCTGGTTAGGTATGCTTCTTTGGACATCATCCAGCCTCGTTTGACTGTTGATCAGATGAGTTTTATTTTTAAGTGCCTGAAATGATACATTGTATTACCACTGTGTTGGACTACCATATCACACATGTTGCAACATGCTTTTTGGCTTTGTATGGTGTGAAGGAGCATGACAGAATGCTGTACTTTTTGTCAGCTGTGGAGACTGAGGTGATTTTGTCTCTGTAAGCAAATACAGACTCAGGCCTGCAGCACAACTGTGTTTAATATGGTTCTACCACTGCATTCCAAATGTTTGCATCTTATGACATTTAAATAGATACAGATAAGCTGAAAAAATATTATTTTGTAAATCAAGAAAACAAGAACAATATAAAACAAACAAAACAAAGAATAATACACTTCGTACTGATATTTAATTTTGTCCACATGGGCAAACTGCAAACTTCAATTATGAACACCTGTATAAAAGTAATCTGAAAGTTAAAACTGCACATGAAAAGTACAGTGAGCATTTGTTTCCTTTGAGAGCACCCCATCACGTTTGTAAAGATATACATTTAAAGAAAGTTTAAAAACAGACACTGATATGCATTACAGCAGCACTCCATTCTGAGTTTGAGTTTCTTTTGGCATTGAGGCCTTTCGAAAAATTACGTACATTAGTGTGTACAAACAATAACAAAATTACAACAAATGTGACGTTGCATTTCCACGAAGGTATTTTTTCACCCTGTTACCTGAAATCATTCGTGATCAGTTACGCAAAAATCAATTACGCACGCTTAACTAGAAAATAGTCGTTCAGGCGCCACCTGCATTTACCAATAGCGTGTTAACGTCCATTTTACCACAGAGTATTTACCAAAAAGCACCAATCCCTGCTTTACTCAGAACTTCTTTGGGTTGAAGACGCTTAAGCTACCTATATTTTAATATAGGTAGCTTGCGTTGTATTGTACCTCATTTGTAGGTCGCTTTGGATAAAAGCGTCTGCCAAATAAATAAACGTAAATGTAATATTTTCTATTTCAGAAAAGCACAGGTGTGCGTTCAAAAGTCAGTACGTTAACAGATGTGTCCTTATGCTAAAATACTTGTAAAAACGTTTCGCAGGAGTGACTAGCGAGCTACAGCATATTTCTATGCAGCTAACTTACCCCACTTCTCAACACTGCTAGCCAAGATACCTTTCTCGTTTGAGTCGAAAAAAATGATGGAAATGTTATGGATCTGTTTCCGAAGACAGATTTAATAAGTACGGAGTCCACCAGCACTAATAATAATTTAATTTAATATGTAAGGTGTCTGATAATGAAAATATGCTTTCCGTGCATCGTTAATATTTAATGTGTGGATAGCTTTAATGTGGTTAGCTGGATGGCGTTACTTTGCTACGCTGTGTATGTGTAGAGACATCTTCTCAAAACGACACTCACCTCCCGGAGTAAGCTGGGATCAGCACATACTGGATCACCACATAATCGGCGTAGAAAACGCTGAAATAAGTTAAAACCAGACAGATAAATCCACACGGGTCTCTCCGACAGCGCAGCGACGCCATCTTCACAACAGCAGTCTCTTCCGGATGACGTCACTTCGACAGCGCGGTCACCAAAATGCATTACGAATTTTTTTTTTAAGTAACTGGCAAGAACTTTGAAATCTCCAAAATAACAAGGACAACAAGGAACATCACTACAAGACAAATGTACTCAACATAAAGTAGAAGACAATCGATAATCACCATCATCATCGTTTACACATAAGGGCTTTTAATTAACCTTAAGCAATTATGTGATAACACCCTATATTTTCATAATATAACGTTCCTGTAAATAATCAGTGTATCAAGCATAAGCAGCAGTTTGGCAGGCCTAAGAAATTTCTGCCTGTGTATAAAAAAAACTATTAAGAAAGATAAAGAACATTTGTACAGAACCAAATATATGGGTTTAGGTCTCTTCAAAATTTTGCTTCTCTGTTGCATTCATAAAGCAAATGAATCAAACGAATGAGTTTCTCACTCTTCACCACAAAAATTCAAGCACATTGATCACATCTGGAAATTTACATTTTGAAATACAGAATTGGTAATTATGTAAATAAACAGGTCATTCCTACTATTCGGTGCCATTTCAGAGTGGTAACTTTCCATGAAAAAATGGTAAACTTTCCATGATTTTATCATTTCAGCTGAAGGAGGACTTATTAAACTATAAGAAAATATATATTGGTCTAGCTCAGGATATTATGATGTAATAATTTTTACCAAATTTTTCACATATGAAATGGGCCAAATGTCCCCCCTGTTACAGGACATTCTCATCTCTTTTAATAGGTGTTTAGAATAAATAGTTACTGTAATATTTACATTTTCTAAGGGCTAAAATGTCCCTCACTTTACCCTGCAACTGTATTTTAATAAAGTATTAATAAACAAGTATTATCTAAAAAAAGACGTTATGTTTTACGGCACAGTAATTTTAATGCATTTCATTTAGTATAAAAAGGGACTTCAATGCAATTAATGCAATTAAGTGACTTAATTTTAATTCCTTCCTTGCAAATAACCAGAAATACATGCGTAATATTTGTTGATTTTATTTAATTAACATAAAAAAATACACACGGAACAGGGTGGACAGAAGAGAAACAGGTGGACACAACGTAACAGGTTGGACATCACACCAGTGAACAACAAAACATTTCATTAAAAAAAGGCAACTCATTTACCCCACCCTCACTCCACCTTCAATAATAAAATGTACTAAACACCCAAAGGAAATAGCAAGAACATTTTTCAATGTCTGATCTCAGACATCACATCAGCAGTGAACATCCCCGTACCAGCTAATGTCCTCTCGTGGACTTGGCTAATAGAACTTGTTTGTCCCATTCTTATGCATGCATTTCATTCTTATATCTTCTTCAACCTCCAGGATGATACCTGGGTAGGGTTCACCATCATAGTTAACAATGCACCACTGCCCAATGTTTTCTTTCATGATGACCTTAGGCCGTGATGGTTCTTCAATGGAATGCAGGCTTGCATGTTCTCCCAGGTTCACCTCATTCAGCCCATAGCATGCACAATCGAGAACACCTTTGTCTGCCTGGCAAAGACAAGTTATGTCACGGTATTTTATTGTCCCTGGAGAGATACTAATAACTTGATGGATTTTCAAATACATGCACATGGTTTAAACTAATCTTCTTTGAATGTATAAAACAAATAAATACACAAAAAGTTAATAAATACCGTGTATACAGTACAATCATTACTAAGCAAAACAGTAACAGGGTGGACAGTTAACAGGAGTGACATTTTATGCTAAACTCAGCCATTGCTAGCACATGGTGACCACAGAGGAAGATTTTTAACATGTTTATGAACAATATTTCTCAAGATTACAAAAAATGATTGTTTCCTCTATAAATAAGCATAACAGAGGGGACATGTTATGCTTTACCGCATCAGTGAACTATTCTATAATGTTGAAGAAAAAGCTGATGAAAGAGTGATACTCTGCTTCTTGTAGATGATTTCCCTCCAAAGTTGTATGCTACTTCCTGAGAGTCATGTGACTAGAGGAGCAACCATGGGGCGTGTTCAGAGGGATTTCCATCAGAGTAACAGGGGGGACATTCATCTCAGGGACGCAACTTAATTTAAAGATTTTAATCATTAAAAATGTATTAATAACTAAAAATAACATTTGGTGAGGAATGTTATAAATATGGCTATACAACACTAATGAAAAGTGTAGGATTTATTTGATTTTCTTAGTTATATTTGTAACTGAAGTTGAGCATACTTGACTGGGGACATGGCAGTTCAGCCTACTTGCACTAAAATCAGAGTAATTAAATTTAATTCTGGGTACATATCATTGTGTTCTATGGTGGAGGGGGGTTAATCATGTAAGACAAGCTTTAAGAAATTAGTATAATCGCATTTTTAAATAAAATATACCATATTATGTCTTGGGGACTCAAATGGCCACGAATAGTAGGAATGACCCAAATCTGTAATATTTTAAAATGTACTTCCCTAACTTTATTTCAAATGCTGTTGCCTTGGGAACCTCCCTCCTCGATCTAAAAGTGGTGTCGTCTGCCAAGTGAGAGATTTCAATTTCTTTTCCAAATAGAGACCTTCTGTTCAGTTAAAATTAAAGTGCTAATAATTTGACCACTATAATAAATAAAACGGGTTCAAAGGCCAGCCATGGAAGATAATTCAACCAATACCATAATTTGCATGTGTTTCGAGCCACCAACATTGGCCCCCACTACCCCAGCACAGGTTCCCCCAATGGATCCGCCCGCCACAGACAACCAGGACACCAGGAGTACAGGTGCAACGACTTTATTAAAGGCACCACAATTCTAAAGGGACGGCTCACGCTCTGCAGACCTCCCCTTCTAACCTTCCTCCCCCCCTCACCACGGCGGCCCTTCCTTCGTCCCGCTCCCTCCCCACAAGAGCCTGGCGCCAGGAGCGAGACGTCCCTCCCCCACACGGCACCACAAGCCTAGGCACACCGTAAGATTATCCCTGTGCACACTCACACACACCACACAGTGACCACTCTGACTCATCTCCTGCGCCGGCCCTCGCAACAGAGGCGAGACCCCTCTCGGCTGCCCAAGGGGGGGTACCATACATCAAGGAAGAGTAGGTCCTCACACAGACGCACACACGCATACAACAAAAAAAAGGGCAGGGTGCAACTAGGCCCACGCCTCAATGCTGGGCCTCGCTTGCGCCCCAAAATAACAAAACCCAAAAAAAAGGGACTGAGTGCTGCATGTGTTCTTGGTCCCGACCGACGCCTCCAGACGCTGGCATTCGAACTTCGACTGCACTGGGGGGGAAATAACACGCGCAGCACAGGCAGATTTACAAAGGGCACACACACACACCACGGTAGCACTGCCAGTTATGTCCCTGACTGCGCAGGGACACCGCCCCAATCCGCCTTCTGCCCAGCCTGGGGCTCTGCTGCTTCGCCGCTCGCAGGCCTCTCTTCCCCTCTCCTTTCCCAGCCGGCCTCCATTGTGCTGCCTGCCCCGGGAATCACACCAGGAAGTGGTCCAGGTCTGCAGCACTCCACCATCACTCGCTCCACACTCACTCTGTAATTAAAAAGGAATCCCCCCCCCGGGATTTCTCACCCCCAAATTAAACCAAAAAGGACAAAAGAAAACGAAACGAAATTTAAAATTCACAAAGGAAAAAAGAAACCCGGCCGAAAACGCCAAACAAAACCAAAACCAAGAATAACCAAACAAGCAACGAAAAAATAAACAAAACAAAAAATATTTCCCCCAGTAAAACCACAACCAGAGCTTTCCTCTCCCGAGCCGTCCGACCCCAACTGC
Organism: Megalops atlanticus; assembly: GCA_019176425.1. NCBI lineage: Eukaryota > Metazoa > Chordata > Actinopteri > Elopiformes > Megalopidae > Megalops > Megalops atlanticus. Next base: position 31,964,798 of record CM032891.1, read on the forward strand.
CTGAATCGCCGCCTTTTTATACCCGTACTCCTGGTAAAAATGACAATTCAGAACAGCTGCAAGTCCCGCTAGCCTAGCAGCAGCAATCATCCAATAACCTCCGGCTCAAACACGCACCTGCGGCACCCAATTAATATCCCCAAATGAATGGCTCCACAAACGCGGCATCTGTCAGCTTACCTCCTGACACGTTTTTAAGTATCATAAATATATTAACATCTTTATTAAATATTTTAACAAAGGTACCAACAAAACCAAAATATTAAGGGAGTGTAGTAAAATTGTATTCAACAATATCAAATGCTTTATGAAAGTCCAAGAAAAATGTAATACTATCTGATGTCACAGTCTGCATAGTCCAGCAGATCCAAAATTAACCTTGCAACCTAACATTGCAAATTATAGCATGACCTATAGCATGAAGTCAGTTTGGGTTTCATTGATAAGATTCCCTACACCCTTTTAATCTACTGGCATATAACAGTGTAATAATTAATCTATATTCATCAGTTACAGTTACAAGTCTTTAGTTAACATTTAAAAATGAGTCTTTATCATGCTTGGGTATAAGGATTGCGGTTGGGGCTAAGGTTAGGGTTGGGGTTGTGGTTAGGGTTAGGATAGGGGGTCTTAGCAGAAAGTGCACCCCGGTGCACTTTGTTTTTTTGAATAACTTTTGATAGGAAGGTTCTAGAGTGTTGAAACCAAAATTAGGGTTAGGGTTAGGGTTAGGTTGTAGAATTACTCTAAGACTTAAGTCCTTTTTTCCTTTTCAGACCCTCTTCTAATAGCAGGTAGTCTGGAAAGGGGGGGCTTAAGTTTGCACGGGCACACTTGATGTCCCATATCCCCTAATGTTCTATATTTTCACCCCCAAGTGGCTTCCCTATACAGTCTGTCACCAAGTTTAATAAGGAGTGTTCTAAATTACAGCCAGGGAGAGAGGTCATAGTTAGTATACAGTGCCCACTATAGGGGCAGGGAAGGCACACGTGTTATGAAATGGAAAAACCTACATGTTCTGCCAGAGGCAAGGATGTTTCTGGTCGGAGTCAGGGTACAGAATAATTGGGGTCCAGTGGGAGATCCAGAACCAGACTAAAATTGAATTAGGGTTATGGCAGAGGTAGGGATGAGGGTTGGGATAAGGGTTGGGGTTAGGGTTGGGGTTGGGGTTAGGGTTAGGATTAGGGTTAGGGTTAGGTTTTTGTAAGTTTTCCGATGATCCCCCCCACATTAGTCCTTTCAGACCATGTGGTTGAAATGGGGGCTCAAAGGCAGGGCACGGGCCGACGCATGTTAGGCTGTACACTTGTCCCAATGACCTTTCACTTTCTTATTTCCTTTCTTATTTCCTTTGTTATATCCTGAATTTCAGGTTCATTATTGCTCATGTAGGCCTCGTTACTCTTTCAGGTGTGTAATATTCACTGTATTTTTAAACACAACATTAGTAGTGTATGTCAGGATCATAAGGTGTTTTGACCTTTCGACCCTAGGCCTCCACACCCCCGTCCCAGAGGCCTGCGAGATTGTTCTTTTTTTCTTTTTGTGGGTATCCAAAAGCTTTCCTTTTCTTTTTGTATTTAGTAGGCCTTGTTTTCCCTTTTTGATGTGCGATTTACACATCATTGGTGGCGTATGTCAGGGTCATAGGGTGTTCTGGCCTTTCAGCACTAGGCCACCACATCCCCGTCCTGCCAGATTAAGTTTTTATTTCTTTTTTAGGCTTCCACTGGCCTTCTCTCTCTATATTTTAGTTTTTGTTGTAGTTTTCTTGCTTAGGTTTTAGTAGGCCCTGTTACTCTTTTTGATGTGCAAATTTTATCTGAATTTTAGGACACATCATCAGTAGTGTACCTCAGGATCATCGGGTATTTCGGCCTTTCAACACTATACACCCTCCTCTGAGGCGGCCAGCCAAGGGGGATCAGGCCTCGGCTTGTGTCCCATATCCAATTGATTTTCTTTTATTAATCTTTGTTTAGTTTTTGAGGGTTTAATCAACCTCAGCTTACTTTGGTTATTTTTCAGTTATCCTGCTCTTAGGTTTTTCTGCACAAAGATTCTTTTTACTGATATCCGTTTTCCAGAACTAAGGTTTTTAATATTTCATCCAAACTTGGTTTTTTGTGAGTACATTGCACAACTTGTTTTCTGTTTTTGAGGGTTTAATCAACCTCACCCTACTTTGGTTATTCTTTAGTTATCCAGCAAGAAGACTGTTTGCTGTTCCTTTTTATTTTAGGTTTTTTTTAAAACTAAATGCTGTTTTTCATATCCCTTCTCCAAGTCCCAGGAAAAGCGCTGGTGTAGTGCATCATGGACAGGTGTGTGAGTGGTGCTAGCCACCGGTAGAAGACTGGGCCACCAATTAAGGTCTGTAGGCCCCAGACCACCGTCCCTGCGTGCTGTCCAAGTGGACCCAGGGGGGCTGGATACTTACTTTTGCTCTACCCAAGTGATCTTTGTTAACACCGCAAGGTTGCCCAATCACCTGAGTAGAGCCTGCGAGAGGGCCTCCCTTCGTGGGGCTTGCTCTGGCGTTTCCCCCAAGCAGACTGTTCGTTAGCACCGCAAGGTTTCCCAGTCCGCCTGACCAGGGCCCGGGAAGGTAGGTACCGTGCATTACGTCACCTCCCAGACAGCCCTGGGTGTTGGCCCTTTTTCCCAGCGGATGGCTTCCCTACCTGTTCCAGCCGTGTATTCCCCAGACACTGGAACCTTTCGGGAAGGCATAAAGCTTCTACTGGGTTGGACCCACACAGCTCAATTGCCTCCTGCATCCTAAGGCCCTAATTTAGTCTGTTCTTTTCGGACACGGTTTAGTTTTTTTTCTTTTCACAAACTATGTGGTTTTTAAGAGAAGCAGTTATACTTTCAGACGCAGAAAAAACTATGCTTTTGTCTTTAATCTTTCCCGAGATATTACTCTCCAAAATTCCAATATATAATTACCCAGAGGCCCCTTATTCAAATTTCAGCTTCTTTATTTAGTATCTCAAAGTACCTTTTTGTTTCTAATTTTAAATTTCCCCACTGCGGAGTAGTTTGTTATGAGTACATTTAGATATTATATATTTCTATACTTTAATTTGTACTTTTATTTATTTGTACTTTCCCTGTATTAATTTATTAGACTGTTTATTCTTTTAGATATGTAATTTTTTATTATCCCTTTAGGGTTGGGGTTGGGGTTAGGGTTACAGTTTAGGGTTGGGGACTTAGGGTTAGGGGTAAGATTAGGGTTACTGTTCCTGCTTAGGGTTGGGGGGCTTTAGGGTTTTAGAGTTAGGGTTAGGGTGTAGAATTATTCTAACACTTAAGTCCCTTTATCCCTTTTCAGACCCTCTTCTAACCACAGGTAGTCTGGAAAGGGGGGGCTCAAGTTTGCACGGGCACACTTGATGTCTCCTATCCCCTAATGTTCTATATTTTCATCTCCAAGTGGCCTCCCTGTACAGTCTGTCACCAAGCTCTGTAAGGAGTATTCTAAATTGCAGCTAGGGGGAGAGGTCATAATTTATATACAGTGCCCACTATAGGGGCAGGGAAGGCACAAGTGTTATGAGATGAGAGCACCTTTATATTCTATCAAAGGCAAAAGATGTTTTTGGTCGGAGTCAGGGTTCAGAGTAATTGGGGTCCAGTGGGAGATCCAGAAGCGGACTAAAAATGAAATCAGGGTTATGATGAAGGTAGGGGTGAGGGTTAGGGTTAGGGTTGGGGTTGGGGTTGGGGTTAGGGTTAGGGTTGGGGTTGGGGTTAGGGTAAGGGTTGGGGTTAGGGTTAGTATTAGGGTTAAGGTGAGGGTTGGGGTAAGGGTTGGGGTTAGCATTAGGGTTAGGGTTAGGGATATCCCTAATTTTTCCGTAGGATTTCCGAATCTTAACGCATCGATTCCGGAAAAAGTGTCGCTTATTGTGGAAAAAATCCACAATTTCTACAGGTTAGTGGATGCGTTACCTTGCGAGGCACAACATCGCATCGCAGCCATTCATTTTCAATGGGAGTTCCTAACACTGGTAATAATTCGAATTGCCTTTTTCTTTAAAATATTCATATAAAATCATAGGAATGGTTTTTTTCAGATCTGATCACTGATTTATTATTCTTGCTTCCTCTAGTATTTTTTGTGATAGTTTTCATATTTTTAAAAGCTTTTTTTTTTTAAAAATTTGCCTTGCAATACCATACATAGCCAGGAGTGGCGCCAGTGAGTTTTTCAGGTAGTTTTTCTGGAACCCATTGTTTTTGAAGTTCTAATTCCGATACTTCTACTGTACCCAGGGAAGGTGAACTCAAACTCGGGTAAAGTGTGAGATAGGTCCCTGATGGAGCCTTGAGATCCAGGGACCGTGGTTGACCCAAAAAGTACTAAGTATGATATGTGTATATTGAAGTTCAGAATGTGGAAATGCCATGTTAAGTGTAGGTACATATTACGGTGGTGGATGTTGTGAGTTCGGAACTTCTACTTTACCCGGGGAAGGTGCACTCAAGCTGGGGTAAAGTGTGAGATAGGTCCCTGATGGATCCAGGGACCGTGGTTGACCCAAAAAAGAACTAAGTATGATATGTTGATCTTGAAGTTCAGAATGGAAATGCCATGTTATCCTGAGGTACATGTTATGGAGATGGATGTTGTGAGTTCGGAACTTCTACTTTACCCGGGGAAGGTGCACTCAAGCTGGGGTAAAGTGTGAGGTAGGTCCCTGATGGAGCCAGGGACCGTGGTTGACCCAAAAAAGTACTAAGTATGATATGTGTATATTGAAGTTCAGAATGTGGAAATGCCATGTTAAGTGTAGGTACATATTACGGAGGTGGATGTTGTGAGTTCGGGAACTTCTACTTTACCCGGGGAAAATGCACTCAAGCTGGGGTAAAGTGTGAGATAGGTCCCTGATGGAGCCAGGGACCGTGGTTGATATGTGTATATTGAAGTTCAGAATGGGGAAATGCCATGTTAACCTTAGGTACGTATTATGGTGGTGGGAGACCCCCTCAGGGTTTATCATGGTTTAACCCTAAACGTAATGTGATGTCAGTCAATGCGTCACCAGCGAAACCCTATATAATGCGTGATTCCACAACCACGACCTCACAAGTACATCATTCATGGACAGAAAGAAGACCTTGGAAGAAGAAGAGAAGATTCGGAAGTGGACCTCCCTGCTACACAGCCCAGCCCAAGTTCCCTGGAGCCGAAGGGGTGGGAAGCCGGTCTCTTGCCTTCCGGGGGCCAGCCTCAGTCCCCTGGAGCTGGGGATGAGTTGGAAGCCGACCTCCTCCCTTCCCAGTCCAGCCTCAATCCCCGGAGTTGGGGAGGAGCTGGAAGCCGACCTCCCCGCTTCTCAGCCCTTACCGAGTACCCCGGAGCTGGAAGTGGACCTCAGCCTGCCTGCATCACAGAACTCTGGTAAGGTAGGTTGAATTACTGGAACTGATTGTGTTTTAGAGGTCAGAAAGTGGAATTTCTCGCTTCCAAAGACGGTGTAATTCTGGATTTTCTTCTTTACCTTCCATAGGTGAAAGGAGTTAAAAAGGTAAAGGGGTGGAAGGATGTCATCAAATGGGCCAAGAGAAGGAAGAAAGACGCAAGGAGAAGAAGCGTCCCAGGCGAAGTCCCAAGCGGGGCAGCCTCCCGCCTGGCCTGGTTGACCTCCCGCTTCACAGCCTCACAGCTCAGCCCATGCTCCTAATCCAGCCCGCTGGCATCAGAAGTAAGTATGGTTCCTGCAATTGGTTATTTTTGAAGTTCATAAGATGGAACCTATGGCTCCTGGAGATGGTGGGAATCCAAATTTTCAACTTTACCCTCGTAGGTGGAAGGTGATGGAGCAGAGGAGGTTGCCACCCGCTCAGGCAAGAGGAAGAGCAAGAAGAAAAACAAGGCAGTTGAAGGGTCCGGGCTACTACCTTCAACCAGCCCTTGCCCTGTAAGTAGAGTCCGAGGAAGGTGAACCTAACACGGGTCAAAATTTGGGAGTTCCCGAATCTGGAGGTGTTCATATTATGGAAGCTGAAGTACAATACATGGATTTCCATGTTAACCTTAAGCACAAATTATGGAAGTTCAGCAGAAGAGTGCAAGGCCGGTTCGTTTGTCATTTTCTCCAGGGCAGAAGAAGACAACTGAGGTATCCAGCCGAGTTCCTGGCCCTGGTGAGGTACTGCTTCCAGGCGGAGCTACAGCGTGGGGTAGTCAGGCGCCGCGATGTCACCAGGGCTCTGGTAGAGAACCAGGAGCTGCTCAAGTACTGCAAGAAGCTGGACCTAACTCTGGAAAATGTCCGTAATCGCGTCCGTATGATGATTAAAGAAAGTGATTGAACTGTAGAAGCTGAAGTTTAAATAAAGGAATTTACAATGTTATTTCTGGTCTGAAGTATTTACTGCAATCATGGTATTATGGAGTTAAGTGTCAAATTCTGGATAGTCAAGTTCGGAACTGATACTTTGCTCTCCAGGTCTGGAGGATGAGCTCTGGAGGCTCTGGAGGCTCTGGCTGCCTGGGGAGGACCAGTTGGCCCTGGCTCCGTGGGAGGACCAGTTGGCCCTGGCTGCCTGGGGGGACCAGTTGGCCCTGGCTGCCTGGGGAGGACCAGTTGGCCCTGGCTCCGTGTGCTCCAGAGCCTAAGTCCAGAGTGGGGACCAGTTGGCCCTGGCTGCCTGGGGGACCAGTTGGCCCTGGCTGCCTGGGGAGGACCAGTTGGCCCTGGCTGCCTGGGGGACCAGTTGGCCCTGGCTGCCTGGGGAGGACCAGTTGGCCCTGGCTGCCTGGGGGACCAGTTGGCCCTGGCTGCCTGGGGGACCAGTTGGCCCTGGCTGCCTGGGGGACCAGTTGGCCCTGGCTGCCTGGGGAGGACCAGTTGGCCCTGGCTGCCTGGGGGACCAGTTGGCCCTGGCTGCCTGGGGGACCAGTTGGCCCTGGCTGCCTGGGGGACCAGTTGGCCCTGGCTGCCTGGGGGACCAGTTGGCCCTGGCTGCCTGGGGGACCAGTTGGCCCTGGCTGCCTGGGGGACCAGTTGGCCCTGGCTGCCTGGGGGACCAGTTGGCCCTGGCTGCCTGGGAGGACCAGTTGGCCCTGGCTGCCTGGGGGGACCAGTTGGCCCTGGCTCCGTGTGCTCCAGAGCCTAAGTCCAGAGGGGGTGACCAGATGGCCCTACTTCCATGGGGGTGACCAGTTGGCCCTGGTTGCCTGGGGGTGACCAGTTGGCCCTGGCTCTGTAGCCGACGGCTATGGGTGAATAATCGGGTGGGGGCTTAAGAGTGGGCTCACAGGGCAAAGTGGAGGTAAAGGTTCAGGGAAGGGACGGAATTCTGGAATTGTACCATTAACCTCCACCAGTTCCACTTTGATGCATCACCTATTAAAGTTCAGAATAAGGAAGTGGTGCATTATCTGTTGGTGCAAATTACGGAAGATAGCCTCTTGAGTCCAGAACTTCTACTTTACCCGGGAAAGGTGATGTCAAGTCTGGGTTGCACAAATTATGGTACTGTTACTGTCTTACCGGCGTAAACTTTCCGGTTCTTATCCATGAGGGATGCATTGCACTTAGACAGTGGGAGTTCAAATTCTGGAATTTGTCCTTCAATGAAAAGTAAACTTGAATTGAGGAAGGCTGTAAAGCTGTCTTCTGTTTCTACTTCCTCCAGGTCCAGCAAGGGAGAAGAGAAGGCCCAAGAGGCAGGAGAAGGCAGCGGGCACCAGTAGACGTTCTCTGCAATCAGTTCATCCAGTGGCTCAGAGGATGAAGCACTGACACCTCAAGCTCTCTGAGTCAGGGGTCAGACACAATGTCCAGCAAGGTGTACATAGTCTGTAATATAGTTTGTAGTATAGTCTTTAATTTTTATTTTAAAACAAATGTTCATTTCTTTATTTGGTATATGTAAATAAATGTTACTTGTTAAGTTCAAAAGTGTTTGTGCTTAATCTCCTGTGTGTTCTTCATCTTATATAGTTGTGAGAGGTCTCATTCTGCAATTTGTCTCTTAAAAGTTAATGTGTAGTTTGCAATAAAGTGTTATTCCCTGAATGTAAGGCTAAGGCCTGCCAAAACAAGTCAAAGGTCAAAGGGCAAATTACAAATGTGAAGTTCAGAATATGGAAATGCCATGTTAAATCTAGGTACACATAATGGTGGTGGTGGTGGATGTTGTGAGTTTGGAGCTTCTAATTTACCCAGGGAAGGTGAAGTCAAGCTCGGGTAAAGAGTGAGATAGGTCCCTGATGGATCTTTGAGATCCAGGGACCCTCGTTAACAAATATGTCTAAGTGTGATATGTGTATATTGAAGTTCAGAATATGGAAATGCCATGTTAACCTTAGGTACACATAATGGTGGTGGTGTTGGATGTTGTGAGTTCGAACTTCTACTTTACCCGGGAAGGTGAAGTCAAGCTCGGTAAAGAGTGAGATAGGTCCCTGATGGTTCTTTGAGATCCAGGGACCCTCATTAACCCAAATAGGTCCAAGTATGATTCGTGTGTTGAAGTTCAGAATGGGGAAATGCAATGTTAACCCTCGGTACATATTACGGTGGTGGATGTCGTGAGTTCGGAACTTCTACTTTACCCGGGGAAGGTGCACTCAAGCTCGGGTAAACTCTGAGATAGGTCCCTGATGGAGCCTTGAGATCCAGGGACCCTCATTAACCCCAAATATGTCTAAGTACGATTTGTGTGTTGATGTTCAGAATGGGAAATGCCATGTTAACCCTAGGTACATATGATGGTGGTGGATGTCGTGAGGTTGGAACTTCTACTTTACCCGGGGAAGGTGCACTCAAGCTCGGGTAAATTGTGAGATAGGTCCCTGATGGAGCCTTGAGATCCAGGGACCCTCGTTAACCCAAATATGTCTAAGTATGATTCGTGTGTTGATGTTCAGAATGGGGAAATGCCATGTTAACCCTAGGTACATATGATGGTGGTGGATGTCGTGAGTTCGGAACTTCTACTTTACCCGGGGAAGGTGCACTCAAGCTCGGGTAAACTCTGAGATAGGTCCCTGATGGAGCCTTGAGATCCAGGGACCTCATTAACCCAAATATGTCTAAGTACGATTTGTGTGTTGATGTTCAGAATGGGGAAATGCCATGTTAACCCTAGGTACATATGATGGTGGTGGATGTCGTGAGGTTGGAACTTCTACTTTACCCGGGGAAGGTGCACTCAAGCTCGGGTAAATTGTGAGATAGGTCCCTGATGGAGCCTTGAGATCCAGGGACCCTCGTTAACCCAAATATGTCTAAGTATGATTCGTGTGTTGATGTTCAGAATGGGAAATGCCATGTTAACCCTAGGTACATATGATGGTGGTGGATGTCGTGAGGTTGGAACTTCTACTTTACCCGGGGAAGGTGCACTCAAGCTCGGGTAAATTCTGAGATAGGTCCCTGATGGAGCCTTGAGATCCAGGGACCCTCGTTAACCCAAATATGTCTAAGTACGATTTGTGTGTTGATGTTCAGAATGGGAAATGCCATGTTAACCCTAGGTACATATGATGGTGGTGGATGTCGTGAGTTTGGAACTTCTACTTTACCCGGGGAAGGTGCACTCAAGCTCGGGTAAATTCTGGGATAGGTCCCTGATGGAGCCTTGAGCTCCAGGGACCCTCATTAACCCAAATATTTCTAAGTATAATTCGTGTGTGTATATTGAAGTTCAGAATGGGGAAGTGCCATGTTAACCCTAGGTACACATGT
>CM032892.1:0-310000 GCA_019176425.1 Megalops atlanticus
ATTGCATTTTCTTCAGGAAATGCACAGAAATCTAGTTATAAGTGAAATTGACATAAAGTGCTGAACATTGTGCATCTCCCTGATGCTGATGGCAGAGGCAGAGCGGGGCTTGGCTTGGTTAGTGCTTACATGGGGCCAGTAGGGGAGTCAGCGCAGCGACAGGGACACTGTGCTGTAGGAGGTCTTTCAGAAGAGACATTAGAGTGATGTCCTGACTCTGTGGTCATTGAACGCTTCTTGCAAACAGCAGAGGGTTCCGCAGTGTCCTAGTTAAACTCCCATTCAGTCTCTTTCACTGTGGGCATCTAATAATCTCCAAATAATTCCCTCCCTGTCTATCTAAGGTGATGTGGGGTGAATGTTCTGGCACAAAACAGCTGCCATACAGAATGCAGGTGGGACTACACAGCAGTGTTCCCCACTTCACTGAAAACACTTTTAGAACCATGAAAGTCGCTATATAAATGAAAATAAATGTAATCTGTTGTTAGTATTGTTGTTATCATTATTATTATTCAGAGGGAACTGATGAACCAGGAACCCCAGCTACAATTTGGGAAAAAAGAAATTATTCCCCAGTCCTGGGAAGGGGCAGCTGGGAGATCACATCTCACCCTCCCCTCATGATCAGGGCAGGTTTCAGACAGAAAGACGAGAGGACAGCAAATACTTTACAGTCAAAGTGAGTAAGAGTAGACACTTTGTCCAGGTTAGGTTGTGATGGTTTCAGGGATTAAGACTGTAGTGTTTGAATAACTGAAAACATCACTGTTGCTGGGTTGTGAGTTAATGAGTTTGTATGTGAGTTTCCTTTGCACAAAAAGCTCTTGTTGAAGTTAGAAAAATGTATCTGTAAGAGCACACAATGACTATATATAGCCAGATGGTGGCAGCAGACTTGCATACTTTTTTCATCCCTGCCCACTATGCGTTACTTCATCCTTCCTTGAAAAAGCATCTAAATGATTTATTTAAACAAGGTCATGGTGAGAAGCATGACTGGCTGTGATACCTTTCTGTAACATGTGATGACAGAAATATCACATGGTATACAAATATTCAAATATATACCAGAAATAACACTCAAAAGGACTAATGTAGAGACCTTTTACATTTTTAGCAGAAAAATAATGTGAATTCAAAATCAAAAAGGCATCAATCCCTGTAAGTTATTTATGTGCTAGGGAAAAAGCATCTGCTTCATCCCTATAAGATGCAACATCACATTAGTCAGCTCCTTTTCAGTCATTTTTTGTTACCCTCCATCCCTCCCTCTCTCTTTCACTTTCATACTGATCTAAGGTCAGTGCTCTGTTGACAGTCACAGACTGAACCAGTCCCTCCACCTGGATAGTGGATGGAATGTTTGGGGTGGAGTAAAGGTCTCATCCTGGTTAGATTCATTTTTGTTTTTTGTGGTACGGAACATGCATGACTGTGACCATTTCCTAAGATGCAAGGTTACTGTTTAGAAAGTGATAGAACATTCCACATTCCTTTCTGCTCATTATAAGTAATTATAATAGAATTTACTTCATTTCAAACCGTGCCACTTAGGTTCCTAAACAGTTAGAAAATAAGTGGTTGGATCTCTCTCTCTAATACTGACAGTTCTATCGAATATTTATTACATACAATATTTTTTACATTACACATACTACATGCACACTTCATAAGATGACCATATTCAAATGCTATTTGAAGTATATGTTTCTCTTCAAAGTGTGGCTGTTATACTGTTAATATAAGCGAAGGTGTGGTTGATTGGGGGTCTCCTTCTGCACCTGCTGTGAATGAATAATTTAAGTGTGTGTTTGTACATGTTGACGGAAGATAACTCTTGCACAACAGCCTTTGTATCTGCTGTGTCACTGTGTTGCAGCCCAGTCGCGAGGCTCCCACTGTTTCCTCAGGACATGAACCCTCTCAGCTGTAAGAGCTGAATGTGTGTAATTGATTTAATTCAGCTGTTATGAGTTGGTGGGCACTGAGACATTTTTGAATTAGAATCACAAGTACCTGAGGATCTAAAATGTGAAAGGGAGTGGCAGGAGCATGAGAACATTCTCCACAGGTCATCCACCTGCACCTCCTGGATTCCTGGTGGTTTGCATTTGACTTATTTCCAGGAATTATCCAAGGGGTTACATGTCAGCAGCAATCATGGTAAGAGTGCGCTTTGTGTTCTGGTTTATTTTATAATTACATGCTGTTATGATCAGGGCTGAAGTACCTAACAGTTTCTGTTCATCATGTTTGAACTTGTGAGAACAGGAACAGGGTGTGGAATCTAAAGTTCATGAGAAGTATTTACGTTTTTTTTGTCAAATGTTTTTAGAAGCTCTGGTGCTATTTCATATGTCATACAGCATTTCTTTCTGTTTGCTTTTCTAAAGGGCATGTGGTTAAACCATTTTTAAACATTGTCATATTTAATTACTACTATGGCGTGTGCTTCTGGGCTTGCAAATCAAGTTTTGGTATGGGCTTAGATTTTCAGTCATGCAAACAGTGACAGCACAGTTCTTGCTGTGTCCGTCAGGCAGAATTCCCTACTAACTGTTTTGACATCCATACGTCTATTTGTCTTCAAATGGATATTTAGTTAATAAATAAAATATATAATCTAAAGGCAGTTTTTCGATCTTAAAATACTAGTTTGCAGTCTAGAATGTCGCCATATGAGTTTTCAACTAATTGTGCTGATGTAATTAATTTACCATACAAAATAATTATTTAGTATTAGTATCACGTGGTCTGGGAATACCGCAAATGGACAAGAACCTCGCGGGCCAATGCTGTAGCGCATTTTAATGGTCGTCAAGCCTCACGAGAATTCAAACACTCTGCTAGTACTGCAACGTCATTATCCAGGTATGCTTACCTGGTATTTAGGCGCGAGGCTTCAGGAACGCGCCTTTCTGCAGCAGTTAACAAAACCGTCCTGCCTACAGGGCTCAAATTAAACTGAATGTGTCTTCCGTGTGGAGATGGCGAACTTAAAATCGCTCAAACAGACATTGTGTTGCGACACTTTAAGACCAATTTGCGCTCTTCAACAATAAAGTATTATGTTATAACGTGCCTATCTGGAATAAAAAATCAGCCTGGAAATACCGTCAACTTTTGGACCATAAACGACTTTGCGATGCTCTGCTCAAAGCAGCTGAACGAAAAAGTTTGGGAGTTTATTGTGAGTACACTTTTTATGTAATTTAATTGTATATCTCAAACGTATCTGAAATATACCGTAAACCCCTGCTTAAGGTATTTGTTTAGGGTTTATCCGATTTTTTTTTTTTTAATGCTGTGTGCTTCCATATGTGTCGTTATGCACCCCATTGATGTGCAACTTTTCATATCGATGCATATACGTGTAATTCATGGGGGTAATTTGTAATTATCTTCAACATTTTTATTAGGTGTTAGGAAGTTTATTGCGTCAATGAAATGACGTTGTTGGTATTTGTACAGGTTATGCATTTTACCCTTCCTCTGTCTCACAGCAGGTTATTTCATATTTGACATCATTTATCTGAAAACACTTATTAACGACACTGAAATTTCCGAGGGAAGTCAAATACAAAGGTTGCTAAAAAGACTGGTTAGTGTTTGAATAGGGATTTTTTCTCATCATCATTTTTGTCTCATCAGTTCTTAAAATCAGCGCATTTTCTTATAATATTTCGTAGAACTTGTTTTGATGTATTGCATATTCATGGAAGTTATGACTTGTTCAAAATATTATATGGAAAAAATAGGTGATTTGTGACACTTCACATTCAGTAGTTTGTGTGTATATGTAAAGATACATATTCAAAGGGATAAAATAATAATTTCCATTCTCCTGCAGTCACAGAGCATAGAAGAGGAGACCAAAGAGTTGAAGCACAGTGAAGGTTTATTCTGTCTTAGCAGAGGAAAGAGCAGTTCTGGGACTGAATATTTGTCTGACCCAAACAAGGATATATTCCCTTCCTGTGACAGAACCCCTCCTCCTTCAGACAGAGGGGGTCTCAGGACTGCTGTAGGGGGCTGTGGGGAGGAGGCAAAGCAAGTTGGAGTCTGTTTGTCTGGCCTGCGGACACAGTGCCGGTTCAGTGCCAGCGGCAATAGCTTAGCTGCAGAGAGAGGAGAAACAGGCTCTGCAAACAGCAACAGGAGTGGGACTAGCAGCCTTCGAGAGGTAGAAGCAATCAGCAGCACAGGTGGGAGCCCCACAGAGGACAGGAATGCTAAACATCTGAGCACTGTCTCCTCTCCCTCTGCTGCCAAGGGATCAGTGTTTGGGTCTGACTGTGCAGTGAACAGTCAGAGGCTGCAAGGTCACCTGGAGGAGACGAGTGCGGTCAGTGGCACAGAGGCCAGTAGGAGCCAGAACGTCACCCAGACTACAGCAAAGAAACACTTCCAGGCCATCTCTAAGGCCGTCTTACCAAAACCTTTCAAAACTGGTTCCTCCAGTTACAAGTTAAATGAGTTCAAAAAGATATCTTTGAAACCCATCATTGGGGGTGAAGACGATTGTGCTACTCTCATTGGAGATTCGCTTGAGTCACATTCAAGAGCCACGTCATCTTCTGCTGAGGACGAAGACGACGTAACTATGGGACGGAGGAATTCAGGGAGGAGGCGGTCCCGGAAGAACTCCCAGGGGGACAGGGGCAGCTCAAGAGAAAGCACGCCAGCGAAAGGCCCCTCTGCAGAGGGGGCCTCATCTGAGCCAGAAATCCTGCATCTGGGGGAGGAGCATGCAGGGGCCCAGGGCTTAAATTCACCTGTGCATGCAACATGCGTGTCTGTCATTGCTGAAGATGCTGGTACTCTAGAAGGAGGCCCTTCCTCTTGCCCCCAGCCAGACGCTTGCAGCAGAATCCCTGGGGCAGGAGGAGGACATGCAGCTGAGGAGCAGGAGCCCAGCGGAGATGCTGACCTGGACCTGCTGGAGCGACGCACCGAGACGCCAGAATCCAAGCGCAGGAGTATGAAGGTGTCACGCGTAGAAAAGTTCTTCGCTAAGAAGGTGATTGTGAACTCAGACCCAAGCCCAGAGGGGAATGAGCACATTGGGGAGGGCTTCAAGAAAAGCTCAGGTGACCATGACGATAGGACAAAGCCCACCCTGAGTGCAGAGATAGAAATGTGAGTATGAAATTCTAATTTTTCCATTTAACTTGATAGAGCTTGTTGATCAGACCAGTTGTCTGGGTCTGAATTCAAAGTTTGAACAATCTAATGCAAATTGAGGTACTTTTATATGTTTATATTCATACATTTCCCACGTAGGTACTCTTGGTACTCACTCTATTACCCAAAATCTACCCATTACATTGTAACCTGATGATCGCAGGGGGAGCACCTTATTCTGAGGGATTAAACTCAAGTGTTGAAAATTTAGTTTAAAAAACAAACTCTTACATGATGCCTTATAAGCGCTCAAGGCAATTTATCCCAAAATAATCTCTAAAAATATTTTAAAATATACTGATGTGAATAATACGTTACTAATGAATGGACATGATGCATTTTGCAAAACAAAACACATCATCAGGAGATAAATAGGAATGTCAGCTGTGAGACATATATATATATATATATATATATATATATATATATATACACACAACATTAACATAATCATGAACTGAAAAAAGTATTTGCATTTGGAAGTAATTACATCATAGTTAAAAGGGAGTCTACACATGTTTCATTTTAATGTCAATACTAATTACCAATATGTGTTTCTGCTATAAAAGATTTTAAACTCAACACGTGAAATATATGTTTTTCTAAAGCAACATGAGTCAGTAACAGAAATGGGAAGATTATTTCATTTGTTACAGGATACAGTGTCAAATCATAACGGCATACTCCAAACAAACAAAAACTTCAGAAATCGAGTTCTGAAGGCAAAGGGCAACCCAACACCATATTAGTTAATAAATATTCATATATTGTTTGGTGTTTCCATTATTTTGTCTACTCCTACATGTTCAGGATATACATATGTTTGGGGTGTAATCAGTCTGTAGATAAATCGATTAATGGACTGTCTTTAACATCTAATGGACAACTTTAACATCTTATGCCTGTATTTCATGCAGTCCACCACATCCAAAACAAGCAAATGAAGAAGTCAAGCCCATCCAAGCCACCAGCAAGATCGCAGATAAGATCAGTCTGTTTGAGGGAAAGGCAGCCAAGCAGCCCAGCGTGAGTTACCATGGCACACAGAATGTGGATGGAGCCCCAAAGTCACCCAGGAAGTTTGAACCTAAGGGGAAGGTGAAAGTAAACAGGGGTTTCCCAAACACTGGAGTAGTAGGAAGGAGCCCTCAATCGACTGATAGCGACAGTGCTAATGATGGGAGGTCAGGGTTCAGAAGTCATGGGATGGCAGTTGTGTCAGACCATCTTAATAAGGCAGGGAAGTTAAAGGATGCAGTCAAATCAAACTCAACCTCACCTTTAGAACCAAAGGGCGCAAAGGTCAGGGAATGTGTGAAGAACTTTTTGGACCAGATGGAGGGGAGAACTGATGCTGTTGCTGGTGACAATCCAATAGGCAAGGCTCAAATTAGTGATGTTCTCATCATCCCTACTTTGGGCAAAGTCCCTGTTACAGGGAAGTGCAGAATCCCCAGAAAGACACTGTCAGAAGAGATATTGGCATCATCACCACTAGAAGCGCCATCCATGTCCCAAAATGATGAGACTGATCTAAAGATGCATGGTGAAAATACCTCTGAACCAAAGCACCTCGCTGTGAAAGACATGCTGCCTGTCTCGCTGTCTATCAATGACCCCAAACCATCTAACAAACTGAAGATATTAGGCTCTCCCAACCAAACTCCAGGAGCTGATCAATCCAAAGAAGCATCCCCAAACAAAGGGTCTGGCAGGTCAGGCTCCAAGTCTAAGAGGCGGAAGAGTAAGGAGGGTACCAAGTCTGTGAGCCCCATCAGGGACAGCAACATGCAGGGAGAACCTGGATCCAAGATTACTACTGCATCTGAACCAGACTCAAAGACTGTTACAGCTCCTCAGCCAGACCCAAAGACTGATACAACACCCAAACAAAAATCAAAGTCTATTACAGTGCCTGAGGTAGAACCCAAGACTACTACAGAACTTGAGCCAGAATCAAAGGATGTTACAATACCTGAGGTAGAGTCAAAAAGGATTATAGTTTCTGACATAAACACTGTTATAGCATGTGAGGCAAAATCAGAGACCACTGCAGAACCCAAACACAATTCAAAGACAATTACAGCACCTGTGCTGGACCCAAAGTCTGGCACAGCACCTGAATTAGGATCAAAGGCCATGAAAGCACCTGCTGCCCATGAATTGCCTGACTCTATGGAAGGAGGGGGTAGTCAAAGGCAAATGCTTAAGAGTCAGCTACCAAAGAATGTATTACCCAGTTCTATAAAAGAGCTTTGTGTTCTGTCCAGAAATGACCCTAGCATCAGTAAAAGTAAACCTAAAAGCAGAGTCATGAAACCTGAAGATGTATTCTGTCCAGCACATGAGATGAAAGAAGAGGTGGCAAAGATTGCAGGAGAAGTGTCACCGACTGAACCAAGAAGCCTGGTAGAGAAGGTTTCTTCTGATGTGATTCAAGAAGGAAGTAGATTGCTTTTCTCCTCTCTGGCACACCTCTCTGAACAGGGTGTTGGTGTGGAGTATGACTCATTCGCACCTGCCATGCAGGCACACAGTGAGCTGAAGGAGCCCACCACTGAATGCCTGAAATTCAATGCCAACAGCAATGCCAAAGCTGAAAAAAACAGTGAAAATGCACTGAAAACAGTTCAACCAGATCAAGGTTATTCAACAAAATACAAACCAAAAGGAGACTCCAAAAAACCAGAAAAAGACATTGAATTGCAAACTTTAATGGCACCACTAACACAACAGAATTTGAATATACCCAACAGAAAGACCCCATCTGACCAGCCCGACAGCACTCTCCATGCTGCTGCTCAGACTTTACTTCTTGAACTGGCAGGTGAGCTACAGAAACACATTTCCCTGAATCCTTATTGCTTTTCAGAAAACCAGCCCTCTTACTTGAAAAACAATCAAGATGAAATTGTTCCTCTACTACCAGACAAAGAGCAATTGCCATGCTCTCTACTAAAAAGCTGTGATGTGGGACAGCCTATGAAATCAGAATATCAGTCAGAAACTGCCATTGTACACTTGGAGAAGACTCAGAAGGGTAAGGTTATATCTGCCAGCCAATCACAGGAGGAGGAACAGGAAAAGCCACAGAGGCCATCCAGTGGAAGCTCAGTGCAAAGTGAGCATACAGTTGCACAACCCATATCATCGCCACTTCCTGCTGCTGCACAAAGTAACATTTATATTGAAGCAAAGATGGGGGAAGAGGTGGCAAGTCAACCAGGAAGTACCTCAACAGATGACATACCATTTCAACATGATGAGTTCCATCCTGCCACTGCTTTGAAGACAACCCAACAGAAAGCCTTTGTCCTCCCTGACCCAGTTAATGGTTCAAACGTAGTATCAGACCCTGTCACTCAGTTCTGTTCTGGAAGCAAAAGCCCTCTGCCTCCTAACAGCCTTTCAGTTAGACGAGATGCTCCCTCCAGCTGGCTCGATGTGGACCTGAGTTTTAAGCACAAACAGAAGAGCTCCAAGACTGAGCTGAGCTCTTCCATCAGTGAGGACAGTCTTTTGGACACATCAGATGAGTTTAAGGACTTCATTGAGAATATTAAGAAGCTGGGGGCACCTTTCTCCCTGCCTCTGAGAAGGCACAGTCACCTCAAGGCTCCCTCACCACCTTTTGCTATGCCAGCCATAAAGGAAGCCCGCTTTGAAAAGACTTTTGATCCAAAGGAATTCCAATTTGGGCTGAGAAAAAATATAGGACTGAAAGCCCCATTACCTGGAATGATGGTGAAGCTCCAGAACACAGATGCCAAAAGCCAGCTGAAGCCCAAACGGGCAAGTGCTGAAGAGAGGAGTATGCTTTTCAAATCTCTCCAGACTCCCTCCAGACTCCTCCGGGAGAAACATAAGCTCCAAGATAAACAGCGGGAGGAGATGGAGAGAGAGGAGCCCAGTCCAGTCCAGTCACGCCTGGGAAGGAGCTCTGTCTTCTCCAGCCTTATGGGCTCCTCCTCCAAGACAAAGCAGCCTGATGATCAGACAGACTCCACCCTGACTAATGCTGAATCCTCCAGTGAGGTCCTGGAGTCGTCCCTCCCAGCACCTCTGACTGCAGCTGTCCATCCTGTTCACTCTGGGCTGGACAGGGATTCCATTGCTCAGCCTGCTGCCCCAGGTCCCTCATCATCTCCAATCCCATCCTTCTCAGATGTCAAGCCAGCCCATTACCTGGAGAAAAACCTTCAACAACAGCTGGAGAAAGTTGAACTGGGCCCAGGAAGTGACCTGCTGAACTCAAAGGTTGTCCCTCTTAACCTTCTTATTCTTCTTTTTATAAGAACTAAAAATTGGAAAAACATTCACCAGCAGGAAAGCTTAGTCCCACAAAAACACAACTGGTGTAGAAGGGAAAGCATGAGAGCTGTCCTAGTTTTTGATCATATTTATTAACTGTCTTGTTTTTCTAACACAGATCCAGTCTGAGGAGATGGCTAGGACTGGTGTTCATCTGCACATGCACCAGCTCAGTTCTCCTGTACCAGGCGGAATGGACGAGAGGATTGGGGCAGACCTTCACATGATGGATAAACAGTGCCCCAAAGTCCCTGACGTAATCCCACCCAGCCTGTTGGAAGCCCAGGGCCTTCAGCATAGTTTTCCGAAAGTGCATGGTGAAGTGAGTGTAATGCTCTGAATGGTTTACAGTGATGTTAGCAGGTTCAGATCATTAGTATTAAGACTTTGCATTTTTTGTGTTTGTCTTTTACCCCCAAAACTGTACCAAGCAGGAATGCAATCAACCAGAGCTGGCTCTTATTACTTTGATAAATAAATGCATCTTGCTCCAGATATAGCTTTACATCCATGCATCAGATGAAGTGAAATATTTAAATAGTGAAGAAGGGCTTATGCTCAAAAAGGATTAAGATGCTTAGTATACTGCAGTTATGTTATCAGACACTCACCTGTGTTACCAGACCCAAACAAGAGCCAATAATAATAACTAATTTTACACAGTTTCCAGCAATTTCTTAAAGCTCACAACTTGCATTCAGTGACATGGAAAATGTGTTGTGTGTATTACAGTCACTGCCTAGGAAAGGATTCCACAGACGGCCAGGAAAGGTGGGCCAATTATCTGAGATCCTTGTTTGATGAGGTGAAACTCTTACCTGTTACTTCTCTTTGCCATGGCAAAACGGCACTTGATACTGATGGACACAGACAGCAAGCACAGCACTCTCAGTAGGGGTGTGGCGAGGAAGCCCACTCCAAAAGTGGCATAACTCTACTGTTCAGGCTGTGTCACTTTGCAATGAGGAAAATGAAGAAGTCAAAGATTGATATCCCCATGTAGAAATGGAATTCCAATGCCATGCATTTGATAACTGAGGTCACTCATTAGGTGGTTCCCACCCCATGTCTCCTCTTGCCTCTGCAGATTGTCATTCATCAGAATGCTCAGTTTGGTGGTGAGGTGTTTGAGATCTTCACAGACATGCCAGATGCCACCTCATTGAAACTGTCACCTGTGATCTCTGTGCGAGTGGTGAGAGGATGGTAAGTCAAAGGGTATCACCTGTTTTGTTTTCTGAAGATTACAAACACACTTCTCACTCACATTACACTCCTAACAGTTTATCATGATTTGATTCAATTTTTATAAGTAATTGTTTTTGTCAGCAGAATACTTTTTTAATGAAATTTTATTACACATTTCCTGAACTTTCCAGACATTTGAAGTAGAAAAGAAAAGGAAGAAAGGGAAGTGCTCAGTATGTGTGCCTCGAATGTGAGCAACCTCACTAACCAAAAGGAATGAACAAGAGTGCAACAATCTGTGTGCACCATTTCACAGAAAAATTCCAGTCACCACAGTTAAAGGAAAGTTATACAGCAGATAATTGGTTCTACTTGACTGATTTAAAATTACAATTACAGCATTGGAAAACTCATTTCTTCCACCAGCTTCAGTTGAGAAGTTCTTTGCAAAAATCTTCTCCGTATTGACTGGGGACTGCCTTGTCTCATCCACAAAGGAACCGCTTTCCGTGCTTCCTGTACACAAAATACAAGATGCAGACAAGATTCAGATGAAAAATCTTGGCTGTTTTTCAAGCTCAAGTTCCTAAACTAGAGTGTCAGGATTTTTTGAACCTGTTTGTCATTTTAAGTGAGTTTGGGTCATTTTGTGAGAGCCTGGGAGCGGTGAAAGATAATGATAATATAAAGATAAATGGTGGTGTTCAGAAGTTCCCTCAGCTCATCTGAAGTGTTTTGCCAGCCTTGCACTTGACACTTTGCTCCCAAATCAGAGAAGAGATTTTTTGTTTTAAAATCTAAATTATATTTTACTCTACAATATGCACTTGTGATCTCATACAGTAATATTATAGAACATCAGAGAATTTTGGAAGAATTCTGGGTTGGTTGGTTAATTTGTTGCAAGCAATTAATTACTGTAATTGCTGTAATTATTTTATTATATTGAGTATGGAGAAGTTGCACCTACTCCGTGGTTTTGTAATTGTAACTTCTCTCTAGCTGCACATTAATCCATTCTGTTATCTGTTCTGTTTTCTCACTTCCATTATATTACATTCTATTATTGGCGTTTAGCAGACGGTCATATCTAGAGTGACTTACATCAGGTACAGTTTCTTTACAATGTTATCCATTTATACAGCTGGATATTTACTGAGGCAATTGTGGGTTAAGTACCTTGCCCAAGGGTATAGCAGCGCCACAGCTGGAATTGAACCAGCAACCTTTCGGTCACAAGTCCTGCTCCTTAACCACTATGCTATGCTGCCCCACACTTCCAGTTTTTGCATGTACTGTACTCTTAGTGAGAAGCTGATGTGCTTCAGCCTCAGCTTACAGTGCCAGCAGTGTGTCTGACCCTGATGCTGGAGGCCACATTTAGCGAGCTGCTGCCCCTCACTCTAGCCCTTACCCTTCTGCTGCCCCCAGCTGGCTGCTGTATGAGAAGCCGCAGTTCGAGGGCCGGTGTGTTCCCCTGGAGGAAGGCTTCACGGAGCTGGGGAATGTGTGGGCAGAGGGCCCGGAGCCTGAGCAGTCTGTGTCCACAGCTCCCATAGTGATCGGCTCTGTCCGGCTTGCAGTCAGAGTGAGTGTCCTTCCTCTCTTCTGTTCACACTGTTCTGGGGCTAAGAGCCCCATTTGAATTGCGTCAAATCTGTAACATCTTTTGTGATTGTAATAGCTAAACAATCTCTCTGTCTTTATTCTGAGTCAAAAATGTTAATGTATGAAAACTGTGATTAGTGTTGCCTCCCCTGCCCCCTTGCTTTCTGGTGTCCTTGCAGACTGAATCTAAAAAATCTGACATTACATGAGGGATCCATCTTTCATCTGCTTCTCTTTCCTTTGTTTATGTTCCCTCTTTGTGGTCATGGTATTAATTTTCATAGTTGTGCAGATTACACACAATTGATCATTACTGTGTGACCTAAGGATAAAAACTGAGTGCCATAGAAAAATTTATAAATATAAAACCCTGGATGTTTCAAACCTGCCTTCAGTTAAACTGAGATAAGATGACTCTTGAGTGGCTTGGCCAGGCAGGGTCTCGAGCATACTGCTGAGTACCAGCAACAGGGACAACAGGTCTGTGACATAATTGGGCATTACAAATTTATTAAAAATTGAGACAATACAAAAGTTTTAATTACTGGACTAAGAATAAGAAAAAAGTGATCAGACATCTTAGGAACCATGGTGTGAAGTAGATTTTGAAGTAAACAATCTGGGTGTTAATATGGATGCTGATTTGACCTTTCAATCTTATGTAAAACTATAACAAAAGTGACCTATTTCCAACATTTCTAAAATTAGACCATTTATATCACAGACTTATGCAGAAAAACCACATAGACCATTGCAAGTCTGTTTTCCAAAGAAATAAATAGAACAACTTCAACTTGCACAGAATGCCGCTGCAGGAATTCCATGTACCAGAATTTACCAGAGAGCGCATTTCCCCAGCACTCAAGTCACTGCATTGGTTACTAGTTAGTTTCAGAATTGATTTTAAACTTCTTTTACTTGTGTTTAAGGCTCTAATTGGATCCGTTTCTGATCTTTTAACTTATTACCAGCCGGCCCGAACATTGATTTAATGGTGCAAAATTCCAAAAGGTAATTATGTATGAAGTGGTGAAACATTCCTGACTGTGTAGGCACCAAAATTATGGAACAGTTTACTTGGAAAAAATAAGAGAAGCTTCATCCATTGCTAACTTTAAGTCTAAATTGAACTCTCAATTATTTAAGATGCTTTTAAGATGTAATCCCAGGTGATTTTACTCCTCCTTCTGTTTTACTATTTCATCTATAAATTGTTTTTGTATGTATATTACCCTCATTTTTTACCCTCATTTTTAATGTCTTTTTTTCCCACTGTGAAACAGATAGGGCTGCTTGTTTCTTTCCATGAAAGAAGGTGTTCTACAAATAACATGTGTTGTTATTATGATTATAACAAAAGAACCTCATTTGTATCCTTTTCTGTTATTGCTCTCCTTGACCCTCATCCCCAGGACTACAGCATTCCCCAGATTGACCTGTTCACAGAGCTGCGGGGTTTGGGAAGACGGTCTACCTACTACGATGAAGCAATAGATATTTGTACATTTGGCATTCCGCGGGGTACAGCATCCATCAAGGTCCACAGTGGGGTGTAAGTGTGCCTTAGTGTGGGGTGTAAGTGTGCCTTAGTGTGGGGTGTAAGTGTGCCTTAGTGTGGGGTGTAATTGTGCCTTAGTGTGGGGTGTAATTGTGCCTTGGTTTAGTTTATGTGCTTTTTCAAGTGTAGAAAACAACCAATATTATATAGAATTTTTGTGGGTGGTACATAAGATACTATAATTACTGTAAAATAACTAACTGAAAGACAGTGACGTGAGAAAAATGTAAAAACAGAAATAAAAAGGGAGTTTGTATGCTGATTGCTATGAAGCATGTTCCTTCTTTTGACATCAGCAAGACATGCACATGAACTCAGCAGGAGAAAAGATATCTTTTGACAGGTTATCATTCCTGTGGTTTTCACAGGGAAAGAGGCAATCTGAATTTATTCATCTGTGGTCCTATTGTCCTCACTCTGGAATGTCTGCTCACTCGTTTGAGCGTGTTCAAGGAAGGCAGTCTTACACAAACTGTTTTTGGGTTTTATGGTGGAAACATTGTTGTGCCAGCAATTTCCTAATTGAAAGAGAGAAGGACTCTGCTCTTCAAAGGAAAGGAGCACCACCCCTCTCAGAGTCAGTGCTGACTGTGTAAGGCATCGCCACAGATGTTACCTTGCCATCCTGAAACGTGTGCGGATTCTAGGAGTCTTGTTTCAGGAATGTTTCAGGCTCACATCTCGTGATGGTGGGAAATTCAGCAGAGGCTGCATAAAGCTGGCAGTTAGCATCTGGTTATTATGATTTCAATATTGACCTCTGAATATTTGCATGTGGTTTTCCCAGTAAGTCAGGGTGCAGTCCTTGGTTACAGTCTGCTGTGCAAATTTATTTCCTGGGCTTTACAGCAGTAGGTTTGCTGGGGGTTTCCTGAATTTATTGGATCCAAAAGGTCGAGAACAATTAACACATATTTTTGTCTGGCCAATAAACAGCAGTGATAGTGTCTGGTAGTGTCTTAGAGAGCTAGCCAAGTGAATTGCAAAGTTGTTGTGAAAGATGTGTCTGAAGATTTTAGGAGGGACAGATCCTAACCAGGGCTTCTTTTGGGAGCTTCTTAGGTGGTTGGTGTACACTCAGCCAGGGTACCAGGGCCTTCTAGCAGTGCTGGACGTGGGAGAATACCCCTGTCCTGAAGCCTGGGGGTTTCACACTCCCTTTGTGGGATCTCTGAAACCCCTCAAAATGGTGAGCTTACGATGTACCCAACCCTGCAAACATGTAACTGAATACGCTACTAGAGCTTCAAAGAGGTCTGAAAACCATTTACTAAATTACTAAATTTCATTTAGAAAGCTTCTATACAAAGCTTTAGCTTCACTAATCTGCCCTACTCTATGCCAATTTTGTTTTTCTTCCCCCTTTTCAGTTCTGTGTTTCTTTCAGTGCCTTTGCTCTGACACTAGCTGATGCCTTCTGTATGAAAATGAAGAATGAGTTAAGATCTTTTCTCCCTTGAGGCGCTGCATGCAGTTCCCACAGCTCACTCCTGCCCACAGCGCTGTCGTTTTTCCAGTTTTGTCACATACTTATTTTTGTCGAGTTCTTGCTGTGTTGATGGCAATTATTATGTGCATGTGGTTGGTGTGCAAATAGATACATTTTAATTTTCTAATTGGCATGATTAAATATGATCCTGCATCTCTAGGCATGTTACAAACTCATATGTTTTATCCTTGACATAAAATAGGACAATTATGGCTTTAACACAGTCTCATCATTCCTGAAGAATATCAATTGTGTAGAAATATGAATCTTTCCATGAATATCTCTGTCTCTTGCAGGGTGGTTTAACTGTGGAGAATCCTAGTGAGATAAAGGTAAATAATATTTTAATTACTTCTCCCTCAATTTAATTCTACATGGAGGGGTGACCTTGAAAACTCTGAATTCACGCAAAGTTTATTTTGGGGAAATTTATGTCTATCTTTAAGAAGGAGCAATTGAATGAAGAGTTTGGATTATGACATTATGTCTAGGATAGAAATAGTGTTATAACTACCTGATGGTGATTAATTGCTGTGGGGGTGGAAAAAACTCATTGTTTGCCTTCAGGCTTCACACTGACTGTACCTCCTGCACATTAAAATGTTGCATTACTGTATCAGTTCATCTTCTTATGTTAATTAAATCAAAAGGCTATGATATGATATTGACAGCATAAGGACAATTCTTACAGGAAATTCCTTGGAGAAAACTTTAATGAACACCAGTGTTCATGGTATGGTTTAACTCCCTAATCAGCATTTCTGGCTGTGACATGAAAAGTTGATTTAGATGTGTTCAGTAAGTGAGGGTAAATGGCTATTTAAATGAATCTTGAATCATCAAACATTGTCATTTCCTTGGGCAACATGGGATACCTGTGCCTGCCAGTTTATCATGTTTCTCCTTCATTATGGTCTCTTATAAGGCATTAATTATCCAGCTAAACTGGAACACAGTGCAGGGTTATTATGTACTTACTGATGTGGTGTTGGGTTTTCCTCAGAAAATTTAGTTGTGGTCAGTGTGCGGACTCAATTCAGATGCAGGCATAAACAGGGACTGTGCCTTCAGTGAACAGTCCATTTGACCTTTGACTTTGAATGTTTCAGGCATTGATATATGAGAGGCCAGGTTTCGAAGGACTGCGCATGGAGGTCGATGCTGATGTGTTAGGTTTTGGAAACAAGGAAGAAACAGAAGATGGAAATGCAAAGATCTCAGCCTCAGACACAAATAAAATGACTTCTGTGGGCTCCATTAAAATTCTTGGTGGACTGTGAGTGTTGTTCTCATATTATATGAAGTCTGAATCTTATTTTCCCACATAACTTTCCTGCATAGCTATGTCTGTTTTTATGACTTTGTGTGAAACTTGTTGGTAACCTCACGCCTTCACCAGCTCAATCTTTGGCCTTGCCTCTCTTTGCAGCTGGGTGGGCTACAGCCAGCCCTGGTTCGAGGGGCGCCAGTACGTGCTAGAGGAGGGAGAGTACGCGGACAGCGGGCACTGGGGAGGGGGGCCTGACCAGCTGCTGTCACTGCGACCCATACTAGCTGTAAGCATCACCACACCAGGAATAGGACTAGCTGTTTCATTGCCATGTCTGAAGCTATGTCTGCATACTCTTCTAACTCATATGCATCCTGAAAGGTACAGGCTGTCCACTCAGGATGATGTGGGTATGTCTCTCAGCTTCATTTATCTGTGCTGTATGATGATCTTAAATCTCTGATATTGTATGTTAACATATCTGCAAGCACACGGAACTACTCAGTGTTGGACACACCAAAATGTGAAAGATAGAGCTGCTTTGTTCGAATATGATTGAAAATGGGGCCTGCAATAAGGATAAGGGTAAGGATAAGGTTAAGAATATTTTTATTGTCATTCCAGGACATGTTGTACATGACAGGGAACGAAATGAGGTACTCAGGTCCGGTTCAGTGGTGTTCAGGAACAAGCAATAATAAATAATAGAATCAAGAAAAATAAGACTTTCATTAGTCAGTCTGCTTGAACAGGCAGACTGTGAAAGGACCAGCAGCTCCTGTTGTCCCCAGGCCTGTCGTCAGTGTATGTAGATGACCTCTTTCAGAGGTCACTCACCCCCTGCTGTTCTGGGACAGAGGCAGTAATGGTTGTCATTTTATATTTTGTGGCAGGACTTTCAGTCTCCACACTTGAAGTTGTTCAGTGAGAGGGACTTTGGGGAGAGAGGAGTCCGCATGGACGTCTTTGGACCAGTCAGCAACATCGGGGACATGGAGCCCGGGCTGAAGGCACAGTCCATCCATGTCCTCGGAGGCATGTATGTGGCCACGTGTATCCTCACTCAAATGTATTAGCAGGTCTCTGTTTTTTCCTCTACAGCCTGTGAATTCACCTTTATTATCTGTCTGCCTCCACTTCTGTGCTTCCTGTCTTCTCCCCGCATTGGCCTGCTGGTCTTTGGACTTAATTTTAAAGGAAGAATTTGAAAGGAATTCTTAAACCAAGTTTCTCATGCATTGTTCAGAAAGGCAAGCCAGTTCCACATGCAGAGTTTGCTGTGCTAGTGTGAGGATATTTACGGGAACTAATTTTTGATAGAAATTAGTTCCCGTCAGCGTGTCAGATCAATGCAAGTGTGTTCCGCACTGTTAGCTGCTCATTTGTGCTGTGTGGGATGGCTCCACCCACAGAGCAGGTCTGGACAAGATGGCCGTTCCCAGGATGCACAGCCCTCGTTTCCTCAGTCACTCAGTCAAGTGACAGCTACACACCCTGTGCCAGAGGGGACTCGCACGACTGCAGGTGTAATCTCAGCATGTTGAGGTGGCCCTCAGTTAAAGCTGGATCAGCACTTGGTTCAGTGGGGCTTTGCCAAAGCTGTATTTTTATGTTGCGGTCAGGGAGGGATACACAGCAATCTAGATTAAAGACCTATATCCTCTAAACAGGTTTTGTCTCATACAGGCAGTCTTGTTTGTTTGGCTGCAGTCAGGAGTATATTTCATGATCAGCAAGCTGTTCTTTTTAAGGCCTGTAGCTGCATATTTGGCATTTCTTTCATGGCCATTGATATCTAGGCTGTTAGTCTCTTCCAAATGTATCTGGGGACTGAGTTATATAGGACAGTACACTGGGGTTTGGCATTAATTTTAAATTCTTTGTCTCTTTTAAAGTTAATAAGTATTTGAAAGTCAGACCCAGGGAAGATGTTTGGCTAAGCACACAGCAGGTGGGCAGCCCTTACACAGATGATTGAAAAATGTTTCATGAATCCAATTATGTGCCTGATGCACATAATTTCCCTGGTTGTACGTGGGGAGAACAGTCTCTGATTTTAACCACTATTGACTGCACAGCTGTGCAGTGAGTCTGTGTGGCCTTACTCTTGAGTGGATTCGGCCCGAAGTCCTTTCCAGCCTCAGTGGTTTGGCCTGTGGACTGTTTTGCAGGTAGCAGCTTGTCTGGGGATGAACACATTCATAAATCATTAAGAAAAAATGCAGGTAACCCTTTGTGGGTCAGAGATGATAACCTGCAATGTTATTTTCTTTGCCCAGGTTGGGGCAGGTGTTATGGGGGATGAAGCAGGAAGGAGAATTGACTAATGTCCTGTAGTGTTTTTTTATTATTCATTTTCTCTCTCTCTGTGTCTGTCTTCCTGGGGTCTTTAAAGACAAACTCAGACACAGGTGTTAAAAAGGCAGGATCCTCACAAGTTACTTTGTACTGTATTGGAGCTACACTCACCAAATACCACCCCAGTTATAATTGTGTTGTTAAGAGGGCGAATGTTGTCTCTGATCCTTCTCTCTCCTTTTATATCCAGTAATAAACCTGTCTTCTGTCATGTGCACAGATGGGTGGCTTTTGAAAATGCAGGCTTTTCTGGAGAGGTGTGCATTCTGGAAAAAGGCCAGTACAGCAGCCCAGAGGACTGGGGTGAGCAGGACTTCACCCTCTCCTCACTCCAGCCTGTACTCCTGGTGAGGAGTTCATTTTTATGTTTCATTTTATTTTATTGTTTATTTTAGGTCTACAATGAGAAATGTCTCATTCCTACAGTTCTGCTACCGGCATAGAAAGCTGTCATTTTGTGATTCATTGCACTGTGTTGTTTTACAAAGACAGAGATGATGAAATCATACAAATAACAGTTGTATGCAAAAGTTTGGGCACCCCTGGCCAAATTACATATTTTGTTGATTTTTGAAGTGAAAAGAAGTAAACACAACCTTTGCAGGACACTATTTTAAAAAATAATATTTTTCTTGTAATGTTAATGCACAGTTACTTTATATTTGATGAGCTTAAAAAATAAAATGGTCATTGTGGCAAGTGCAAAAGTTCGGGCACCCTTCCAGTTGTAAAGTTTCAGAACTTAATTAACTCATTAGGCCTTAATTGACTCATTAGGACTCGTTTGGCAGGTCAAGAATTGTCATTAGGAATTGTCAGCTGATGACAAATCCAGAGCTTAATAAATTCTCTGACTCTTGAAACCTTGTGCCAACACTGAACAACCATGGGATCCTCTAAGCAACTGACTGACAATCTGAAAATGAAGCTAATTGGTACCTACAAAGCAGGGGAAGGCTATAAAAAGATATCACAGTGCTTCCAGCTTGCAATTTCCATCTGAAATGTCATTAAGAAATGGCAGCTAAGGGGAACTGTGGAAGTGAAGACAGGGTCTGGAAGACCAAGAAAACTCTCAGATAGAACTGCTCATATGCTGGGCAGAAAGGCAAAGCAAAATCCCCCTACAACTGCAAAGGACGTGCAGAAAGGTTTAGCTAAGTGAGCAAGTAGCTAAGTAAAACTGGAATTCTTTGGCCACAATCACCAAATGTATGTTTGGAGTAAAAAAGGACCAGCATTTGATGATAAGAACACTGTTAAGCATGTGGGTGGATCTATTATGCTTTAGGGTTGTGTGGCAGCCAGTGGAACAGGAAATGTTGCACGGGTAGAGGGAAGACTGGATTCCACTAAATATCAGCAAATTCTGGAAGCAAATTTCATACAGTAAGTCAAGAAACTGAAGCTGAAAAGAGACTGGCTTCTACAACAGGACAATGATCCAAAACATACCTCAAAACCCACCATGAACTAATTCAAGAAATGCAAGCTGAAGCTTTTTGAATGGCCCTCACAGTCCCCTGACCTGAACATCATTGAAAATCTGTGGGTAGATGTTAAACATGCTGTGCATGCAAGACAGCCTAGGAACATCTCAGAACTGATCTGCAAGGAAGAGTGGGTGAAAATTCTAAATCAAGAATAGAAAGACTCTTAGCTGGCTACAAAAAGTGTCTGAAAGCTGTGATATCTGCCAAAGGGGGTGTTACTAAGTACTGACTTAGTAGGGTGTCCACACTTTTGCACATGCCACAATTACTATTTTTTTCTATTGTTTTAAGTTCATGAAATCAAAAGTAACTGTGCATTAACATTTGCAGAAAATGTTATTTACTTTATTATTATTTTATTGTTACTTTTTAAAACGCTGTTTGCTGCAGAGGTTGTGTTTACTACTTTTCACTTCAAAAATCAACAAAATATGTAATTTGGCCAGTGGTGCCCAAATGTTTGCATACAACTGTATATTTTTTGATGTGGCTACTAAATGATGTAGTCTAAACTGGGTAGTTCAGCCATAAGTGTCACAGGTTAAATCAGTGTTTCCCAGCCCTACTCCTGGCGGCACACTGTCCTGCATATCTTCTATCTATCCTTGCTCTACCTACCTGACTGAACTCATCAGTGGCACATTTTATTAGCTGAGCACACCTGATTTAATCAAGCAGCAAGGATAGATAGAAGCTATGCAGGACAGGGTGCCGCGAGGAGTAGGGTTGAGAAACACTGGGTTAAACTACTCTGAGTGTCCAGCATCAACCAGGTAAATGCTAATTTACTAAAACAAGCTATGAAAAGTATTCTGAAATTGGTCTATAATAATGTGCTTTTACAATTAGCAAGAGGTATCACACATAGACTACATCCTTACATACCACAAAGCACAGTGGATGACACCTTCCCTGTCAAGAAGACAACTTGTATGAAAAATATAGGGCAAAAGTAAACAGTGGAATCATCCCAAAAACACAGTTCTCAATGGGGAATTTGAAACAATGAAAAATATGAGCACCACATGACCACAGTCAGTATCTGTTTTATGAAATCCCCTCAACAATGCAAAACCAGGAGCCACCTTACTGATTAGGTTAAAAATTCCTTTAAAGCCAATTTTGTGAAACATTGTCCTCAGATCTGCTGTGAAACTTCCTTGATACTTGTTCTTAACATCTCATCTTCTCCTATACAATGTCCTTTAGGATGACCTCAGAGGTGCAGCCAATTTTAAGGTCAGTGAGTCACTTTTTATTGTCCTGTTTGTATTCTACAGCATGAATAAGGGGGCTCTGTGATGCACCAACCAGTGTGGCCATACACACCAGAGAACCTCACACTCCACCATCTGTGTAACACAGAAGAGTAGTGCAGTGCTACGCACAGTGAAAGGTGTTGTTAGATTGAAGTGATAAATCTTTCAAAGAAGGGCAACTAAATTAGTTCCTGGCATGAAATATAAAAGCTATGAGGAAAGACTCAAGTTACTTAACCTATTTAGACTTAGCAAGAAGAGACTTAGGGGTGATCTGATAGAGGTTTTTAAATTCATAAAAGGACTCAATAAGGTTAACTATAATAGATTTTTTTAGGGTGAGTTCAGTCTGTAGAACAAGGGGACATAAATGGAAACTAATGAAGAGTAAGTTCCACACTGACATAAGGAAGTATTATTTTACAGTTATCAATACATGGAATAGGTTGCCAGGTCATGTAGTTTGTGCTGAGCCCATTGCTGTGTTCAGATCCAGACTTGATGCAGTTTTGGATTCTCTTTGAATGAAATGGCGAGCTTAGTTGGGCGAATGGCCTGTTCTCATCATAATATGTTCTTATGTTCTTTGATTGTGTGTCTCAGGTACAGCTGTTCTCAGAACAAGGGTTCCAGGGTGATGTCCTTTCTCTGGAGCACAGCACACCAATGCTGCCAGAGGGTTTCTCTCTGGGTTCCTGCAAAGTGCACTCAGGCAGGTGGGTTAGCAGGGGTGTTGCATTTGTTTTTTCTACCTCTGCTTCTGTCTTTCTCTCCCTCCCTATCTTTGTCTCTTCTCCCACATTAAGATCTAGGTCAGATTTTCAGCAAGTCATTTGAATTTATGTTCAATATTAATTCTGCTGTTTACCAGCTGGGCAGACTACATTGGGTCAACACCACACCTTTGTGCAGACAAACCATCGTAATCAAATAACACATTTTTCATACCAATTTCATTAGCCCAGTTAAGGATCCCAGTGCATATTTTTAGCAGGCCTATGAATGAAGAGTGACACATCTGGAAACTCAGTTCATTTGAGTGACCCATATGGTTTCTATGTATTTTCAAACCAAAATAGTTTAACGTTCCATTTTCAGTTTTAAACTGGTGCATTCATAGATTTTGCATTTTTGAAAGACAGGCTTATTTTCAATGACGGTCTGTCACGGCTCAGGCAAGGACTCAGGCGTGGACCACAAGAGTTTCAGATTCCAAGTGGCTTCATTAACGACACAGCGCAGAATCGCAATGACAAAACAGGCAGGGTTGAGACCAGGCCGGCAGTCCAAACGCAATCAGGAATCCAAGACGAGAACAGGCAGGATCAAACCAGGTAGTCAGGGTGAACAAGGCAGGGCAGCAGGCAGGAGCAAGGTCGAAACACAGGCAGGGTCGTTACGGGGAACGGCAATCAGGCAGGAAAACACAGTGGGAACGAGACAGGTAGAGAAAACACTGCAACAAACTGGCAATAAGACAGAGACAAGCAGGGTAGATATAGGGCTGGGCTGATGAGATGAGGGGAAGCAGGTGCGCAGGCAGGCAGGTGGAGATGATCAGGTAATCAGGTGGGTGGAGACAGGGCGGAGAGCGGGGCAGGGCTGGAACACAAGGAAAAACAATAAACAAAAGCACATGGACCACAGTGACAGATGGGGAGAACACAAAAACAACAGCAAGGGGGCCGGAGTACTGACACGGTCATTGTCAAAATAAAGTACAAAGGCTGAGTTACAGTGTAATGCTGATCAGATTAAGACACTGGGAGGGGAAAATACTGCCCATTACTGAAAACAATGAAACCGCAGAATTTACAGAATTATGACTGCTCACACACTGAGATTAACTTTGAAGACTGGACATTACCAGAGAGAATAACAGCATAGGCCTGTGCGCTGTTTCAGCTGGCTGGGGTTTGAAGGCCTGGAGTTCACTGATCGCATGTATGTCCTGGAGGAGGGGGACTACCCTACCCTGAGGGCCATGGGGTGCCTGCACCCCGGCTCTGCCATCCGCTCCCTGCAGACTGCAGGATTTGTGAGTACAGATGCAACTCCTCAGAGCTGTTTCTTGATGTGGCTGACTTTCTAATCCTGTTTCAACTTGTTGCTCTGCTAATTCGGTGTGTTACAGTTGGTGATTTTTTTCTGACTTGCACTAAGTCAGTCATGAAAAGAAAGTAAGGTATAACCTAGAGTGGCTTGCAAGATTTCATGACCAAACAGATGAGGTATTAGGGCAGTCAGTCTTAACGCATTACCTTGTGCAATTCATTTAAAATGGATTAATGGATTACTTCAGTTTCGGTTACTGTCACCGATTACCACTGATGAGTCTGCAAGCTACCAGGAAATAAAATGGGATCATCAAAAATGCAGGAAAGAGGTGCAGCAATTTGATTGTCTTAAATTCTCCACCTCTCTCTCTCCATCAGGAGTTTTCCCTTCCCTCTATCACCCTCCACTCCAAGCCCAGCTTCAGGGGAAAGAGGATGGTTCTCAGGGCAGGGGTAGTGAACCTGCAGCTGACAGGATGTGACAGCAGGATCCAGTCAGTACTGGTGGAAGGAGGAATGTAAGTAAACCAACACAGAGAAGACAGTTTCCCTCTTTTCTCCTACTTTATATCAGCTCATATTGGAGTTCACAGCAACCCAAACTCCATGTTGAAAACAGTTAACTTTTTTCACTCCATTTTCTTTCTGGAGAAAACATTCTGAAGGTTCTTCCAAGGCCTCATACATAAGAAACCTCATAGAGTTGAGATTTTCCAGGTCCCTAAGTGACCTAACTGCTGACCTAAATGTCTGATACATTGCTAATTGTTAAGAGTCTTTGGTTTTTTGTCTCTTGGACCATTGACAAAAGAGGGCAGGGTCAAGACTCCCCATAAATTTAGATTCACCAGTAGGGCTCAGAATGGATGGGAACCTGACAGTGATATGTCAGATTCACACAGGTCATGCTAACTCCCCTCTTTTCTGGGGGCTGAGAGATTCCTGCCTCTGGCACGATGGGAAAGTTCTAGAAAACATGGCTCAGCGCCCAAAGACTGAGACTGCTCCCTACCAGATCACCTCAGACTTGCTCTGTGTGTGTGTGTGTGTGTGTGTGTGTGTGTGTGTGTGTGTGTGTGTGTGTGTGTGTGTCACACAGGTGGGTGCTGTACGAGGGGTGTAACTATCGTGGATGTCAGATCCTGCTGCAGCCCAGTGAGGTGGGGGACTGGCGCAACTTCAGCACCTGGCAGAGAATCGGATCCCTACGGCCACTCATACAGGTGCAAGGCCACACGCGACCACAGAGTTTTACTTGTAGTGCTAGCAGAAGAAGCACTATGTGCAATATTAAAATGGTGATATTAAGATGATTTCTGTGGCAGCAAAGTAATGGGGAAGACACAGGGTAGCACACAGTGCGAGGGTTACCATGGTGTTCTGGAGTGATGCGGATGTTGGGACAGGCCTCTGCAGGGTCATGCTGGGATTCTGCAGCCTGTACATCTGCAGTATTGCAGGCATCTCTGTTGTCCATATCCATGTTTGTTTTCTGCATACAAAAAGTAGTATATTATCTGTGTGTATTTATTATCTAAACAGAAAAAGATGTACATTCATCTGCGGAACAAAGAGGCGGGGTTGCTGATGTCACTCACAGGGGCCTTGGATGACATCACACTGATGCGTGTCCAGGCAACAGAGGAGACAGGTGGAGTGGAGCAGATCTGGGCCTACCAGGATGGCATGCTCAGGTCCAAGGTATTGTTACCATGGCAATAGTGAGGGGGGGAGATGTGAGATGGTATCTGACCCAATAAGTCATGTTACAAGACAGTGTCACGTAACAGGTATAGGAAAATCAGGGCCAAGCAAGGGCTACCTTAAGCTTCAAACAGAATCAGAGCCAGGGCAGGATCATGTGACCGCTTTGGTGACCTCTGCCCCTGTGCTGTAGATGCTGGAGGGCTGTTGCTTGGGAACATCAGGCAGCGTTGTCACGGCAGGCAGTCGACTCAGCATGTGCCCTGCATCTCAGCAGCAGCATCAGCTGTGGAGCATCACTCAGGATGGGCTGATACGTTGCAGTGAGAAAGCCCACCTGGTGCTGGAGCTCAAAGGTAAGCTGACCACACCCGCTCTTTTCCTACACTCTGACAGGACTTCCGTGTAGAACCTTGAGACGAGAACAGCAGAGTAACAAATATTTTACAATGAGCTGGCAGTTATAAGCAGTAAATAGTGATGGATGAAATGTCTTTGGTTAACCTATTGCAGATGTTTTAGGATTATCCAGTTAATCTTTAACAATAAAAGTTTAGTTCAGTACTTCAAATATGATATACATATATAAAACATGATTCCCACCATCTTGTTTTTGTGACTGTGGCAAAAATTCCTCAACAACATGACATATTTAAATATTGTAGCTTTGCTGGTTCTTCAGTAGAATGAAAATTAGCCATATCACTCATATTGTTTCTATTTTCCTCTTATCCTTGTCAACCTGCACTATGCTGTAAAACTCCAGCACTCCTCCTCACTACCTGCTGAGTACATTCCTCACCTATAGGTGACACTACCACACCTAACCGTAACCTTCACCCTAACCCTTACCCTGCCTCTAGGCAACACTGCCACACCGAACCCTAACCCTAACCCCGCCTATGGGCAACACTGCCATGCCCCCCTAACATTTATCCTACCGAATAAATAATGGCCAAAGCAATGTCTTACATCAGATAGAAAAGATGTGATGAAAATGAACTGTGTATTGTCTAAAGTAAATGGGTGGGAGGTGTAGCAATAAGGTTTTGTTGGTTTTGACTACAATTTCAGCTACATTCTTTGAAAATCTATTACCCACCTCCCTATCCTCTCTGTTCTGTCTAAAGAGAAAACTCTTTTTATCACCATACTTGCGTACAGACTGAAAAAACCTGCTAAGATGTAGATATTGTCTCCTTTTTATATGCCTGTTTGTTACTCTGTGGAATCTTAATCTATACACTATTGCTTAATGCCAATAATGTAATGTAATATATTGCAGTTCAGTAATCTTATGCTATCTAGCTTTTTTTGGCTTGGAAGTGGGAGAAGGGGGGACTCTTTCTCAGTACATCATGAGTATAGGGACAGTGAGAAAGATTACAGTGAAATTGAGTAAACTGAAAAAATATGAAGTTCCATGACAGGCATTTAGCAGATGCTCTTCTCCAGAGCAACTAACACCAGTTAAGGTTTTTTTTTTTACAATGTCATCCATTTATACAGCTGGATATTTACTGAGGCAACTCTGGGTTAAGTACCTTGCCCAAGGGTACAACAGCTTTGTCCCAGTGGGGAATTCAACCGGCAACTTTTTGGTTACAAGGCCTGCTCCTCAACCACTATGCTACACTGCCACCAAGTTCTATAGAAAAGTAAACTAAAGTATTTCAGGACAGCCAATGTCATATTTCAGAATGCCCATTCACTGCTCATGAAACACACTGATGTCACAGCAAGTAAAAACTGAAAAAACTGTGAATTGTTTCCTTTTGTGAATATGCATAACACTAAGTTTTCTGACATGTCCAATATTTCTTGTGAAATACCTTTGTGTATTATTGTTTTAATATAAAATTGTGCTTGTTAAAGTTACATGGAAGCCAGTCACTGAAAGTGACAGGTCAGGTGTCTGTTCCTCTTCTTTAGCACCACCATGTGGCTGTCTGATGAAGTGCACTCAAAGCCCTGCTTTACCTGACATTGAGCAGGGGTATTAGATACTAAGCTTGCTTCAATTTGATGTAAAACAGCTTACTTACATTTGACTGAATGGACAGTTATTGTTATGATATCAACATATTGTGAGCCATTGGCTTTCTCTCTCAAAAGGAGGTCAACTGTATGACAAGAACCTGGTGATTCTCAATGAGTTTGATGAAAACAAACTGAACCAAAGATGGCTTGTGGAGATCCTGTGAGGATGGGCAGAAGGAAGCCAGACTCCACGGCCCCTACAGTGTCTGGGCTCCCAGCAGAATCCAGTGCGTATCGATGAACATGCTCCCTCAAGAAAACCCACACTGATGGCTCAGAAAAGATAAACTGTCCTAAATCCTTAAAAGTGTTTCCTCGGATAATGCACAACATCCATGAATGTGAAAGTTCAGTTTTTCACACTGTGTATTACCCTCAGGTGTACAATTCCATATTTTTGACCAACAGATTTTTAAAAAATCTAAAAAAAGGTCTTGTTTCATTTTTGTCCTTTGTATATACATTTCTATTATTGTATAAAAAGAAGGCTGTTACATTTTAAATCAAAACAATTTGTCCCTGTGACTTGTTGCTTTTACCAAGCAACCCCACAGTGGTTTTTAGAATAACACAATATTCTCTGTGAATACACCCCATTTATCTCCCATGGACATCATTATTTCTATTATTTCTTTAGATTCTAAATAATGAAGGTTTGAGCAATATTACTACAGTAAAGTAATACAGTACCAGCCTGGCCCTAATATATGCTTATCCAAATAATACGCTGACTCCCTGTAACAAAAAAGAGAACATTTTGAAAACAAAAAAGAAACATTACAGCAATCAATGGGTAAAAATGTTTTCCTACTCATTATAGGTGTCCAAAATCAGAAGGAGCTTTACAATCCTATATTACTGTTTGGACTGCAACATGTCATCAAAAAGGATGTGCTGTATGTGTTTTGCAAAAACAGTTTGAACTTCCATTATCAACTCTCGCTGTTTGTGGCAATATGTTTTATTAGAATGTCTCCTATAAAGTGGTATCATCTCATATTTTAGTAGCAGCATTGCAGTTATTTAATCCTATGGCTTCATTAACTGACATGATTCTAATTTCTTTTCAGTCCCCACAATATGATCTATTTTTCAATATGGTCACAGCAGGTAGACTACATTTATGTATGCAGCAGAACTGCTGAATGTACACTGTATGCACACTGTCTGCTTGTGCCAGTTTGGCTACAGGTGACACCTTTTGTTACTTAGCCTTAGCATGTATTTGACATTTGACTGTGAATATGTGGGGAGTTTCATTTTTAAAATACAAATGATATTTAGGCTAACATCACACTTGGATTTAACTACCATACATTAGCAAGGCTCTTAAACTGCTACTCCTCCCAAACTTTATCAAAATAAAAAATGTATAAATTTTGCAGTATAATTCAGGAAGGTAAAGCAATAGCTAATAGCATGTATATGTGTACACTCTCAACTTAAACTGTAATTTCTGTTGTATAATGTCTGCTTTGGATCAAGATCAAATCTCTATAAACTGACTTAATCATAGATGATCAGCTTACAGGAATCCCACATTTGAGATGGCCAAAGCTGTTACTATGCCACAGACATGGGGCTTGGATGTAGTCTGTGGGTGGCTGGGAGGTTACACAAACTTCCCCACTCCAATCCCAAGAACCAATAAGCAGGAGTGAATCTTACCTGGTTACTGTTACCTAATCCCTGGGAAACCTTAGTATAGACCATCAAGCAGCTAGCAACTGGGTTACTGTGTTTCCTGCCCTCCAGCAATGGTGACCACAGTCCTCCCTCCAGCATGGCCCTGTTCTGGTTTCTGGAATGCCTCAGGGGGCTGGGAGAAAGAGAACTGTCCATTGACACTGGTTGAGACTGCAGGACAGAGTTTGGATTTGAGGGTATTACACAGGAGGAAGAGGACTTTGAAGGAACGACCCATTTGCTATGTGACTGAAAGTTTATCTGTTCTTATGGCGCGACATGACTGATCACAGCAGATTCTGGCTCAGGTTGGAGCTCCACTGTCAGGCTACACAGTAATCTCAGCCCTGCTCGCTCGGGCCACAGGAAGAGGAAGTGACACAGATAGACATGTAGTTCCCTTTACTCAGTGTGAATAATGGCCACTTTGTCTTGCCCACTAATTCCAAAACACAGCTGTTAGTACCCACCCTTATGCAGAGCCACACAGCCACAGAGGATGTGCTGTAGCTGATGCATCGTGCTGAAACAGTGTTCTTCTGTTTTCAGTACAGCAGCCACTCCATGGCAGTGGAGGCCACACACAGCTGAAGACTTCATTATGTTATCCTTATTAACATTACACGTATGCTATTAAATATAAAAAATCTTCTTTGAATATGCAGCATAGAGAGTTAAATATAAATAGAATATTGATTGATATGAACATGATGATATGAACATGAAATGCCTGTTCCATGAAGAGACTGTCTACCTGTGAGGGAGAGTACACGAGAGTCCCCTAACCTGCCATCCAATCATAACACAATTCCCTAATCTGCTGTCCAATTATGGCACAGTCCCCAATCTGCCATCCAATCATGGCACAGGCTCCAACGTCCTGCATCCCCGCAGTCCCCTGTTAGCTGTCAGCCTATGTGCAAATAAATGCATAGCCGTCAACAGAAAAGACCGGGGGAGTTGTAGGAAAAAGTGATGAGGCCACACAATCCTGTGGGCCGGCAGGCTGGCTGTCACATGCAGCTGCTTCATTAGTGCTGAATAGGGGCAGGCTGAGGCTGCAGTGTGGAGCAGGGCTCTGTAATCCCCTGACAGAGACAGAGCTGCGGCTGCACAAAGCCCCGGCACAAAGAGAGCAGATCAGCCACCAAAGAGTGGATTTCTGAGGGATTACCTCAGTTCTGTTCAGCACTATCAAAAACCCTAAATCACTGTCTGTCAGTCTTGCTCTGGCCCTGCCTATCCCTGTGCAGTCATGGAACAAACCTTTGTGTCCCAAACCTTCTTTTTAAGCTCCCAAATTCAGATACCATACTGTGTGGCAATCACATGCAAACATTTACAATATTCTGCATTTAACATGCCCTCATTGGTAAAATAAAAATGTATTTATGGGACTATTCCAAAACATTGACCATCACATTAAAATGGAAGAATAAAGTATGAAAAAAATCCACAATTCATGCCAAGCATTCCCTGGACACATCTGAAATAGCTCTGCGGGTTCAGGTGGCCCAGTTCTGGATCCTATGTAGCAGAGGAAGAGGACGATCGACCATGCCACAATGTCCTGGCCATCTGCAGCGGATGGATAAGAATGGAATCATTAGAAACTATTTTTTAAAAACTACTTTTCCAGAGAGAACTGGGGGGTGAGAGGCATAGGAGACCCATTAGAACAGTGACACACAGTCACACCAACTTTAGGCTGTTAAAATAGTGATGGGCAGGTAGATTAGTAAAGTAAAGTAGTGATGGAGCAGGTGGATTAGTAAAGTAAAGTAGTGATGGAGCAGGTGGATTAGTAAAGTAAAATAGTGATGGGGCAGGTAGATTAGTAAAGTAAAATAGTGATGGAGCAGGTAGATTAGTAAAGTAAAATAGTGATGGACAGGTGGATTAGTAAAGTAAAATAGTGATGGAGCAGGTAGATTAGACTGGTAAAGTAGTGATGGAGCAGGTAGATTAGGCAAGTAAAGTAGTGATGGGCAGGTAGATTAGTAAAGTAAAATAGTGATGGGGCAGGTAGATTAGGAAGTCAAAGTAGTGATGGGCAGGTAGATTAGTAAAGTAAAATAGTGATGGGGCAGGTAGATTAGGAAGTCAAAGTAGTGATGGGCAGGTAGATTAGTAAAGTAAAATAGTGATGGGGCAGGTAGATTAGGCTGGTAAAGTAGTGATGGGCAGGTAGATTAGTAAAGTAAAATAGTGATGGAGCAGGTAGATTAGGCTGGTAAAGTAGTGATGGGCAGGTAGATTAGTAAAGTAAAATAGTGATGGAGCAGGTAGATTAGGCTGGTAAAGTAGTGATGGGCAGGTAGATTAGTAAAGTAAAATAGTGATGGAGCAGGTAGATTAGGCTGGTAAAGTAGTGATGGGCAGGTAGATTAGGCTGGTAAAGTAGTGATGAAGCAGGTAGATTAGTAAAGTAGTGATGGGACAGGTAGATTAGGAAGATAAAGTAGTGATGGGGCAGGTGGAATAGGAATTTATGGAGGGCATTTGGTAGGCGGAGCTTAACATGATCATGGAGATGACAATGGTGGAGTAAGATGTGTTTTAGGAGATGAAAAAGCATTTTAAGCAAAACGAAATGCGTTCTAAATTATGACTCACAGATGTCTGAATGCCTCCTACCCACATTATGATTTAAGCACTTATTTCACTTTAATCACCATCAGCATTTTGATGTTGGGTTGGGTTTCATGCACAGTGATGTGCTGCCAACAGCAATGAAAAATTACAATTCAGTAATATAAATGAAAACAGCAGCTATCTGTAAGATGTTTACGTTTCCTCTAGAACCACAGCAAAAAATAGTTGGGGTGTAGAACAGAAAGCTGAAACACAAGGGCTGGTGAGCTAACATGAGAGTACACATGAAGAAACAGTTGGTGATTTTGTCCTGTTGTGGTGGGTGTTTTATAATGGTACAGTATGACAGAAGTGGCCACTTCCTGAGGTGGTGACACACAATATGGTTCCCTGATGGCTAAACTTGTGTGACGTCATCCCTGTGTCCAGGTTCTGCAGCAGGCCTCTCATAATGCAGTCCACTTGCTTAATATTGTCATAAAACACAACTCTGTGAACATTCCAAAAAAACTCATGAAATGTGGTTTTAACCCTGCCTCATACCAGACGCATCCCTTCTGTGGCGTAGTGCCTGTGTGTGCCACCAGGGGGCCCTGTAGGGCTGCTTGCCGGCAGGTTGGTGGTGATTGGTGTCAGACGTGCTGATCCCCTGGGCTGCGACACAGACAATGGTCCTGTCACCCTGGCGGGAAACACAAGTGGAGGCATTCAGAGTGCACACCATCAGCCGAAATGCTGTCGCATCAGCACCCTGCTCCTGCCACCCAACGCACCCCATCCCAAACCAGCCGGCAACATCCAAACACACCCCTCCCCCGTCCCAAACCAGCCGGCAACATCCAAACACACCCCCCCCCCATCCCAAACCAGATGGCAACATCCAAACACATGTGTTTTAGGTCCCAAACCAGCCGGCAACATCCAAACACACCCTCCCCCGTCCCAAACCAGCCGGCAACATCCAAACACACCCCCCCCGTCCCAAACCAGCCGGCAACATCCAAACACACCCTCCCCGTCCCAAACCAGCCGGCAACATCCAAACACACCCCTCCCCCATCCCAAACCAGCCGGCAACATCCAAACACACCCCTCCCCGTCCCAAACCAGCCGGCAACATCCAAACACAATTCTCCCCATCCC
This sequence comes from Megalops atlanticus, assembly GCA_019176425.1. Classification (NCBI taxonomy): domain Eukaryota; kingdom Metazoa; phylum Chordata; class Actinopteri; order Elopiformes; family Megalopidae; genus Megalops; species Megalops atlanticus. The sequence continues at coordinate 32,947 of CM032892.1, forward strand.
AAACCAGCCTGCAACATCCAAACACACCCCTCCCCATCCCAAACCAGCCGGCAACATCCAAACACACCCATTCCCCATCCCAAACCAGCCGGCAACATCCAAACACACCCCTTCCCCATCCCAAACCAGCCGGCAACATCCAAACACACCCCTCCCCATCCCAAACCAGCCGGCAACATCCAAACACACCCCTTCCCCATCCCAAACCAGCCGGCAACATCCAAACACACCCCTCCCCCATCCCAAACCAGCCGGCAACATCCAAACACACCCCAGTGAAGGCAGCCAGGGTGCTGAGGCTCCTATATACTCCTGCCACAGACCTCATTCAGGCAGCCAGACATAACAGCCCATTCCTGTGGAAGCCTTAAACTAATTAACTGAAATAAAACAGCAGCCATGGAAGTTTGACAACACATCTTCTCTGTGAGTGAATGATCAACGGAAGCATTGAGAATGATAATTTGAATTTCACAATTAAATTTGTAAATGTCTAATTTTAGTGTTTATAAGTAGTGTAACCGAGCCCAGCTCAGCCTATCTTAAGCCAAGAGATGGTGAGCAGTGTGATAAGGCTTATGAAATCAGAGCTCGAACAGAACCTAAACACAAGAGGAGAGAAACTCTTGGAGTCTTGGAACCAATATGATGATTTCAGTTTAATTTGAGCTACCTTGACATGCTTGTATTACAGTCTTAACAGAAAGGGCTGAGAGGATGCCTTAGTCCAGGGCATATGTCAGCAGGTTAGCTAAATGAAAGCAGAAGCCCCTTGTTTGTTTCAAAGAGCGGCAGTCTGCTGCACAGTATGTGTTTCACTAGGAGGAGTTGCCTTTTTCACAAATGCATAAGTGGATGGAGATACAGAGATGGTTGATTCTATTTATTTATGCATTAGCTTACCTGAACTGAGTGCAAGACCTTCCTGCCAGTCATGTCTCCACAGACGGGTCTATTTACTACTAAGATGTATCATTTTCACTCCATAACTGACACCCAGCTGAAGGGAAGGCCACTACCTAGTTCCCTATACTCATGAATATGCATGAGCAGCCTGGCAGAAATTATTTTGATTCTGAATGAAGGCAGTTACAAAATCTCATGCATCTCGAGGGATCAGAACTGAACACAGCACAGTCGCTCTGGTAAAAAGGCACCTCCATTAGCAGAGGATTCAGGCTGAACCCTGCAGGACACCCGCAGGCAGGCTTTCAGTGAGCTGCAGAGGCAGTGATGTGCTGTCTTATCGGAACAGAATATTTTTGTCTCTGCCATCGAAACTCCCTTACCTGGATGGCAAAAGTTCCAACTCTGCCTGACACTCCAATGATCAGGAGAGAGGGAGAAACCCACAGGGGAGAGTGTTAGTGTGCTGTTCCACATCCAGACATAACAGAAAAAATGACCAGAATCCCCACTATATCAAACACAAGGTGAAGAGGAATTTGCTCTGTCTTTAGCTTTACAGACCAGCAGTTCAATGTCTGAAATGATGTATAGGAATTCTCTCAAGGTCTCTGCCATTTCTGTGTTATGTTCCTGGTGCTCTGGACTACCTGCTGATTTTACTCCCCACTGCTGTACTCTAAATTGTCACTGAAACTGAGACAGCAGTTTCATCTGACCTACATGGATGAACAGAGGCAGAATAAATACATTTTGAAGGTCTGAGAAAATACAAACAGGATGTTATGATTCACCCTCACAGATTGTATATCTGCAAGCTTTCGGGTTATTTGAAATCTGTAAGTGCAGTTACTGAATGGATAAAACAAGAAATATGTTTGAATAGTTGTGACTGTTTTTCCATTGGTCGAGTACTGAGTATGTTAGTGCTTGTGAATGCTGCCACTACTGCTATACCTGATCAGTCTTTCATACATTAGCAATTGGTTATATGAATGCTTCTTAAAATAGGCCTTGGGTAGTATTGCCTTCCTTATGAACACACAAAATTAATCATAATTAATGTTGCTTGGATAAAACAATACACTGTAGGCCCTGATACTATCTGGCTTCAGCAAAGTGCAGCAAATGGTAGAGTGTGTCCTGGACGTAAGGTCAGAGAGTAGACAGCGTGTTAGCGGGGTGTGTGGACAGCGTGTTAGCGGGGTGTGTAGACAGCGTGTTAGCGGGGTGTGTGGACAGCGTGTAAGCGGGGTGTGTGGACAGCGTGTTAGCGGGGTGTGTGGACAGCGTGTCAGCGGGGTGTGTGGACGTGCTGTTTCTCTGCACTTTGTCCTTGCTGAGATGCTGGGAGCACAAGAGCAGCCCAGGCTACTCCCTGTTGCAGGGTACGCACACACACACACACACACAAACAGGAACACATGTACATACGCACACACACACACACACACACACACACACACACAAACAGGAACACATATACACACACACACGCACACACAAACAGGAACACATATACACACGCGCAGACACACACGCACACGCACACACACACACACACAGACACACACACACACACACACACACACAGGTACTGTCAGAAACCACCTGCTGTCACACCTTTGCTTTCACCTTTCCTGGAATCATCAGTTTCCCAGTTTATCCAACGCCCAATGATGTGAACACAAACTGTGAAGACAACAGAGCTAGGCCATCAAAACAAAGCCTTCACCTTCAATTAAAAATACACTGGGGATTCTCTCTGTCTGCCTTAATGACTTCTCATGCTGTTTGTGGGGCACAAACACTCTTTGAATCCTTATTAATTATTCACACTCCACTGGTTGTTATATAATAACAATTGTGCACCTGGGCTACAATTTTTCACACATTTCAGAGAAAAATATGTTTCCACTCACTGAGAAAACCAAACAAATCAACCCAATGAGTGCTCTTCACAAGAATACATTCCAGAGCTGTTTAATATTTAAATTTGCATCAAGCCCATGTGAAAAATTTTCTCATACAACATCGGTATGGAAAAGCTTTCATTTAAAATACCAAAATGTAAGAATTAGGAATCCTCTGCATGTGAGGAGGAAGTTTATCTAAGACACTTACATTGTTTCTGTGACTTTGCACCACTAAGATTACCATGCTCTTCCTCACCTCTCCACACAGGACACTGAACTCTGGCAGACGGCTGTGTAGAGGCAGTGTTGGGGCAGCAGTGTAGCATAGTGGTTAAGAAGCAGGACTCGTGACCAAAAGGTTGCCAGTTCGATTCCTCAATGGGGCACTGCTCTCTTACCCTTGGGCAAGGTACTTAACCCCCAATTGCCTCAGTAAATATCCAGCTGTATAAATGGATAACATTGTAACTGATGTAAGTCGCTCGGGGTAAGAGTGTCTGATAAAAGCCAATAATGTACAGAGGCGGCCTTATGCATTTGGGGGCCCGTTTCAATACTTAATATGGGGCCCTACTCCCATGAAACATAAACATAAAAGAGCAGGAAAAAGCGAGGATTCCAGTTGGTTTATATCAGTTGGGGGCCCCCCGGAGGGCAGGTCCCGTTTCAATTGAAACGGCTGAAACATAGGTAAGGCCGCCACTGATAATGTAATATGTCAGAGGGATTCTCCTGCCCACACCTGAACAGTAAATAAAAGCATGTGGATGTAACTTACATCTTCCTGTTCACTCACAGGTACAGGACCACACACAAAACACATGAGCAGCTGTACATGCAACAAAACCAGATAATGTTTTCATGGGTGCACATGATATTTGCTCTGCTATATTTCATATTGTATGGGTAATAGTAGTTGTAGTATCAGTGTCAGCAGGAAGACTGATAGCAGCAGCCCCATGATATTTCTCTGACAGGAGACTTTGCATAGCTTACATCCCATCAGGTACCACTGAGCAAGTTTGAGCCTAACCTCTGCTCAGTACAGGATTGCATAAATAATGGTAGGAAATTGGAGGCAGGTTGCACCAAGCAAGTTTCTTTTGGGCAGAAAAGAGGCCCTAACTTCCCTAAGCCACTAACCCCTTCTGATGTTATATCCTGCTTTGGTCAAAATAGTGGTCATATGGGTGATAGCTATAAAAATACCATGTCTTGGACTACTATACATGATGATCTAACCAAATCAGCCCAGGACTGGGACAAAAACTGAACTTCAAACCACCAACCATGTGGCGTCAAATGCCTGCATCTTTACTGCAATGCTGCTAAAATTTCAATTGAAATAGGACAGAATATGAGAATGCACAGGGTGTATTACACACATCCCAAGTGTATGTGACAGGAGGAGAAGTTAGAACTGGTTATATATCAAACCTTTACTTGCCATCAGCCATTGACTGCACTTGGGTTTCCCATCCTGCTGTTTAGCACGATAAAAATGTGCACTTTGTTATGTACCATAAGTATTCATTTCCTAGAACACATTACAGGATAGGAACAACAACCATTTTAGTAAGATAGGAACGAAGGCTTACAATTGCACTTAATTAGCAGTGTCAGGAAGATATGCAGTTACTCACCCGTCCTTGCTAAGTCAATAGTGTTGAGACCGGCAGCATGTATTTTGACAATGACCTCATTCAGAGAGCTGATTGTGGGATATGTAATGGTAGTTGTGTGTTTTGCTACCAGCCCAGCTTCGCATTATATACATGATTGATCTGTGCAATGCCTGCCCTGCAGTGTTGTATCTTAATAAAGACTCAAACTTCAGCGAATATAAATTTGATGCATCTTACATTAGACCGATCTCATATTTTAAAGGTTGTTGTTGTTACCTTTGTACCTTTATTTGGCAGTAGGGTGCTAGTGGGAGGAGGAAGAGGATCAGTAGTATCATGGTTGCCCTGCTGGCAAGGCAGTTAGCGGCTAGACTACAGTTACTTACCTTAGCCAGCCAGCAGTCCTTTTAAGGCTTATCTGGTGCCTGAAAGCCAGTTTTACTATTTATTCACTAATCTATATAAAAATATAGCCCTGTATATATAAAATCCTGGTTAAATACCTAAAATAGTTAGGCAAATTTATGAAAGCATTACACTGAGACAAAAAAAAAGTGATGAACATAACTTCAACAGGACATTATGTTTATTTAATTCAAGTCGTGGTAATTTTTCAAAGATTCTTATATAACGTACTATATATATATATATATATATATATATATATATATATATATATATATATATATATATATATAAAATATACTGAAATGTAGCACAGATGTGGAAATGTAGAAATACACAAAAGGAGAAGCATTTGGCATATCTATAATATGGTTAGGTGACAAGTTGGTGTTTAGATTTTAAATGAAACAAGGATGATAACTAATGAACCATAATGCTGAATTATAGTTTATATGTTGTCACATACAAACTATGGTAGAGTGGCATCAACAGAAGCTTTGACCATCATGACCAACGTCAATGATGATGTTTTGAGGAAGCCTCTCTCAGGGAAAGGTTTCATGTTTAATCTGTAAAAGTTTCTTTCATTTTCACGTCATTTTGACAAAGTTGAGATGTAAATACAATTTTAGAACCAGTACATTCAAGCACATACAGCCTTAACTATGTGTGTCACACTTGTTCAAACCTAAATATAGGCAGGTTATTTTTGGCAAGGAAAAGAGGTCACACTGTCATTGATGTACTGTACAAGTGCAGCAAACCTAGCTCTGATCTGTTTAAACCACAGCAGCTCCATATGATATATGCCGTAACAGCTATGGAAATAGGTGATCTGTTTGTGTTTTCTTCTAGCTCAGACACAAATCTTTTTAGCTCCTCTTCACAGACATCTTAAAGTCATTATTCACTGGGTGAATGAAAATACTATGGAAAACATTTTATCTATTCTTATTTTTTACTGTGAGTATATTAGAAATTTTATCAAAACATTACATAACATTCAAAGGCAGGCAGGCTTCTTAAACAGATGTCCTGTAGTTTGACATTATCTACACGATTCACAACTTTTTCTGATTTCATAACACAGAAGAAAATTATCTCTTGCTGCCTCATTTTTATTGGTTTCTGACAAACTGGAAAAAGTAAAATAAATTGGGTTAAGTTGAATTCAGTTCATAAAAATGTCAGGTATTTTACAATATTTGTTAAAATATGTTTAAAGACCTCCTAAGAAGTTAACATACGTCTGATATCTCAAACTGACCACCTTGACCTCTATTTTTGGACAGTTTGACATGAATAAGGAACACTCTGGATCACTCTGACAAAACTCATCTGAACAGCATCATTGTGTGAAAGCTTAATCAATGCCTGATTGGATTCTGGGTGCATTCTGTATGCAGGGACTGATTTGCTATCAGCCTGTCCACCACTGAGCCTGACTCCCCTGATGTGGAAAAAGCTGAAAGCGACCCAGTTCTGTGCTTGAGGGTAGAATGTGCTCACACCAGCTGATGATTCTTGCAAGGAGGTTTGTGTGTAATGTTACTTTACACCGAAAACACCTTCCTAATTTTTTGTTTTCATAATCTTAGAAAACATTGTTGAATGATAGGCTCATACATGCATTTCTTTGATATGCATCTGTGGTCAAAGTGAAAATATCATGCATTTAGATAGATAGGCCTAGGAATGTTTGCCAGGGCTATGCTGTGGGCAGGTTATCTATCTGTGTACTGATGAATTGCGGCAAATTCCAGCGCAGAGCTCCAGATTTATGGGCCCCATGGGGCAGGGAGGATGGCTGTTACTCTGACATTTGGTCACCAGATTGGTGGGCATAAGGATTAGTGTCTCATGACTTGTTCACTTGAACTGAAATATGTTTCAGTCTTAATGTACAAAACAACTAATTGTTGGTAATAAGGCAATATGTTCCACTATTGTGTGCAATTTAAGAATTACACAGTTGTTATTCACCTTTGTGGACGTCCTGTGGAGGTGTTGAGCAGACTGTGATCGGTAATGATTTCCTCTGTAGTGTCTCTGGCTGTGAGATGCCTGAAACTTTGCCCAGCTATTCTGCTCAGCCATGAAAAAGCGTTAAGAAGATCTAATTGATGAGAACAGGCCACTGAGCCCATCCTGGCTGATCATTTTCCCTCATCCTAGCTGATAATAATCGCGTGGCCATTCTCCTGCTTTAATATTGTAGCAACTATGTCCATTTTATGCATTGGAATACATAAAAATATAACACTTCTCATTAAAAAATAAAAACAAGATGAACAATAAAAAGACAATTGTTTCTTTAAACGGGTCTGTCAGCGTCTACTCTGCTGACTTGCTGCCAAACAGAGTTTTTCATGGAATCCATTTCCCAGGGAACACTGCCACTTGCTTTGGTCCTGAGAAGGGAGGGAAACTGAAGCTGAAAAGCACAGCATGTCCAGCAGCACCTTCCTCAGCAACAAAATGACCTCATACAAACACTGCCAGAACTCATTTATATCCACATTCTAATCTTTCTACAGTGATGTGTAATGTCTTGGCAGTGAATAAATTTTTTTTTAGAAAGAAAGCCCAAAATAATCTTCCTGATATTAATTTGGAACTCAGGGCTGATATCAGGGGCCTGTTTATTAGAGTATCGCTTACATGTTAACTGTACCACACACCTACATTCAAACCTGGGTGTGGCTGAGAATGTTAATTAGGCACTTTTCCATGGCTGGAGATAGAAGCAGGGAGTGGAATTCAGATTTTACCTGTTTCTCTGCTGTCTTTTCACTCAGGTGGAACTAGAAGCAAACATAGCTCCACGTTGCTACATTGCAGGACACATCAAAATCAACAGTAACTCAAACTGTGAGGAAAACAGGAGCACCTCTGCATCTCTACAAGAATATTTACTTTTATGCTTACTGAAGCGCTGTAGATTTGAGATTTGAATCTACCCTGTTTGCTGTAGCATAACATAGTTGTGATTGGCCCCGGTGCAAATATTTTTTCTTGCCCCCCCTGCCCCAAACACAAGCGCACGCTCATGCGCACGCGCACACACACACACACACACACACACACACACACACACACACACACACACACACACACACACACAGGCACACAAAACGTTAACATTCAATGAAGCATGGATAAAAAAGTGGGAAGGTGGTATATATAGCTATCACAATTACAAGTAAATTTAGTGATATTGTTGAATGGTTACTTTGAACACTACGTGAAATGGTCAATGTGTGAGAAGGCCCCCCTACAACAGTAAAGCAGCAAAAAATCACTGGTTGCACCGTCAATATATTTACGCCAGTGCCTGTTTGCCTTGGTCTTGCAGTTACTGGAAACAGCGATGTGGAAGGAAATGGAACAGAAACATGAATGGGAGCTTAACAGCTTTTGGCTTGCAGTTCAGGTTCACACCTTGGAAAAGCAAAATCCCCTAATGACTCCATATATCAGTATTGCTGTTATCAGGATCCCATATTCTATATCCTATATGCTAAATTCTTTGTCCTATATCCTATATGCTATATCCTTTATCCTATATGTTATACCCAATATCCTATATCAGGATATATCCTATATGAAGTTTGCTGTTCAACAGTAAATGTGAAAGAGATCAGTATTCCTGTAGGAATGCTTAGGAGTCCTGTAGATGCAGGTTGCCTTACATTGATATTATTTAGTCAATTTAGAGCTCTGCAGTGATAATCATAAACCTTGGGTTCCTACAGTTATTAAGGGAAATCATTAGTGCTTGATTATTTAATCTTTATAGTTATAGAATATTCAGATATCTACATCTATAAATGCACTGACATATCTCCATGGAGACACCTGTCCTGGTCATTTCAATGCAGGTACATATTTGTTCATGTTGTTAAGCTCCTCTGTCTGTTCTGCTGGAAGGGACACAAGCTGCACACTGATACTTTCTTAAGCTATGAGGAGGCTGGATAGTGTGGCAAGGTACCTGGGCCTTATTACTTCTTCATGGGGGCTCCAGCTCCAAGGTCAAAGTTTATTGACAGTTGATGGGAGCCCTCCATACATTGGACAAGGTTAAATATTTGTCTCATCCTTGGTGACTGGAGAATTCATTCCTTCACCCATTTTCCCCTGGGACATTTCATATTCACGGACCCTGAACCCCTTTTTGGTATCATAAAAAAGGTATCTGAAGTAGACTTTCCTATGTACTATTAAGTGATAGGTAAATCTCAGCTACTGTCTTTACATCTGCAATATTTTAAACATATTTAAAGACTAAAATAATGAGGCTTAGCATCTGAGAATGATAAAAGGCAATTAGCTTTGCTGTTGGGTCCAGATTCACAAAGTAATTCATTTAGCTGTTTTGCTGTTCTAATCCCACAGTGACAATTCAGTTCAACTTTGGTTCAACAAGCTAAAGGAAAACAAAGTTGTTTTTTAATTCAATATCAGTGCTGAGGAGGTAGTAATATTAGTCAATAATAATACCTTTCCCTTTAGTTATTATGTAGGGTTTTCTGTCTTAATATTTCACCTGAGAATGTGGGACACCTGGCAACAAGAGGAAAAAGAGATCTTTACACCCCAGGGATGAAAACGCATGACCAAGCATTTAACAACAGGGACAAACAGTGCATGCACTGCAAGATTTCCCACTGGAATTCAGATTGAATTCTGCTTTGTCTGGGGACTGTTTAATTATGCCTGTTTAATGAAGTGGGAAAAACTGCTGTCTGTCACCTGCTCTTTCCAGAGAAGAACAACTTTCCCTAGCACGGCCACAGGTCTCTCTGAAAACTGAACACCTGGGACAGTCACTGGGACTAAAGTCATTTTTGATTCATGAAATTTAGGCATTAAAGTGTTTTTGAACAGCTTATAGGACGTAGCATAACTCTAGTTCCAGGGTGTTTTACTGCAAAGTCTCTAGTTGCACTGACCATTGACAGACTCCATAACGGCCATCACACACCCACACTTCCTACTGCTGCTGTACATCCCAGACAGTACTGCTTAGAGGACTCAGCTAGTGTCAGTCCTTCCATGTGATGTCCTGCTTGTGTCTTTTTTGTCTTCTGGTCTGTCAGTGTGGGTGTGTCATTTGTTTTGTTTTTCTTGATGCATGTGCTTTCATTTTTGTTTTCAGCCATCGCCCCACCTCTTGCCCGCCTATCTGCCCTGCTGCCACACCCACCCGCACACCTGGTCTCTGTTGTCTCATCATCAGTCTGTGCATTTATACCCCTCTATCTGCTCTGTTTCTTTGCCAGTTTGTCACAGTGTGTCAGTCTGTTTCCATTCCTGCCTGTTTGTTGTTTGCTTGCTCTGGTTTTTTTTGACTCTCTGCCTGTTTCGTTGGATTTTGACCCTTGCGTAGTGTTTTGGATTTTCTGCTCGTGGATTCTCTGGTTTTGACTCGGACTGTTGTGTTACTACGATTTTGGATATCCTTCATTAAACGCCTGGTTTGTCATCCCGGTCTGTGCCTGGGTCCTTCTACCTGAAAGCCTGACAGCTAGAATTCAGAGTTTGTGTAGTCAAAATGGATTACACTCTTATTTAGGGCTATAGACTAAAAACAGGGGTACATAGGTCACGAAAATTTCAGTGACTGCATTCATAAAAGATCCACACTCAGTATTTTTCAATAGAAATGAGACTAAACATTCTGACATTGGCATAGTGCCTTCATCATTGAAAGGGTGATATTCTGATGGCAACCTTATATAACAAACTCAAAATGTCACCACAGGTGTACAAAATAATAAGAAAGGAGCTGCCAATCAATGCATCTGTTTCAGTAAGGCTATTGATAAACTTCTGATCTTGGTAACCACCACTTTTAACTTATAGGTTTTAACAAGAGGGTAATTTCGACTGAAAATATGAATTATTTTTGAATTTGTTGTTCAAAAACAGAGGTTAGATCTTGACTCCCTGGCAGAAGGTTCACTACACAAATGTCACTCCTTTGCTGCTGTGGCCCCCGGGGGGTGGGGGGTTTGGCTGTAAATGAAATCGCATCCAGGCGAAAGACTTCTCAGCGCATACTTCAGCCTGCTATTTAAACTGGGGGAGAGACACACTCTTTTGCCTCAACTTGGTACAGTGGCCAGCTGCAGGGTTTATGCCACTGCCCTCTGATATCTTCACCCAGATCCAGACCCCCCCCCCCTTTAATAACATGCTGTCCCTATTGTCTCGAAAACCAACAATCACTTATATGCAGTGAACCACAGGTTCCATCAGGTACATACAACAGAAGTATTATATTGTAAATGTGTTTGCTTTGTATAGTGTCACATTGAGATTCAAACCCATACCCCTTTGCTCCACTCAAGTCTAGCATCCTAAACCAGTACTTCACTGCACTGCCCAGAGCAACCAGAAATGCATTAATATACAAGCCTTTCAAGAAGACAAGCTGCACAAAACCACCTGGCCTTTGGAAGAGAAAATAAGCAAATACATCTGTCCTTCCCAACTGAGAGTACTAACTGGCAGACTAAAAAGAGCTGGGACTAAGTGTGTTTCAGAAAGAGGGAGGAGTAAGACTGGAGGAGGAATGGCAGTTGTGGTTTCTTTTACAGAGACTAAAAGTGGGCATGCTCTTTGATATGAATTCCTTCCCCTCTTGTGAGTAGAACACTCAGTACATGAACATGTGATGCGTATAAATCATGCCTCTCTGACAGACTCATGTGTGGAGTAAAAGCGTCCAGCTCAGGGGACATGCTTACTTCAGTCTTCTCTGTGATAACATGGCTTTTTGCCTATGTCGCCTACCCATGTGCATGGGCTCAACTTAAGCAAAGCCTCCCTAAGCCAAAGGACAGAGAAATGGCTCGTTCAGCAGAATACTGCATTTCATCTGTCCCCTGAAACAGTGTGGCCTGGCTCTTTCCATGCAGTGTGAAAGAATCCTGCTGGCCCTGCACAAATACCCTGAGTCTGTATCTTTCTGCTAATCTCAACATAGAGACAAATGGAGAAGCACCCAACATGCTTCTGCTGGAGCCTCCTCAGCTGCCAGGCTGGCAAAGAACAGCTCCAATCAGCACCACTGCATGCGGGCCAACAGGAAGTCTCATCTCACCTGACCCAGGTTAGGACACATCCCTTCAACCTGTGCTACAGGGGTATGAGACCGCCCCCTCTAGGTCGGATGGAGCCAGTGCCAAAAGAAATAAAGCTAAAAGGCAGTGTTGTGTAGGTGCGTGAGGTAGGTAGTAACAATTATTATAATTATTTTATTATGATTTAATTTGGTGGGCCTTGTCTGTCAAGACAGATATATATATATATATATATATATATATATATATATATATATATATATATATATGAGAGAGTATGAACATGCACTGGCTACAAAATAGCGCACTACAGACATACAACCAAGCACTTTGCTGTGAGGAGAAAGAGATGCCCAGCCTTGCTGCTTTGCTTGTTGAGTCTTATGGGAACAGAGGTTTGGTGTCCTGCTTTGCACTTCAGGAAAGAGGGCAGACAGTCCCCTTCTGCAGCACACTGCAAAATGTCACCCAGAGAAGACAATGATATAAGGTTAGCTATCTCCAACTGAAGAAAGTGCAGAAGTTAGAGAGAAAGAGGAGAGGGAAAAGGGAGTAATAAAAAGTGAGAAAGAGTGGTATAAAGTAACCTTTCAGCAGAAAGGTTCATCCAGCACACTTACTTGAGTCAGGATTGGAGGCCTTTGGTGTGAAATCTGAGCTTTGGCTTATGAAAGTTTCATTTGAAGCTGAAAACATTGAAAACAATGTTTAGGTGTATGTGAGCTGGTCATCGAAAAGCACATCCACTTCTCTGATTGTACTGCTTATTCAGCACATGCAGATCTCACATGCAGCAATCACTGGGTGAAACATATACTCTTTTACAACCTTGGAGATGATGCAACATTTCATTTTGCAAGTGTGGTGTGTGGATAAAATTCTGCATCTCTCTCTACAGGCATGCGTTTATGGAAGAAGCAAAGCCTAGTCATGTAACAGGGAAGATGGCTTTCGAGGACAAACACCTCTACCCTGTGTCCATCTGGTCACCTTGGTGACTTCAAGGAAGTTTCCCTGGGAACAACAAGCCTGCAGCAGCATCGTGATTAAAGGATAATTAACAAGGCAGGGGCTACAGCCCACTAATGTGGGAGGAGCTACACTCATCTGAAACAAGGCTGATTTTCACAGGAGAGGAAAGCACTGTATTCTCAATGGTATAAAATATAATGCAATATCATTAAAATACAGTCTAATGACATATTATTCATTGCCTGGAACCAAATATGACAAGATTATTACTGAATATTTATGACCTAATTAGCAGCAGCCAGACTCACCATCTCTGAATCTGTAATTAACCTTTTAAAATTCTTGCTTGTTCTTTAAGAACCTCACAGATTGGATGGTGAAATAATGCATTGCTTTCCTATTATTCAACCTTTGGAATGTCAGTCCTGTGACACAGTTCGGCACAGCTGTTTGGGTGATTGGTGAGTGAGTGGTCATGTCATCCTCCAATCAACACACTGGCAATGAATGACCTTTATTGTTTCATTGATGGGATAGTCTATGTACATGTCTGTTTTAATCATGGACAGATAGTGTGTATATGGTCAGGAATTTAATGTTTTTAAACAAATGGAAGAAACAGCTGCTCGCTTTAACAACTCCATTTGTCAAAGAACGCAATTAAATACGGGTGTCAGTGTAGCAGACTGGTAAGGAGCAGGACTTGTAACCGAAAGGTTGCTGGTTTGATTCTCCACCAGGGTACTCCTGCTGTGCCCATGGGCAAGGTACTTAACCCAGACTTGTCTATATCAACGTCCAGCTGTATAAATGGGTAATGTAGAAAATTTGCTCCTAAATGCCAGTAATGTAAATGCCAATAATGTAAATATTGGAGAGGCTGCAACAGTGAAAAGGTCTCCATTAACACGTTCTCAACACCTGCACATCCAGCCCCTGAGGTTATGCCTGCCAGGGCAGCACTGACCACCTGCTGTCTGCAGCTCCCCTGCCCTTTAGCACGGGTCAGAGCCCTCTGAACTCCTTCAGAGAGGGAGAGCTTTGTCACTTTGTACAAAGACATTGCAGTTCAACAAATAGCAGACAGTATTCACCACAGCTCAGTTAGGTTACAGTTCTATTTTGTGTGCAAAGAACAAACAAAAATATCATAATTAAACTGGGATGCGACCCAATCAATCAAACAATCAATCAGATTTTATTTGTTATGGTGCCTTTTCACAGTCATGATTGTCACTTTTTGAACATGTAGCACAGTGCATTTTCCTGAGGGAACCAAAAAAAAAAAACCGAATGGTGACAAATGTAATATGTATATAGTATATATCTGAGGTATTTGTGCTTTTGTAGCAGTTGTTCAGGTGCAGACCTGACCTCATTCACCCTGAATCATCCCATGAACTTAAGTTTTATTTTAATTGAGTACAATTTCTCAAAATTGAGTACAATTTCTCTAAAAGTCTTTAAAAGGTGATTCAAAAGGAATCGGGTGACATGCTGATAAATAAATGCCAGTACAGCTGCAGTTTCTGTGGGCTGGAGGGCTGAGATGCTGTGCATGACTGGTGTTTTATGTTTTGTGTCAGTCTTTTATGAATCTGCTTTCTGCTTTCCTTCACCATGGCAGTGGGGTCTTTGTAAGCACATATTGCTTGTGTCCCTGGCTCTCCTGTCTCAAAAGCTGGAGGTATGTAGACCCCTCTGCTGAGGAATGCCCCCCCAACCCCCCACTTGTTCTGTGCTTCCCAAAACACTGCCTCAGAGGCTGGCAGTCCTGGCTTGTGAAGCACAGCTTTGCAGCTTTGTTTGGAAAATGCTCTATGGGCAGATGAGGGTGTGGTGTACTGAGAAGAGCTGTCGGTTATACTCTTCAATTGATTGTTTTATCTGATGTGAGTTTCAGTACTTGCACCTCTCCACGGAGCCCTTCATTTAACTGTGTGGTTCAGGAGCAGCACTGAGTTGCTCTGCATATGAGCACAGCCCTTTGCACCAGCGCACACTGCTGTAACTACTGCACCAGTCTTTTTATTCTGTAGCATTTTTTTTCCTTTTTGGTTTACTGCTCAGTAATACAAAATGAGCCAATATTTCTGTATGCAGTGGTTTTCATGAACTGCTGCAGCTATTAATTGTGGAAACCAATCTGCTTCCCATCCTTCCCTTGTCAATTCTCTTTCTCAAGCCTTGTACGCCGAAGCTGCCCATAGGGGTTTATTTGTCCTTGAGAAGGCCTTTGATTTTAATGAGTGTGCTGTCAGTGAATCATGTAAGTGGCTGTTTGGTTATCCATCTCAGCTCTCTGAAGATTCCCCTGCCACTGACCCCACTGCCGATCCCGTATTAACCAGCGCTAGGCAACAGGCTGGCAGCTGCACAGGTGCGGCATAAATATCCGCTTCTGCTCCAGGTCTGTGCTGGATTATTCATGAACAAAGATCTGGCTTCAGTGTCCCATGGACACACACACTACTGTTCTCTCCTGATATCCTCTGTGTATGTGTGTGTGTGTGTGTTGTTTTGTATTTTTTGTATTATACAGTTTTGTGGGTTTTTTTTAAATAATTGACTACAATATGCAAAAAAATATTCCAAAAATGTAGTCAAAAACACACCCAACTTTGTCTTAGTGCCTGTTGTGTGAATGTTATTTATCATTCAGGTATCCATTGTTGCAGATGAGGAAACAGTGCTAAAAGGGGAAAAAAACACATCAATAAAAATATAGTGCCTAAAATTGCACTTACCAGCAATATTTGCATTGTAAAACGTGGAGTTATTATAGTGCCTAACAATGGTCTATAAAACCAACATTACTGTAATCTTAGGTCATAGTGTTTCTATGGTGACAAAGATATAGCAATATTTAACATGCATCACACATGGAGAAATCTGAATAATCTGGGATATACTCTTAGACACAACACCAGTCAAAAGTTTTTATTCTTTGTTTATACTATTATACCCACATTTTAGAATAATAGTAAAAACATCAGAACTATGAAATATCACAAATGGAATTATGCCATGGCCAAAAATGTGTTAAAAACTGTCTTATATTTTAGATTATTCAAAGTAGCCAAAAATATATTTTTTAAATAAATTAAAAATAAAGAAGAAATTCATACATAAGCATCAACTGCTCAATTTATATTTGTCTGAGACACAAATTTCAAGCATATAAGCATAACTCTTTAGATCAAAATGTCTTTGAATGCATGGTTCCCATTATCTTATCAGGTGTGTCCAAACCTTTGACTGGTACTGTGTATCAGAGTTCATATTACTCACTTGTAAGTTGCTTTGGATAAAAGCATCTGCCAAATGAGTAAGTGTAAATGTAAATATTACAGTTGTGGTTTGGATAAGGTAAAAATATAAAGTTTGGATGCTAAGCAGGGACAGGCCCAAACTTAGGGAAGCAAAGTGAAATCTGAACAGAGGTGTTCATATTTGGGAAATTTTGCAGTTCTGACAGCTACAGCTGGTTCTTCCCACCACTAGTCATCCAATAAGTAAAAAAGCAAGTTTGGGATAGGTTGCTATAAAGGGAAAGAATATTGCAGACAATATGAAATGGCAGAATTACTCAGAAATTATAGGATAATTCTATTTAAAAAATAAAGAAAAACCAGGCTAACTAGTGATTATTTGTTTTTAACTTTTACCAGATTACCATGTTAATGTTGGATGTTAATTTGTGCTTTGACTTAGTGGCTAAAGTGATGAATTAATTACACAAAGTCTCAGAAGGGCATTATCTGTTAATTAGCCAGAACTTGGATTTATCAACGTTTACCAGGCTGTCTATCCAGATGTTTACTGTTGAAAGTTTAGCTGGTGATTTGACATTGTGAGTTAGATTTACAAAATTATAATTATAATAAAAATGATTGCAATATGATTATTACTATAATCAAAATTTAATCGTGAAGCAAATGGGCAAATTCCACTTATACACACACCAAAATAAATCTAAAAACAAAGTCAAATTAAACATATGAGAACTAATCTTTGCAATGTTGAACTAAGGGGTAACAAGGGCAAGTCTAGTAATCCTTGATGTTACTGATATCTTTCCACTGCGTTGTATCAAAACACAAAATTAAAATAATAAAAAAACAGAGCATGGGCAAAGAACTGCTGTTAAAATCACTTTCAAGCCATGCTGATGGCAATGGCAGCTCTGAAGATCTGGGCTGTCACATTTCCCCAGTTCAGCCGTTTTCCAGACTGGGGTGTTGTGATGGCAGCACTGTGGAACTGAGACATGCCTGAATGTGATCAGTAGTGTTCGGTTTGTGTAGCTTCTCATACCACCTTATCAGAGGCAGTTTGTATTGGCACCTTGTGAGTCGCCCTGGATACAAGCACCGGCTAAATGCGGAAGTGCTGTGTTCCCACAACAGCGGGGAGGCGGGGCTAGGAGGGGCAACAGGTGCAGCTGTATTCATGCACAAACTGCTCTGAATGCTGTGTAACTGGAAGACTGAGGGCTGCTTAATTATTCATTGGGCAGGTCAATAATTGAGGCTCTGCATTTGCCAGTTCTCATGCAAGTGGTGCTTCCTCTGTGATCCTGTGGGATGGGGTGAAGGGTACGAGCGGCAGGGATTGGGTTTGGGGTTTGGAGCTTGGGGTGAGGGAATTTATTTTACACTAGAAACAGTTTTTATGCTGGACTAAAAACCAGAAAACACAGTGGCCCCTCACGGCCCTGCACCTTGTCATTTGGAAAAAATACTGTAGCCACAAGTCTTTTTTCCTCTCACTCACTTGGTAGTCATACATTATGTTGTTCTCAGTGATTCTACCCCATTCATTTGAAAATTCACTTTCTGGTCATTAAGAACATGACGTGCCACTGTAGGTGGCTGGTTTCTGAAATACGGAGATCAATCCCGTTCATTTCATTCAATATTTGGAATGAGATTTGTGTTTTACATGAACAAAATTAACCTTGTCAACCTTACAAAAACAAAAATGCAAATATAAAGAAGATTATCTTCCTGCAACTTAAAATTCCCCATTCTCATGTAGGAGCACTGAAGAGCAACAAATGCAGTCAGCCATTCACACTACAAGTCCCACAGTGCACCACGGAGGAGAAGACACTGCATGGAGGATGGATACTCCGTTTACATCATCCAAGTAACTTGCAGGTGCCAGACGAGCTGCTGGAGGGTGCTGATGAGTTGTGGGACAAAAGGACCCTGGCCAACACCACCTGCACTAATCCCAGCTGAGCAAAGCCAGTGCATCTCTGCTGCAGATACCCAGTCACTGGCTGCTAATGACACGCTGTGGGCTGTAGGGCTGGACCTGCTCTCAGAACAAACACTCTCAGCAGCTGAACTCAGGAGCAGCTTCAGCACGCACTACACCCCTTCATGGAACCAGGAACAAATGCAGAGTGTGTATCCCACAGATTGGGCTCTGGGAATAGGCATTGTCACCTGTGTCTCATGAGTGCAGTGGTCTTTGCAGTGATCATAATACAAGATAATGGGCCATTCCAGAAGCCAAAAACACGTGCTCAAAACTGTATAGCCCAGGCTTTTCAGGCCACATGTATAGTGACAAACTGATTTTTTGAAGAGGCCCAGTAGCGTTTAAGGAATTGATCTATTTGATGGGCAGGGAGCAGGAAATGTATTACTTATAGTAGCTTAAGCTTTGGGTTGGACATTTTTTGTACCTCAGACATGTTTGAGCCATTTACAGCAGAAGGTCATTGGCCATTTCATTCAACAAAAGCACAACTGCTTTAGATGTTACTGCAAGGCAGGGAAGGCTAATTTAAGCACTAAAGGGCCTGTAGATTTTGGTTCCAATACAGTTTGATCAAACAAAAATAACTCAATTGGATCTGGTGCCTGCTGCCAAATAAAAGCAAGCTCAAAGCTAGAGCTCCTGCCCTGTAGAACAGGAAATGTCCATCACCATGTTGGGCTGAAAGTCAGCCTTCAGATACATCTGTCAGATGCAAAGGGAACCAGCCCTGTCTGCTGCTGCAACATGTGTAATGGAATTCCATAGGAGGGTATAATAAATATGACTATCTCCAAATATCTGTGATTGAAAGTCACCTTTTTCAGAACAGCAAATACACAAGGTCTGTTTTATCATTTTTATTTATTGTACATTAAGTGAGATTTACTCCCTGATCTCATTTAAACAGACATTTATTAAACAATTTATACAAAATAAAACTATAGGCAATTTAAATTGCAAGAACATTGAACCACTTCCCATACGATACAGTACAGCTGGTCTGTTGAACTGCCCCAGGCAGGGAAATGGGAAGATGCCAGTTGCCTTCCTTCTAAAGACCATGAATCTGTGAATCCAGTATACACTGACTAACATGTACATGCAGCAAATATTACAAAATACAAAGCCGAACATACCATGTGAAGGAAAAACCAATTAAAAACACATACCACAATAAATACCAATTGTTTGGGTTGGGCTTGAGTCAATTGTGGAGAAAAGAAAACCAAAAATTGTACAGCCCTGTTGATTGACTAGGCACCTATTATTTAATTTAGAAATTTTCCTGGTTAAAGGTACATCAACCTATACAATGAGCTTCTGTACATGCGTGGCCCTTACTTGAGATGAACAGGACAGAATAAGATACTTTTGTACATCCCGAGTCTGTCCTGAACTCTGCTACAAGCTAAACTGGATCTTGAAGTTGGCGTTGCCGATGGAAACAGGGTGGGGCTCAGGAGGGAGGGAGCAAACCAGCACTGGGATCATCTGGTGTTGAGATGCAAACTTCCTCTACTTTGGGGGCTTTGTTTGGTCCCTTCCTGTAGACTGCTTCCTTTCTCCAGTCAAGCAAACCACAGCAGTTCATGTAGAATCAAATATGCTTTGGATGACATGGTTTCCATCTTGGCTTCTGGATGTTACAGTCTTTGTCTCTGTTAAGTGTGGGATGGTGGGGGTTAAGGCATGGGGGGGCAGGAGATTCAGCAGCAGAGGTGCAGGAGGGATGTTACCATGGCGATAGGGAGCAGAAGGAAAAAGGTGTTGGGCTGGAGGGAGGGCCCCGCCCCGATTGGGGTGGTGGAGTTCGCCACACTGCTGTATGTGTTGGTTGCCATTGTTGTTGCGTTGTAATTCGTGCTGTCACTGGTCTGGTTGGCCATGGGTGCTGATACCGTGGCATTCTGAGACTTCACCTGCGTGGCAGCCAGAAGAAAGTGTTCAAGCATGGAGTGAGGCAAACAGACATGTGCAGACATGAACAGTACAGACAGCTGCCATACATTGTGCAAAACACAGGTTTCCAATACACTGATGCAGTGCAATGTGCTATACAACTGAAGTGGTGCATTGCTGCTACAGGAAACAGCAAAACTGATGCATTTTACCATTTCATATCAAACAGACACATTCCTTGAAATAAACTGAAGGTTGGCATAGATGGGAGTGCACCCTCATGCTGAGGAACCAATCTGAAGGCAAGACACACACCCAAGGGGGAGGTTAAGGTGCAACATACAAACTGCCATTTTCCCAAAGTGCAACCCACCCTGAGCTGGATTACAGTATGAAACCTCCATCACAAAGTCAGGATCAAAAACTTCCATATGGCCAATGTTCATATTGCAGTAAGACCATCCACAGAATAGCTGTGTGATCTGAGGTTTGGGGGGGCTCCACCGCCCTCCCCAATGCCCGCTTTAAGTGCCACATGTCAAAATCCTAAAGTCAGTTTAACAGGTTGCATAAATTAGGGACTGGACAAATCAGACTGGCAAGCTTTCCTATCATTTGTGAGTAAAAACTCAGTCTTCCAGTAGAGAAAGCTGAACACAACAGAATCCCACTTCCAAATGTAGCAACAAAGCTTATAATGGGATAAAATGTTCGGAACAAAGACCTAAATCAATGCGTTCTACTGTTCATTTCAATCCCACTTCAACTGTGTCTGTGCAAGCTCCCGCTTGGGCATGAAAAAACGGACAAATCAGTCCAAACTGCTTCACCCTCTGCCAGACAGTGAAACTGATCTAATTCTTTGTAATGCATCAAAATCATTTCCCCGCAACGGTAAATTTTTCCCACATTCAGGCGGCTAATGACAAACGTTTGATCAGCACGCATCTGTTTAGGCAGGACGAGGCGACCCCGCCTTAGGGGTGATATTCTAGCCTCCGAAAGGCATCGACATGGATGCGGCTCTAGCTGTCCGTGTCATGTTTCCTACAGTGTCGTACAGAAAGTAACTTTATCGGTGGGGAAAATAGTAAGGTATACGTAGTGTAAATTATTTATTTGCAAATGTGCTTTAGCGACAAATGAATCAACAGCACAACAGTGCAATATGTTGGGAGCTTAGCATTAATTTACGAGGACTAATTGCGTAGGGTAGAATACTGAACCGCTTTGAATTAATTTATAGCGCACATGCTGTGAATCCGAAGGTGATTGACACAAACAGGCTGGAAGAAGTTGTCCACAAGCAGTCAACAGCTCATTAGCACGAACTACACTGAGCAAAACACCTGATGCAAGGTACATCCAGAAAAACAGATTTACGCTGTCTACAAAATTATAATTTAACACAACGTTTCATAATCTACATGCAACAAAATAAGTATAAGGTAGGCAAACAAAATATATAAATCTCATTAAAACCCCTAACAGAAATTTTGAATAATTTAAAATGTACTGGAATTACGGACAACTGATGCGGGAAAATCACTTCTCACTCACATTTGCTAGTAG
This sequence comes from Megalops atlanticus, assembly GCA_019176425.1. NCBI lineage: Eukaryota > Metazoa > Chordata > Actinopteri > Elopiformes > Megalopidae > Megalops > Megalops atlanticus. The sequence goes on from CM032892.1 coordinate 54,607, forward strand.
ACAATAATACCTTATACTAAACCAATCAATGCACCGTGCAACGTAATCATACCTGTGTCGACAAACATATGGCGAGCACCAGCACTCCAAAATAAGCAGCTGTGATTTTATTCATTTTCTCTGTGATTTTGGCCAAAACGCGGCTTATCCACTTTTTAGTACCAATTTCGTTGCCGCACGCTCCTTCCCTTCTGATCAGGTGTGGTCGGATCGGACAGGTTTTATACCAGCGTCAGTGACTGACAGCTGTGACGTGCTCACTGTCGCGGCCCCCAAACTACCTGCCCACCAAATGAACAAATAAAGCGCCTTCAGGGTAAGAACTCTAAATTGTTACATAGCAACATTTCGAAAGATGGTATAATCGTAGAGATACGATATATCACTTTTAATCACACAAGTAAAGAACTGATTGCGCCGAGCCTTGCCTTAAGTGAGTTTTGAGATAAATTGCGTTGATGAGTCTACGTCAGCACGAGTGCATTACTAACTTTTTTTTTACCTGAATACAGTGTTTGGTTTTTTATCATGGGTTAATGGAGCTACGTCCCATTAAAATGTTCGAAGGGCAGTGCAAATAGGTAACGCATATTCAGACGTGCAGCGACCTCTAATGTTGCAAATGCTCCTTCAACATTTAAATTGGGGACGATACGATTTAAGTGTATACGGTGACAGTAGGGCCGTTGAATCAATGGCGTTAAGAGTTTTTGATGTCTGTCTATTGCGCATGCATCTGAACAAATTTTAGCTTTAGATAACATAAGAAATTTGTTTAGTATTCAAATAGGTCTGTTGCAGAAGTGAACAAGAGGGCATGTCACTAAAATCAGTTTTCCATCCCAAACAGCTGGGATCAGCGGCAAAGGTGAGATACGGAAGGAAGAGTGGCAGCAGCAGGCTGGGTCTGAACGCTGTCAGCTTCAAATCACAGGTTATTACTCCCAGCGTGTGAAAAAGACAACATTGTGTAAATTCAAACTCCCCCAAATCCAAACCCTAACCCTAAACTGATTTGCCTTTTCTCCTTCACACAATTTTGATGTGATCTCAGCAGAATGATGTTGCAAGTAGCCTGTGTGCAGAGAATAGTGCCTCCAGGATCCCAGGCAAGAGCTAAAGCTTATCTTTGCAGCTAGAGCTAGATGCAATTAAAATCAAGGCAAAGTTAACAAAATTATATTTTGATTTAGTTTTTAATAAAGAAATAAGAGAATGTCTGCCCTACTCTATTTGCCATAAAAAGTGAAAATGAAAATGAAAAAGTGTTATTTTTCACATCAACAGTCATTCACTTCTTTGGGTAATTGACCATTAGTTTATCTCAGCCCTTGTGTTCTGACAGTATTCTACCCAATGAAAGAATTCTTTCAATAAAGAAGTTTGAATACAGGAGGTTGTAGACAATAATGCACATTCATCAGTAGCCCTAGTTAGCTAATCCGAGTTAGAATACATTGTAAGATACCAGAAGGACTCCAGGTCTGAATCCAGATGGAATTCAGAGCTTGGCTGTTTCAGGGATAGAACAGAGGGTGCTCCCCTCTCCTGTAATTTTGTAAGCTGGTCTTTCCAGAGAGGAACAGGGATAGAATGTGAGATGCTGGTGGCCCTGATACAAGTCTCTGCTGGCCTCTGCAGCTGTCTCTGGGATAATGGGACTATTACATTACATTGCATGCATTTAGCACACACTCTTATCCAAAGCGACTTCCATCACAATAGAGCATAAGTGTATCCATTCAATTTAAACAAGTAACAGTATGAGACCAGGCTCACAATGTTCCCAGACCAGTGAGTGTGAGCATAGTACTATTCAAGCCCTACCACAAGTTAACTTGTGCACACTGAAAAAACCAAGGATACTACAATACAACAGTCCCTAGAACACAAATTATAATACATTATAATACTACACATAAAATTAACATCAAATGCAAGAAGTAGCAGGTGCTAGGGGGTGGGGATTACTGAACACTTCACATTTTAGAAGAAAATTAACAACTATTTGACGTACAGCTAGCATTCATGGCCATTTGCATTAGCAGGGAGGTTTCACGGGCTTGGAGCAGTGAGTGTGGAACTCTGACCATGGCAAAGTTCATCCCATGGGACTGATAAAGTGTTTGAAATAGGAGTTGTACATTTACTGAGGGCAAACACAGCCTGTACGGGTCATCTGTTGGGGTATCATGCATCAACACTTGAAGTTAAATTTCTTCATCAGTAACTGGCTGTATTTACAATTGTTTTAAAGGTATTATTTGTGAAGAGTGAGGAGGAATGGAAAGATATTTGGAATAATGTACGATCTTGTGGCATACACTACTACAGTTCAAAGTTTTACATTACTCGGAATACATGCATACATTTCTTACTCATGCTGGAGGTGCAAAAACAAAAAAGGTGTTTTTCATATGTTGTCTTGTTCACAACTTGAGATTTATTGGAACTGTTATTTCTGTAATATGTGTAGGATTTAATACCCCAAAGTCCTTTTGGTTATGTTTTTTGGGTTATGTTTGTTAATACTTATCAGCGCAAAGAATATTGTGGTACTGGCAATTCACAAACCCTCCAACAGTAACTCAGCTGGGTTTGGGAACCACATCTTCAAAATGTAAAACAGAAAGTGTACAATTATCATCATATGCTGTCTCATGTAGGCCTTTTATAGGCCATTTATCTTACTAAATGTCATTATTATTCTTAGTTTGTTATCATTAGTTAGACATTTAGTTCTGGCAGACAGAAGCTCTGAGGGGCTCCTGAAACAGAGAGGCCAACATCTCCCTCTGTTGGAGAACAGAGGTATTACATGTGCCCTACAGCCAGGGGAACTGAAAAATAGAGATTCAGGTGGTTCTGATGTTTCCTTCATGTGCATCAGTATGTTTCCACAATAAATACACCATTTGTGTACTCTTTCGTCAAATGAAAATATGATGCATTAATATACACTATATGGACAAAAGTATTCGGGCGCCTGACCATTACATCAACAGGGACTGTAATGAGATTGTATTCAAATACATATACTTTAATATGGAGTTGGTCCCCATTTTGCAGCTATAACAGCTTCCACTCTTCTTGGAAGGCTTTCCACAAGATTTTGGAGTGTTTCTGTGGGAATTTGTGCTCATTCATTCTGTAGAGCATTTATGAGGTCAGGCACTGATGTTGGACAAGAAGGCCTGGCTTGCAATCTCCGTTCCAGTTCATCCCAAAGGGGCTCGATGGGGTTGAGGTGTCAGTTGAGGGGCCAGTCAAGTTCTTCCACACCGAACTCATCAAACCATGTCTTTATAGTCCTTGCTTTGTGCACTGGGGCACAGTCATGTCGGAATAGAAAAGGGCCTTCCCCAAACTGTTGCCACAAAGTTGGAAGCACAGCATTGTCCAAAATGTCTTGGTATGCTGAAGCATTAAGATTGCCCTTCACTGGAGATAAGGGGCCTAGCCAACACCCTGAAAAACAGCCCTATACCATTATCCCTCCTCCACCAAACTCTAATAGAAAATTGGGGCTGTCTTTTTTTAGCTTACATAGGTTACGCATGTCTTCAAAAGAATACTTATTCTGTACCTATTATATTGATTTAAAGGTATACTATTAGCACTGGGCATCAGTGAATCAGCAACAAAAACACTATCAGCACAATGTAGCACATTGTCATCTAAAAGAAATCAGCTACAAGTGATCAAACATGCCACTCTACAGCACTCTGTGGCAAGTGATGTAGATGGATTCTTCCCTGAGGTACTGGCCCTGCTGTTTCAATTTAAATATTATTCACATGCTGGATGAGTTTAGATTAAAGGATGGGTCAGCTTATCTTTTGTGGTTTGGGGAAATAAACAGTTAGACCTTGACATGTACCCACAGTTCTTTCTGACCGCCATGTCTGGAAGTGTATTTTGAGGTAAACGTGCTCATATGTAACACTGACCTCATCTCTTCCACCTGCTTATTTTAATTCAGATCTAGCCACTGTCCACACCTCTTATATAAATTCAACCCTGTCTTCTTAATGGTGCTCTCAGGATGCACACACAGAAAACAAAGCAAAAACATACAGAATATATTGAATCTCCCTGACAATGATGCTTCCAGAACTGGGCAGTTACACATCACACTGTCACAACAAGCAACACATGCACATACAGCAAAAACAGTAACTTAAATGATGTGGACTGGATTCAGGTTTGCTCTTTTGCACTGAAAAGCAGAGGAGGAACTTCAGTGACAGGTGTGGTTTTACACTTTGCTTTTTCTCTGTGTCCTGCCACTGCCTCATTCACTCACTTTTACCCTCACCCAACTCATGCTTTCATTTCATCTGCTGGTGGTCAAAGTACTGAACTTTACATTAAATTAAATTCATGTAATTTTAGCAGACACTCCTATCCAGAGCACCTCACATAGGTTACAATTTTTACATGTTTTTCAATTATACAGATGGATATTTACTGAAGTGGTTCTGGGTTAAGTATTCTTCCCAAGGGTACAACAACAGTGCTGCAACTAGCAAGCTATTCCATGCATTTATAACTCACTGAGAGAAAAAAATACTTTCTTGTATCAGCATGAAATTTACCTTTAATTAATTTCACCTATGTCATCTTGTTCTGCTGACAGAACCAAAAAAAAGTTTCTGTAGTTGTCTTTATTTATCCCTTTTAAAATTATAAAAACCTCAAATAAATCTTCCCTGACTCCTTCTTTGAAGTAAAAAAGATTAAGTGTCTTTTTAATCTCTCTTCCTAACTTTCATACCTGGAACCAGTCTTGTTGCCCTGCTCTGTACTTTTCTGAGAACTCCTATGCACCTCTTATAGGATGGTGCCATACTAGAGTTATCACTTCTTTAGCATTCTTCTTCCTGTTTCTTTTTGTATTCAGACCTACTGTAAAGTGGGCCTTATAGTGTTGGCTGTGTTTGGAACGCTTCTTTGATTCATTTTTGGAAATCAGAATCTAGAAAACTCTTTTTACAAATCAACACTCAAGACAACACTCAAGAAATTGTTTTTCATGACTATTTCTCAGAACTGAAGAACTGCAAACAACTGAATTTCACCTTTCAAGACAACAGTGAGTGATGGCTTCTGAGTCCACCCAGTGGGACACGTTTACTTTTTTGTTCTGCCAATACTTGTCACATGGATTAATTCATCTGTAGTAAATTTGGTCTAAATATTGTGTTGGTTGAGAAAGTTGCTGAGTTAGAGAGTCACATTCAGAATCTTTATGAAATTAAAGATAGTGAAGATTTCACAGATTCTTTCTTACTGGCTCTGAATGCATCAGAGAGCCTCAGCAGTGTGGAGTGGGCAAGCTTTGTGACAGTTTGAAAGGAGCAGAGCTGCGGACCAAATTCTCTGATGCAACAAAAGCTTTCTGTCCACCTTTCAAACATATTTTCCCCTCAGTAACACACCTGCTAAGAAAGCACGCATGATTGGTTGTTAGCATAGAATTACCTGAGCGTCTTTTAGTCAAGGTATGAATTACATGCAACCGTACACCTTTTTACCCCTGGTTTACATCTGTAAAGGCTACTCCCACATACTTTATGTTGATTTGGTACACATTTAATTGTTAAAAACATAAGGACAAACTCCACAGTCAGAGTTATATTGGATTGCCGGGGCATTTACTGATGCTAGCTAAAGATATTGTGCATCTAATTTAAGAACAACTGCCATTAACATTAACTGTCATCCGAATGAAGGCAGGGGATCTGGAGAGTCCTCCCCTTTACTGTAAAATATTGCTGCAGCTTCCACTAGATGTAGCTGTTTACAATGTGTGTATGTAAGGAAAACCTTTCAAAATTGCCACATGACTGCAATTTCTTTTTAAAAACAAAATGTTACAACTTAAGTTTCAATCTGCTGTTTCCATGAGTTATGGGAGGGTTTCACTTATCTTCAATGCACCTGCACAACATGCAGCTGCACAATTTCACAAAACCCATCACAATCTCCCTAAACCCATCTGAGGTCGCTCCTCTCAGACATGATCCCTGTCTGTACTGGTCCCTCAGTAGTGGAATGAACTTTCCATGGGGGTCAGGACAGCGAAATCACTTCCCTCTGATGCAGACTGATGACCCACCTCTTCGGACTGCATCTTGGTTCTGCCTCAATGCCCACCCATTAACACCTGCTGCTTGTAGTACTTGCTGTTTATTTTACATTGATAGGTTCCTCGTTTTTTATATATATATATATATATATATATATATATATATATATATATATATATATATATATATATATATATATATATATTATATACATTATATGTAGTGTATTGTGTCTCCTACCATTACTATGTCGGTATAACACCTCTGTAGTGTCTGCAGCAAGGATGTCACACATCCTTGCTGAATGGCTCTGCCAGGGTTCCCGTGGCACAAGACCATTTGTCTCCGGCCCACCACTCAACTCAATCCTTTGATATGTATGACCATGGACTGTATATCAACACACCACACAACCTGATTCTTTAGAGATTCTCTCGGTACAGACAGCCGGAATGTCCTGAGATTGTCTCTCCCTTGCGCATTGAAATAAACATCAATTCTCTTCGTCGTCAGCGTGTTCTTCATCGTCCTGCATTGAGTTCCACGGAGAAGGGCAAAATATCCTAACAACATTTTACATTATTTTTGCATTTTTATTAGTATTTTGATGTGTTTTGGATTCTGTGATCTAGTGACTAATGTATGGTAGTATACTTGGCTTCCCTTATGTAATCAGGTTGTACAAGTTAACTTAGGGTAGGGCTTGAACAGTGTTATGCTCAAGCTCACTGGCCTGGGAGTGTTGTTTTCCTGGTCTGACACTGTTCCTCATTCAACTGGAATAGGTACACTTATGTTCTATTATGGTCTGGATAAGAGTGTCTGCTAAATGAATGTGTGTAGTGTATAGTACCAGTCAAAAGTTTGGACACACCTGATTAAGATAATGTGAAACATGCATTCAAAGACATTTTGATCTAAAGACTTATGCCTAAATACTTTAAATTTTAGATAACTGTTTAATTAAAAAAGAATTAAAGTTGTGTCCACACTTTTGACTGGCACTGTACCCCTGACAAATGAAAGACTTTGGCATTTATTTCAGGAAACCCTGTCAGTACTTCAGCTTGAGATGTCTTGCTTGTGTTGTGTTTCTCTGTCTTCATGTCTGTCAGTGTGGGTGTGTTTTTGTTTTTGTGTGCATGTGCACCCACCACCTGAAGCCCGTCCTGCTCACCTGTTCCCTGTTAATTCATTATTAGTCTGTGTATACCCCTCTGTTTTCTTTATTCTCTGCCAGTTTGTCTCAGTGTGTTAGCCTGTTTTGGTCCTGCCTGTTGGAAGCCTATATTGGTGTGTGCTTGTGTTTGACATCTGCTTTGTCTCTTGGATTACTCTTCTTGCCTGCTGATTTGGAATAATTCTCTGCCTGGTTAGTTTGACTACTCTGCCTGTTTAGACCCTGATCTCTGTCTGTGCCCCTCTGTTTCTGTTTTCCTGTTTGATCTCCAGTTGTTTTTGTGGATCTTCTGGTGTTGACTTGGACTGTTTTTTGAGAACTGTTTGTGGCTTGTGCCATCTAATAAAATACCAAATTTGGCATTCTGGTCTGTGCCTGGGTCCTTCCACCTGAAGGCCTGACAAAGCCTTGTATGACATGCAAAGTGTGGCACCACAGGCAGCAGTCTCCAGTATATGTGTTGATGCTTACATTTAAAACATATAAACTTTTTAACAGAATCATGAGTGATACTGTGAAGCTATGATCAGGTCCCCTAAGGCAACTGCAGTAATCTAGAAACTATGCCAGTATCCTGATGCTGAAAATGTGCAAGTGTGAATACAGAAAACATTCAAAAAACCGGACACTTCATCTGAAAACAAGGCTGTGATTGTTGCTTAGTGCACTTTGTTCCACTAATTATGACCATATAGTCATAAATTTGTGAGATGTATTTTATAAAAGGATAACTCTGCACAATACAGCCTGTATGGGACTGGAATCATGCATAATAGTTTGGGAAATGTGGGCTTTGTGGAATCTATAGATTTGTGGGGTCATGCACTAGGAAAAACACTGACGGAGACTCCACATTTGGACAATGATCGTTGTAAGGTATGACATTGCTTTTGACTGGGAGTGCATGTGTGTCATTGGTTATTTATATCTAGAGGTAGGGTAACTGTTTTAGAAAGCTGTTCATTGGTGTTCTGTAAATACTGTTGGTTACGGGTAACTGATGAGTTGGATGAGAAGGCGATGGTAATGCCAGTCAGATGGTGCTTCTGGGTTCTGAGCGAATTTATTACACGTTGAAATGAGTATAGGAGGAATTTAAGGAAACTCGTTAGGCGACCCGGAATACTTCATTATGAAAACTACACCAAGGAACTAGAGACGCTGAGAAGCAACATTTGGATGAGTTTGACCCACCGTACTTGTGGTTTTTTTTTTTAATCTTGGATGATGTTGGGGGTAGTGTGTTCAACGAATTTATGAGAAGTACCAAAGAAAACTCGTTTCTGGATACTGAGGATTATTTGAAAACTGCGACATAACCATTCGAGGTCAGGACGCACCGAAACATTGAAAGAATAGCACGAAACGGCCAGTTTGCAGCTTCTGCTCCCCGAAACATTCGCTTCACCTTACAGCGTGAGCGAAGCAGTGCCGTCTCCGCCTCGCTGAAGCCCCGTTCTACACCGGGTTCAATACCGAGTTTCACGGAATTTCAGAGAGGCGTGAAAGGCGACACACAGCATCGAAATAAACTTAAAAGGATTTAATTTTCTGTCAGGGGACAGACCCCTGAAACTTGAAACGTAAAAATGACGTCTGGAGCGGAAAGAAGGCTCGAAACCCGACTGAAAACACTGGAAGCTTTGATTAAAGATCCGAGGTCGGCGATGAACATGGAAAGTCTACTTGTAAGTTTGCGTCACTGTTTCTGTCGTTTCTGTTGCGCCACTTCGCATTTCCTAAGTTTTTGCTTGGTCAGTCCAAGAGTCCACTCTGTGCGGCACAGACACGAACGTTCAGAGCACCTGCACTGTTTTATTTACCAATTACCGGGTATTTCTAAATCAGCAAAAAAGAAAAGGATAAAACGTTTTTAGTTTGCTGCTATTCCTGTTGAATGTCACAGGCGAGTTGTGTATAGGCCTATATAGAGCTTTTAATATGCAGCTTATTTATATTTGAAGATATTTAAAACCTTTAAAATCGATCTAAACCCTTTTGAAAAATGTTAATTGCAGTAAAATGTATTTTAAAATGTTTATTTGGAACATTTGGAAAAATTGAAACGTTGAAAAACTGCTAAAACATAACCGCATGTGGCAGCCTATAGTAAATCCAGAACGCATTAGCTACTGATGTCGCGATATAATAGGCCTACACAGCGTGAGTCTTTGGAATGAATGTTTTGCCACCCTCGTCTAGCTGATGGCGGTGAAATATTGTCCATGCAGCTGTAGAGCCCCCATTTTGTCAGCCTAACAGCCCTAACTGAAGTGTACCTTTTGCATGGACAGTCCGGCACTTGCCTGAGCTCACAGTAACACCTGTGCTCACAGACAGTCACTCCTGTCACCGCAGATGCTGTGTCATGCAGAGCATGTGCTTATTGGTTCCTTGAGAGAGACTGCACACCGGGGTGGTCGTAACTGAAGAGGCTGAGTGTCCATTCATAACCAAGGTTCACTCTTGGCATATCACAGTATATTTCTGCATCTAGTTTGGAAAGGGTGAGCTGCAGTCCTCATTCCCCCAGACCTTTTTGGGGTCGCTGACACAATCGTCACATCCTTCTGTCTTCCTTCCTGGTGATGGTTATCTCGGGCTTGGTACTCAGCTGGATTTCATCTTACCTCTCAGGGTGCACCTATCAGGTGTCCTGGAGAGACGCCGTATCAACCCCTCAGATCCTGTCTACAGGAGTCCCTCAAGGTTCTGTCCTGGGCCCTCTTTTCTTGTACGGAAGATCACTTGGCTCTGTTATTTCCTCTAATGTCTGCACACATCACTATTATTCTGATGACAGCCAGCTGTTCCTCTCTTTTCCTCCATCTGATACTCAGGTTTCATCATGCATCTCGGCTTGCTTAGCTGTTTTTTTGTGGATTTCTAAACATCACTCAATTTGATTCAATTTGACTCAGTCTGGCCAATACTGAGCTTCTTCATATTACAGCTAAGTCTTACTCAATTTGAAAACTCTCACCCTGGAAAACACTACAGTGTCTCTCTCCTGGACCATCAAGACCCTTTGAGTGACACTTGATAGTAATCTGACATACATGGACGACACACTAACAGTCAGCAGGACCTGCTGATTCTTCCTCAACAGCATCAGAAGAATCACCTCCTGCTCACCCCGCACCTACTCAGCCAAACTCCTGGTACAAGCCTTGGTTCTCTCCCACCTAGACCACTGCATCTCCAAGGCCTTGGTGTCTTCCCTGCATGTGTGATCAAACCCCTGCATCTTATACAGAATGCTGCTGCATGAATGCTCCACAAAGTCCCCAGACTCTCCCATGTCTCACCCTTCCTGATCTCCCTTCACTGGCTATCAGTGATGCCTCACAAACACTGCTGTTCACCTGCTGAGTGGTGAGGTGAGTGGCTCCCTCCTCAGTGGAGAGCTCAGCCCTGCACACCAGCCAGACCCCTGCATTCGGCTTCTTGAGGATGCTTGGCTGTTCTTTCCTCTTAGAACAGCGTTTCCCAGACCTCTCCTGGAGGACCCCTTGTCCTGCATGTTTTAGATCTCTCCCTGCTCCAACACAGCTGATTCAAATGATCAACTCATTATGAACTCCTGAAGCTGCTTAATAGCAAACTGATCATTTAAATCAGCAGTGTTGGAGAAGGGAGAGATCTAAAACATGCAGGACAAGGGGTACTCCAGGAGAGGTCTGGGAAATGCTGTCTTAGAATCTCACATCACAGTCACACCCACTGTGTGTCCCGAGCTGTGGTGGAATGAGCTGCCTGTTTCCGTCTGAACAGCTGAAACACTGGCCATCTTTAACTGTACACTGAAGGCCCACCTCTTCACACTTACAGCTTTTCTTTCATGCATGTGGTATGTTAACATATGAAGGATCTTTGGTCCTTAATTATACATATTGCTTTGCACTTACACGTCAATCCCCCATGTAAGTGCAACCCCCGGGAATGTCCCGTAAAGGTCGCAGTGTGGTGGTGACTCTGACGTCCAGTTATAGCTGCTGAGCTGCTGTGCTATTTCTGCACGGCTGCATCAGGGGAGGCCGCTGCTGTCTATTTAAAGCACTGGAATTGTTCCGTTCCTGAGTCATTGGGAGGAATACCCAGTTCTGTGCTGTGCGACCCCTTCTGCACTGGCTGGACTCTGTTAAACCCTGCCCGCCACAGCCCTGTATGCCGAGTCTGAGGAATGGCTCTCAGAGCGCAGGCTTGGCCAGCAGTGGGGGCGTGGGGGACAGTGCTGTGTCGAAGACACACCTCTTCAGACTCTACCTGGACTGATACCTCTGCCACTTTGACCTTGTAACTTTGACCTTGTAAATCTGACTCCTGTCCAGGATAGTCCTCTCAGTGACAGTACAATTGCTCTCCAGGAAGTCCTGTTTTCTGTGCCCAGAGAAATATTATCAATGATTCACATAAAACTGCAAACACCTTATAGTAGTAAAAACAGTAATGTAATGTCTAGGCATATTTCACTTGCAGTTTGAGCTCATGAAGAACTGGCAAATGTCCTATGAGCAACTCAGGTTTGCTCCATATTGTAGGACCATAGAATTGCCAGCTTCCTGCTGTGCTTCCTCCTGTTGATATTGACACAATCTGTTTCAGTTGTGTGGCACATCATCTTTCTCTGTTCCACCACAGTCTTCCCAGATTTGTCAGGAATGTCCTCTACATTCAGTTGTGTACACCAGTCCTTCTGTGCTATTTTTATTTCCCTAAGTCTGTTTAGAGTCCCAGAGCTGCTTTCTATTAAGTGGACTGGAGAGAGGGCTGCAGGGAGGGGAGGCCTCACCAGCAGAGGATGAGAAAACAAACTGTGGACTGTGGTGCAGTCGGCACCACGGCCCTGACCGTGCTGTTCAGTGTGGTCTGTGCTGCGGTTCAGTGTGGTCTGTGCTGCTGTTCGCTGTGGTCTATGCTGCTGTTCGGTGTGGTCTGTGCTGCAGTTCGCTGTGGTCTGTGCTGCGGTTCGCTGTGGTCTGTGCTGCTGTTCGCTGTGGTCTGTGCTGCGGTTCAGTGTGGTCTGTGCTGCGGTTCAGTGTGGTCTGTGCTGCTGTTCGCTGTGGTCTGTGCTGCGGTTCAGTGTGGTCTGTGCTGCTGTTCGCTGTGGTCTGTGCTGCGGTTCGCTGTGGTCTGTGCTGCTGTTCGCTGTGGTCTGTGCTGCGGTTCAGTGTGGTCTGTGCTGCGGTTCGCTGTGGTCTGTGCTGCTGTTGGCTGTGGTCTGTGCTGCGGTTCGGTGTGGTCTGTGCTGCGGTTCGCTGTGGTCTGTGCTGCTGTTCGCTGTGGTCTGTGCTGCGGTTCAGTGTGGTCTGTGCTGCGGTTCGATGTGGTCTGTGCTGCTGTTGGCTGTGGTCTGTGCTGCGGTTTGGTGTGGTCTGTGCTGCGGTTTGCTGTGGTCTGTGCTGCTGTTGGCTGTGGTCTGTGCTGCGGTTCGGTGTGGTCTGTGCTGCGGTTTGCTGTGGTCTGTGCTGCGGTTCGGTGTGGTCTGTGCTGCGGTTTGCTGTGGTCTGTGCTGCGGTTCAGTGTGGTCTGTGCTGCGGTTCGGTGTGGTCTGTGCTGCTGTTAGCTGTGGCCTGTGCTGCGGTTCAGTGTGGTCTGTGCTGCGGTTCGCTGTGGTCTGTGGTGTGGTGCGGTCAGTACCACAGCCCTGACTGCGCTGACGATTGAGACACAAAATTGTGTTAATGGTGATGTAAAGTCTTTCAGTTTCAACTGTTTTGCTTTTACTAGTTGAGTGCATCTGTTTGTGAAATGCACTTGCCTGTATTTCGAATGTTAACATTAAATGAACCTCTGCTTATTGACACAAAAAATATAAGGATTATTTGATAACTGTATGTTATCTGCAAGCTAAAGCAAAGCTTGTCTTTTCAGGACTCCATGAATGCTCTGGTTCTTGATCTGGACTACCCTGCACTACGGAAAAACAAAAATGTAGAAGCGTTTTTAAAACGATGTAAGTACTTCCTCCCTGGATAGCGTTAGTGCTTGTCATGCCTGGATTCCTCTGTCTTACTGCCCTCACCTGGATCTGTCCTTACCTGAGAGGGTGGTGTCTGGCCATCTGATGCCAGAGCCACCTGAGTCTTAGCCTGTGCTGTACCTGCTGCGTCCCTGCAGATGAGAAGGTGATGGGAGACCTGAGGGAGCTGCAGGTGAGGACTGAGGACTTTGATAAGGTGAAAGTGATCGGCAGGGGAGCGTATGGTGAGGTGCAGCTGGTAAGAATCTCCTGATTAAAGGAAAAGCTCTATTTTCTTATTCTCTCGATGGGATTCCCTCCTCCATAGTTAACCAGTTAGAAATGGAATATTGCATTGTTGTGCTTTTGTCTTTTCACCATTTGATTTTAATGCATGCAGTGGAGGTCTGAGGTTTGCTCACAAAGAGAGGTGCTGGATGAGTGTGTCTGTTCTGTGCAGGTGCGCCACAAAGCATCTCAGAAGGTTTATGCCATGAAACTGCTCAGTAAATTTGAGATGATCAAGCGCTCCGACACCGCCCTTTATTGGGAGGAGCGTGACATTATGGCCTTTGCTGACAGTCCCTGGATTGTCCAGGTGAGACCCCCTCGTCCCCCCCCCCACCCCCTCTCTCTTTTGATCTCCCCCCTCTACCCCCCCTCTCTGCTGCATCCCCAGAGAGCACACTGACAGCAGAGCGTATCAACATGGTTGTGTAGTTCAGTGTTGGGCAGGCTTAGCCAGGCATCCTGCAAGTGTCCATGGTTAGTAAGAAGCTCCACAGAAATATTTCACATGGCAGTAGGATACATGGCTGTCCTGTTATAGAGCTCTCTCCTGTGTCTGTTGCTTTGCTGAGGTATAACTTTCTTTGTTTCTGGCTGTGCTCCCTGCTGTGTGAGCCTTGGTATTAAACTCTAATGTACTGCACTGTAGCTCTCTACTCTCTCTCCTGTGTAGCTGTGCTCCTGTGTCTTTTGCTTATAAAGATGTGTGCCTTGCTCCTCTGTAGCTGTGCTGTGCCTTTCAAGATGACTTGCACCTGTACATGGTGATGGAGTACATGCCGGGCGGAGACCTGGTCACCCTCATCAGCGCTTACGACATTCCTGAGAGGTGGGCCCGTTTCTACACTGCTGAGGTGGTGCTGGCTCTGGATGCCATTCACTCCCTCGGCTTCATCCACCGGGATGTCAAGCCTGACAACATGCTCCTGGACCGACTCGGACACCTCAAGCTGGCTGATTTCGGAACCTGCATGAAGATGGACTCTGTGAGTCCCTCTGACAGGATCTGCTCTTCCTGTTCCTTTAGCATAGTAGGGGGCGTGGCTTAGGTCAGTCACTGAAGCTGACTGCAGTAAGGGAGGAATGGGTGGGCGTGGCTTAGCTCCATCATGCTCAGGGCTTTACGTCTGTGTTTACATGTAGTCATTTAGTGCCTCTAATGAAGCTCCAGGACCAGGGGAATTTACTGAGCACACAGCAGAATGGGACCTTTTTCACAGCTTACTAATCACTGAATTACCAAAATATACATGGTGAGGTGAGGGTGTCATATCAACAAGTTTATAAAAAATGAAACTTGATCATTTTTGTCATCCTCAAATATACCAAAAAATTCAAAAGGTTGTTAGTTTTTCTACAGACACATGCCTGCACTCTCACACACCATAATTCCCCTGCTGAGCAGCGAACCATCACACCCGTAACCCCACCTTACAGGCCTCTGCAGGACCGTCAGCCCAAAAGCTCCACGTCTACCACTGCTCACCACAGCTAGCATTGACTCCTCTCTGAACTGTGTTGTATCACCCCCTGGTGGACAGAACGTGAGCTGCACCCCTAGGCTCAGGATCACTCACTTTGGTGGCACTTGACCAATAGGGAGATAATAGTGAGTCAACAGTGCGATTTCTGCTTTTGTGTTAGTCTGTCTGAGAGGTGCAGGAGCAAATGAAGACAGAAACAGAACTTGTTCACTTTATCACTTCGTTTGCCTACAGTGTTTCATGCTTATAATGACTGATGAAGTTGGCAGATTGTGTCTGTCTGTGTGTGACTGTGTGTGGCTGTGTGTGTGGCTGTATCTGTGTGTGTGTGTGTGTGTGTGTGTGTGTGTGTGTGTGACTGCTGGTGTGTATGTGTGTGTCTGTGTGTGTTTCTGTGTATCTGTGTGTGGCTGTGGCTGTGTGTGTGTGTGTGTGTGTGTGTGTGTGTGTGTGTGTGTGTGTGTATGTGTGTGTGTGTGACTGTGTGTGTGACTGTTGGTGTGTATGTGTGTGGCTGTGTGTCTGTGTGTGTTTCTGTGTATCTGTGTGTGGCTGTGTGTGTGTGTGTGTGTGTGTATGTGTGTGTGTGCAGTGTGAGGTTTAAATAGGAAGTGGAGCCCAGCTTAGGGCTGAGGAGTGACTGTCCGTCTGTCTCAGACAGGGCTGAGGAGTGACTGTGTCCGTCTGTCTGTCTCAGACAGGGCTGGTGCGTTGTGACACTGCAGTAGGGACTCCTGACTACATCGCCCCCGAGGTGTTAAAGTCACAGGGGGGTGATGGTTACTATGGGCGCGAGTGTGACTGGTGGGCTGTCGGGGTTTTCCTGTTCGAGATGCTGGCCGGTGAGTGAAGAGCAAACACCGCTACCACACACTGCTGCTGCCACACACACACACACACACACACACACGCACTGCTGCTGCCACACACACACACACACACACACACACACACACACACACACTGCTGCTGCCACACACACACACACACACACACACACACTGCTGCTGCCATACACACACACACACACACACACACACACACACACACACACACACACACACACACACGCTGCTGCTGCCCACACACACACACACACACACACACACACACACACACACACACACACACTGCTGCTGCTGCACACACACACACACACACACACACACACACACACACACACACTGCTGCTGCCCCACACACACACACACACACACACACACTGCTGCCACACACACACACACAGACACACACACTGCTGCTGCCACACACACACACACACACTGCTGCTGCCACACACACACACACTGCTGCTGCCACACTCACACACACACACACACACACACACACACACACACACACACACACACACACACTGCTGCTGCCGCCACACACTGCCATGGACTGTTTGCACACACGCTTTGCTGTTACCTTCATGTGAGCCAGATCTTTAGAGCAGCTTTTCATTCCTCTCTCCTGACTTCACTCAGCTGGATCAGTCACTGATGATGTCACTGAGCTCGTGTTGCCAGGTCAGAGTGTTAGCGATGTCCAGCGACCTGCTAAACCCAGTCTGACAGCCAGTATCAATGTGTTCATTTCATGTACGTACTGTTTGATTCTGTACTGCATAGAGTCCTATCTTCATGAAGTCCTCTGTGCCCACAGGTGAAACTCCTTTTTATGCGGACTCTCTGGTGGGAACATACAGCAAGATCATGGATCATAAAAACTCTCTAAACTTCCCAGATGACACGGAGATCTCCAAGGAAGCCAAAAATCTCATCTGTGCTTTCTTAGAGGACAGGTTAATTGCTCTTGATATTCTTGGTTCAGTAGCCTTGAGACTAATACTTTTTAAGAATATTATGGAGCTGCGTGACAGTTTAAATACTGTTACAATGGCACATGCTCTGGTTGCTGTTTCATAACACTTTTACACCCTCAGTCAAGTTCAGTGTCAGTTTCCTGCTGATTGTTTTAGTCACTGCAAAGGAGAGTTCTGTCAGTCACTTATTCAGCCAGACAGTGAAGGGTGAGAGAAACATTTGGCTACTCGTGATGTCAGCACTTTGTTCTTCAGTCCTGGCTGAGTACACTTTGTCTGACGATGCTGCCCTGCTCTGTTAGCTTCTGATTAGAACCTGTAGGGTGTGAGTCACATGAACTGGCAGCTTTATGATTCCTTCAGGAACACAGGCAGTACTGCAGCTGACACTGCCAAACGAATCACAATCACTGACAACTTAAAATAGAATTCAATTTTAAATTAAGAAGAATGAAATTATCTGCTATTGTTTGTGGCAAAAAATACAAGTTTACTTTCAGTTAGATTCTTTTTCATGAGAGAGAGAGGGAGACACAAAGAGGTGGTTATGGAGATTATTACTATTATTGGCAGTTAGCAGATACTCTTATCCAGAGCGACTTAGGTCAATTACAGGTTTTTACAATGTTATCCATTTATACAGCTGGATATTTACTGGGGCAATTGTGGGTTAAGTACCTTGCCCAAGGGTACAGCAGCAGTGTCCCTGTGGGGTATTGAAACGGCAACCTTTTGGTTACAAGCCCTGCTAGATGGCAGATTGGTCCCAGATGGACAGGAATGTTACAGGAGGGAGGTGCAGAAAGAGGTTCGGCTGTTACAGGAGGGAGGTGCAGAAAGAGGTTTGGCTGTTACAGAAGGGAGGTGCAGAAAGAGGTTCAGCTATTAGAGAAGGGAGATGCAGAAAGAGGTTCGGCTGTTACAGGAGGAAGGTGCAGAAAGAGGTTCGGCTGTTAGAGAAGGGAGGTGCAGAAAGAGGTTCGGCTGTTACAGGAAGAAGGTGCAGAAAGAGGTTCGGCTGTTAAAGAAGGGAGGTGCAGAAAGAGGTTCGGCTGTTACAGAAGGGAGATGCAGAAAGAGGTTCGGCTGTTACAGAAGGGAGGTGCAGAAAGAGGTTCAGTTGTTTGCAGGTGGGAGCAGACACCGAGGGACAGGTGGTAACTGACCACAGGCTTGAACCATGTCTCCCAGGTTTGCAGTTACTGCCTACATGAAGTGCAAACCTCTGGGATTCTGTACGACACACCCACTGTCTCTGCTACTGCACAAACTGGCCTTCCACATATGATTAATTAATTCTTTCACTTGCACAGGCACACACAAACTCACTTCCTCACACTCCCATAGTCCCTTCAGTTTCATTATCTGTCTCTCTCATTCCCTCCATCTGTCTATCCTGATCCCTCTCTCCCTCTTTCCCTCCTTCTCTCTCGCTTTCTCAGTGTCTCTCTTTCCCTGCCACTC
Organism: Megalops atlanticus; assembly: GCA_019176425.1. Lineage (NCBI taxonomy): Eukaryota > Metazoa > Chordata > Actinopteri > Elopiformes > Megalopidae > Megalops > Megalops atlanticus. The sequence goes on from CM032892.1 coordinate 72,905, forward strand.
CCCCCACGTGTGGAAGCCTAAACTGGGAGCCACCCCTGTGATTCCCCCTCCCCCCCAAGATGAGACTGGCTCCAGAGAGGCGGGGAGGAGTGAGTGAGTGAGGAGGAGGAGGAGGAGGCAAAAGGCTCTGAAATGGTCCTGTGTCTCTCAGCTCAACTCTCTCTGGCTCTCCCTCTCCCCCCCCCTCTCTGTGGCATGGGGTTAATAGTCTCTCTGTTCTCTGAGTTTTTACTCAGGCTGGTCTATGAGTTGCTCCATCACACATGGTGTTTATGGTCTGGCCGGGTGAGGCAGCTGCCTGCGATTGCCTGCTTGCTGTAGTCAGTTTGGGCTGATGAGGTAGTCGCTGCTCTGGTTGTACGTAATTGTTTTTCCTCCTGGGAGCAGTCAGTTGTGATTGGTGGGGGGCTCTGAGGGAGCTGTCTGACCACAGCCCCGTTGCTTGTACAGGGAGGTGCGGCTGGGGCGCAGCGGGGTGGAGGACATCAAACAGCACCCTTTCTTCAAGAATGACCAGTGGACCTTCGACACCATCCGAGAGAGTAAGTGTCTGCCGTTTGCTGGAGTCTCTTTGTACCCTGTGCTTTTCCTCTGCTCAGCATGTGCTCATGTCTGTATACATTTATCTGTGTGCACATATAATTATTCTGATCAATTTATGGAATCATAACTGATGTGAAACAATTTTAAAAGTTTGATGCAAGTTTTAAGTGTCTTGCAGCTGCAGTCTGTTTGTACTGGTGCGCTCCTCCAGCTCATTTCAGCCATAACTCCTCATTCCGCCTCTGACAGTTCGCACCACAAAAACACACTGGAAGGCACGGAGACGCAGCCGTGCTCTCTGCGCGTTTCCCTGTTTGCTCCTGAAATATCCGCCACCTCTGTAATCTGAGGGGGTGTGGGAGGCGGCTCTGTGCTCTGGTGGGAACGTGGGGAGCCTTTTTGGGAGGCTCTGTGGTGCTTGCCCAGGGGGGCGGGCCGCACTGTGTGGCTGGGAAATGCAGTTAATGACAGGGACGTCTCGGGGCCACCGGTATGGATTGAGGGGTGCACTCACTCTCCCTGTGGGAACAGCTGCCTCCCTTTAAGAGCGAGCTGGAGTACTGCACAGCCTCTATCAGTCACCTCTGTCTGTCTGTCTGTCCGTATGTCACTCTCTCCTTCCCTCTCCCTCACTCATGCACCCACTGCAGAGTGATGGTGTAGCAGCAGAGGGGCAGAGGGATGGTGTAGCTGCAGAGGGATGGTGTAGCTGCAGAGGGAAGGTGTAGCAGCAGAGTGATGGTGTAGCTGCAGAGGGAAGGTGTAGCAGCAGAGGGATGGTGTAGCTGCAGAGGGGCAGAGGGAAGGTGTAGCAGCAGAGGGATGGTGTAGCAGCAGAGGGAAGGTGTAGCTTCAGAGGGATGGTGTAGCAGCAGAGGGGTGGTGTAGCTCTACTCCTCTCCCAGCTCGGACCTCTTCCTGTCTGTGGAAGGAAAGTTGTTTGCCGGAACAGGGAAGAAAGGAGTAGTCTTTTCTGCAGGAAGAGTGTGTTTTGGCAGTGTGTGTAAAAGGCCCAGTGTATGGAGGGCACAAAGCATGTACTGTAGGAGAGGCGAGAGGCGTGGGCTCAGCGGCGGGCCCTGTAGGAGAGGCGAGAGGCGTGGGCTCAGCGGCGGGCCCTGTAGGAGAGGCGAGAGGCGTGGGCTCAGCGGTGGGCCCTGAGGGTGCAGGGCTGGGGGCTGCTCTGCTAATAAGTCTCTTCAGCATTGCACACACTCCAGCTCTCAGTTACCTCAGCCCATGCACACACAACACTAACAGAACATTAAAAACAGTTAAAAATGACAGGTCTGTACTGGCCTCTTGTAGAATGGGTGTGCATGTGACCCTTCAGTGCACAGGTGTGAATACCTGTGTAGCACAGCTCTACCCACTCATCCGGCTGCAACCCCCCAGCGGTCGCTCCGGTGGTGCCAGAGCTGAGCAGTGACATTGACACCAGCCACTTTGATGAGTTTGAAGATGAGAAGCTGGACGTGGAGCCATTTCCTCAGCCGAAGGCCTTTGCAGGAAACCAGCTGCCCTTTGTGGGCTTCACTTTCTTCAAGGAGGACCAGTAACAGCATATTTTTGTCTCACCTGTGTGAGCATGTGTATGTGTGTGAGCATGTGTGTGTGAGCGTGTGTGTGTGTGTGTGTATTTCTGACTGTTTATGCGTGCATGTCTGCATATGTGTGTGCATGTGTGTGTGCATATGTGTGTGCTTGTGTGTGTGTTGGTTAGTGTGGTGTGGGGGTGGCCAGTTCAGTACCAACATGGAGAGGAATAGTTAGGAATATTTTTGTTAACTGATGCTCTGTGATTCATGCGTTTGAGGTAATCTTTAGACTGACACAGTGGGGTGTATCTAAACTCCATTATGTAACTACTCTTAGAGATAGACACTAATATCATGCCCATGTAAAATACTAACCTTCTCATTCATCAAGATTTCTCATGATCAGAGCTGAACATTACTAGATTTTATCACTACTAGCATTAGAAAGGGTGTGTGAGGTTCCATCAGTCTTCTCCATCCTGGAGTACTGCTCTTCCGTACATGCCTGCGCTTCTATGACTGCATGTTTTCAGTGGAGAATGTGTGTCTGGCGGCCTCTGCATGGCACAGCTGTGACTTCATTGTCTAGGAAAGGAGCTGCTTTGTGATAATGCAGACGTGGTTCAGATAGAGAACAGAGAACGCACATGCAAGCAGAGGCGCCAAGTGCAGGACCGCCTCTGCCCCTCTGCAGTGAGCCGCTGTGGATTTCTGAGTGCAGGAGCAGTCTGCTTCAGCCACAGATGAGGGCTCTGTGTAGAGACAGACAGTGCAAAAAGGAAGAGGCTGGTACATTTCCCATGATGCTTCAGATGTTCGTATCCCATCTGTCTCTGCTGCAGGCTGCTGAGTGACTCTAGGCCTACAGCTGGAGAGGAAGACCGCCACACACCCATCAAACAAGAGGTGCGTCTGGTACTCCCTGCTCCTGTAAGTCACTAATGTGCTGAACTGGAAGAACTGCACTGCAGAGACGCATTGGAGTTATCTAATTTCTCTCATTTCTCTTCATTTCTGAAGAGCAGAGATGCTGCCTAATCTAACTTCTTTGTTTTTTGTGGTACAGAGATTCTGTGGATGGCGTTGCCTCTGTGTTTTTGGGGTGTGTGCCTTGAGTGTTAGCAAAGTGCTTGGCCTCAGCAATGCTGGACACCGATCAGAAAATTGCTCAGATTAAGCGCTGCTTTCATCTGTAATGCTCAACTCCAGTCAAATACACTTTAGGAAATGTTTGATCCTCACTGTCTGGCTGTGACCGCTGTGTGGCTTTCATTTCTCTCTGTATGTTACAGGGCTGTGTAACACTGAGTGTGTTCCTCTGATTCTTGAATACTGTATGTTTATTAGGTTCAGTGAGAAGGCCAGGTATGGCTCTGTCATGAAATACAGGCAGGGGAAGCTCTGAGCAGAATAGGGCCACTCGGGCACCGTTGTGGTGAAAAATGAGCAAGTCACTAGGATTCTGAAGTGAACAGAAACTTTTCACATCCAGATGGAGAGATCAGGTTACATCACTGTAGTAGTTCATTAATGGCATTCAGGGTTTTCCTGTGAACTGAGCCCCGTTCTCCTCCGTGCAGTCAGATGAGCTACAGAAGAGGCTGCAGCAGCTGGAGCAGAATCTCAGCAAGCAGCTGCAGGCCAAAGAGGAGCTGGAGATCAGGTGCAGGTAAGAGCAGAGGCGGGGCAGGGGAGACACACCTGCACACACCTGTACACACCTGTACATCAGGCTTTCTGTATATGTCAGAAAGTGCTATAGTTGTCCTTGTATGTATTCCTGTCCACCAGAACTGCCTGTAATCATCTTGACAAGCTCTCCAAAGACCTTGATGAAGAGGTGAGTCATTTTTTTGTGTGTGTGTGTGTGTGTGTGTGTGTGTGTGTGCATGTGTGTGCATGTGTGAGCATGTGTGTGTGTGTGTGCGTGCGTGCGTGCGTGTGTGTGTGTATGTTAATCCTGTCTGTCTCTCAGATGAACTGCAGGAAGAATGCAGAGCTGTCTCTGTTGGAGCTGGAGAAGGAGAGAGTCCTGCTACACCATCAGAGCACGGAGCTTCAGAAGAAGGCAGAGAGTGAAGCCGACCGCAGGCGCTCCATACAGAGCGAGGGTGAAGCCACAGCACCTGCACACCTGTACACTGCATCTGTACACACCTGCGCACCTGCACACCTGCACACTGCATCTGTACACACCTGTGCACCTGCACACCTGTACACTGCATCTGTACACACCACACCTGCACACCTGCACACTGCATCTGTACACACCTGTGCACCTGCACACTGCATCTGTACACACCTGCGCACATGCACACCTGCACACTGCATCTGTACACACCTGTGCACCTGTGCACTGCATCTGTACACACCTGCACACCTGCACACTGCATCTGTACACACCTGTGCACCTGTACACTGCATCTGTACACACCTGTGCACACCTGCACACCTGTACACTGCATCTGTACACACCTGCGCACCTGTACACTGCATCTGTACACACCTGAGTATCTGTGTTCATACAGTCACACACTTGTACACCAGAACATCTGAGCCCCAGAGCCATGTAATCAGAGTGTGTGTGCAGCTGTGTGCTGACTGCAGCTGATCCAGTGTGGTGTGTGTTCCCTGCAGTTAACAGTCTGCGTGAGCAGCTGGAGGACATGAAGAGGAAGAATCAGAGCTCTGAGATCAGCAGCGACCGGAGCGCCATTCTGCAGAGAGAGGTGAGGGCGTCTGTGAGGGCAGACACTGACCTTCTGCAGAGAGAGGTGAGGGGTCTGTGAGGGCAGACTCTGGCCTTCTGCAGAGAGAGGTGAGGGCGTCTGTGAGGGCAGACACTGGCCTTCTGCAGAGAGAGGTGAGGGGTCTGTGAGGGCAGACTCTGGCCTTCTGCAGAGAGAGGTGAGGGGTCTGTGAGGGCAGACACTGGCCTTCTGCAGAGAGAGGTGAGGGCGTCTGTGAGGGCAGACTCTGGCCTTCTGCAGAGAGAGGTGAGGGCGTCTGTGAGGGCAGACTCTGCATCTCTGCAGAGAGAGGTGAGGGGTCTGTGAGGGCAGACTCTGGCCTTCTGCAGAGACAGGTGAGGGGTCTGTGAGGGCAGACTCTGGCCTTCTGCAGAGAGAGGTGAGGGCGTCTGTGAGGGCAGACTCTGCATCTCTGCAGAGAGAGGTGAGGGGTCTGTGAGGGCAGACACTGCATCTCTGCAGAGAGAGGTGAGGGGTCTGTGAGGGCAGACTCTGCATCTCTGCAGAGACAGGTGAGGGCGTCTGTGAGGGCAGACACTGCCCTGCTTTGCATTTATGGCCTGGTCTTCTCGTCTGGCTCTCTGTGCCTCTTAGCTGACCTTTGTGTCTCAGTCTCACATGCTGGTGTATTTTTGTTCACCTCGCTTGTGGTGTAAGTTCTGCTCTGTCTTTGCCTGTGTATGTGAATGTGCGTTTTGGCTCATCTCCTGTTACTGGCTGTCTGTTCAGCTAGAGGAAGCGAACGCTCTGCTGCAGGTGGAGTGTGAGGATGTGGGGCGGCTGAGGAAGACCCAGGCCGAGATGATGAAGCAGATTCAGCAGCTGGAGCAGACGGTGAGGCAGCTGCAGGACAGGGGCAGCCAGCTGGAGAGCCGGAAGCTGGAGCTGGAGAAGGACATCAGCAGCCTGCAGTCCGCACTGGAGTCTGCAAAGACAGACCTGAGCCAGGACTCAGAGACCATCTCAGGCCTGCAGGGTGAGCTGGGGGAGGGGCCACACGGCCATGTGGGTTTCTCCTTACTTGGGTTTTCCGCTTTGAAATCTGACTGGGCTTTTTGGCACACAGTGTGTTTCTAGTACTGTCTGTCTTTCCGTTGTTAAAGGTTCCATTTGGGTGGAGTCAGCGGCCACAAAAACAAACATTCAGTTGAGTCATTTTGTGAATTAGAAAGAAAAAAAGGAGTAAACGCAACAAGCTGAATGTGGGTGTCTGTTTCCCATTAGGAAATGGATTTATTGCTCTGTAACACAGTTGCTCTTTGTTTGCTGTGTGAGAGAGGAATGAGGCAGCTGTTTGACTGCATCAAAGGCCAGACAGCACTCGAGAAGCAGCTACGTCTGAGGACTCAGTCTCTCTCTCTGGCTTTACGATCCTCTCCTTCTCCCTGGGCCCCTGTGTTGGGCCCCTGTGTTGGGCCCCCTGTGTTGGGCCCCCTGTGTTGGGCCCTAGTCATGCAGTACATTTGTTTCTGCTACTTTGCATCAGTGCAGTCAGCAGGATGAAAAGCAGGAGAGGACTCTGACTGTGACTCTCTGCACTCACGCCTGCAGGGAGCCTCTCCACTCTGCAGGGTGAGACTCTGCAGCTCAGGGCCCATCTGACCAAAACAGAGACAGAGAAGAGACTCCTGCAGGAGAAGCTCACTGACCTGGAAAAGGTAAGAGCTACACACACACACACACACACACACTCACTCTCACACTCACTCTCACACTCACTCTCACTCATACATACATTCATACATACACTCACACACACACAGACTCACACCCACACACACTCACACATACACTCACACACTCACTCTCACACACACACTCACTCTCACACTCACTCTCACACACACACTCACTCTCACACTAACACTCACACTCACTCTCACTCTCACTCATACATACGCTCATACATACACTCACACACACACATAGACTCACACCCACACACACTCACACACTCACTCTCACACTCACTCTCACACTCACACTCACTCTCACTCTCACTCATACATACACTCACACACACACATAGACTCACGCACACTCACACTCACACTCACACTCCCACACACACACTCACTTGCTCACAATCACACTCACACACACACACTCACACGTTTACACACTTACACACACACACACACACACACACACACACACACACACACACAATCTCTCACACACACCCACAATCTCACACATTTACACTCACACTCACTTCTCTGACCCTCTGTGTGCTCCCCTTCTCAGGAGAAGAGCAGGCAGGAGGTGGATGTGACGTACAGGCTGAAGGCCCTACAGCAGGCGCTGCAGCAGGAGGAGGCGGAGCACAAGACCACAAAGGCCCGCCTCCTCGACAAGAGCAGGATGTACCAGTCCATGGAGGAGGCCAAGTCTGAGGCCAGCAGGGGTGAGACGAGTCCGAGGGAACTCGCTCCACTCTGAACAGAATGCAATTGCGGAATTCACCCGTCTGTTGCATTGGTGCAGTGTGTTTGTGTGCAGTAACTCCATGCTGTGTCCTGCAGAGCTGGAGCAGCAGCTGCAGGAGGAGCTTGCAGCTAGGCAGCGTGTGGAGAGCCAGCTGCTGGAGCTACAGAAACACAGCTCCCTGCAGGACTGCCAACACAAGCAGACACAGCAGCGCCTGGACGAGCTCCGCAGACACAAGGATCAGCTGGCTGAGGAGGTGTGTGTTTGTGTGTGTGTGTGTAAATGTGTGAATGTGCGCGAGTGTGTATCAGTGTGTGAGTGAGTGTGAGTCTGTGTCTGTGTGTGTCTGTATGTTAGAGAGAGTCTCACCCCCCTCTCCTTTGTTTGTTGGAATCAGTTTTTTAATGTCCATTGCGGGACTTCATCCATCACCCTGCAGGCCCCAGCCCCCCCTCCCCCTCCTCCGCTCTGCCTGCACTCTTTCTCATTCCTGCACTCCATCCATCTCTCTCTCCGCCCTGCAGGTGCAGAGTCTGAACGCAAAGGTGGAGCAGGAGTCTCAGAGGCTCAGCCAGACTCAGAGTGAGCTGGAGGCCCAGAACCAGCAGGTGGCGACACTGCGCAAGTCTGAGAAACAGCTGAAACAGGAGATCAACCACCTGCTTGACCTGAAACAAAGCCTAGAAAAGCAGAATCAGGAATTGCGAAAGTGAGTGTGTGCTGATGTGGGCACAAGTGTGTGTGTGTGAGTGTGTGTGTGAGTGTGTGTGTGTTTCTAACTCTCTGTATGTGTGCATTTGCCTGTTTGTTGACAGTGAGCGGCAGGAGGCAGACGGGCAGGTGAAGGATCTGCAGGACCAGCTGGAGGCCGAGCAATATTTTTCGGTACAGTACCCCTCCTCCCTCTCCCCTGCTCCCCTCTCCCCTCTCCACACTCCCCTCTCCCCCTCCCCTCTCTCCTCTCTCCTCTCTCCTCTCTCCTCTCTCCCACTCCCCTCTCCCCCCCTCTCTCCTCTCTCCTCACTCCTCTCTCCCTCTCCCCCTCCCCTCTCTCCTCTCTCCTCTCTCTCTCTCCTCCCCTCCCCTCTCCCCTCTCTCCTCTCTCCTCTCTCCCCTCTCCCCCTCCCCTCTCTCCTCTCTCCACCTCTCTCTCTCCCCCTCTCTCCTCTCTCCTCTCTCCCCTCTCCCCCCTCCCCCTCCCCTCTCTCCTCTCTCCTCTCCTCCCCCCTCTCCCTCCCCTCTCTCCTCTCTCCTCTCTCCTCTCTCCACACTCCCCTCTCCCCTCTCTCCTCTCTCCACACTCCTCTCTCCTCTCTCTCCTCTCTCCACACTCCCCTCTCCCCTCTCTCCTCTCTCCACACTCCTCTCTCCCTCTCCCCCCCTCCCTCTCTCCTCTCTCCACACTCCCCTCTCCCCCCTCTCTCCTCTCTCCCCTCTCCCCTCTCCTCTCTCCTCTCTCCTCTCTCCCTCTCCCTGCTTCCCTCTCTCCTCCTCCCTCTCTCCTCTCCCCTCTCTCCTCTCTCCTCTCTCCACACTCCCCTCTCCCCCTCTCCTCTCTCCTCTCTCCTCTCTCCCCCATGCTCCCTCTTGCTGCTCCCTCTGATGCTGAGAGGAAAGAGGATCCAGGTTTCCCCGGCTATGAGATCAGTGCAGATGGGCTGTGTTTGTTGGTCCCGTCCTGCAGACGCTGTATAAGACGCAGGTGCATGAGCTGAAGGAAGAGTGTGAGGGGAAGAACAAGCTGCTGAGAGACATGCAGCAGAGAGTGCAGGAGCTGCAGGAGGAGAGGTGAGGAGCTCACTGCCCTCACAATCACAACACTACAGTACAGATGCTGTCCTCTTCTTACTCCGCTATGGCAGTAATGCAGGATTCATTTTCAATAATTTCATTTGGGTTGTATGTGATCCATCACTTACGTTATCATTGCTATTACTGCGCCTGCAGCCTCCCTCATCCAGACCCACTCACACAGCTGCAGGTTTACTGATGTCTCCAAAACCTGACTAATCAGATGTGATCATTTCAACCCAATCCAGATATTTCCACTGCGCGTCGTTGTCTTGGATCACACGTGACAGTCTCTCTCTGTGTCCCGCAGGGACTCCCTGGCGGGGCAGCTGGAGGTGTCCCTGACTAAGGCAGACTCTGAGCAGCTGGCCCGCTCTGTTGCCGAGGAGCAGTACTCAGAGCTGGAGAAGGATAAGATCATCAAGGAGCTGGAGATCAAGGAGATGATGGCCCAACACAAGCAGGAGCTGGAGGAGAAAGACTCCACCATCGCCTTGGTGAGGGGGAGGAGAGCGGGGCGGGGGGGGGGGGGGGGGCTGAGGAGGGGAACCACTGACAATGAGCTGCTGTCCAGATGTGAGATTGCTGGGTGTAGCCTGGCTCTGAGGACTGAGGGCCCTGCTGGACTCACCTGCTCTCCCCTGCAGCTGGAGGAGGCAAACCGCACCCTGACTGCTGATGTGGCAAACCTGGCCAGCGAGAAGGAGGAGCTGAACAACGCGCTGAGGGAGGCACAGGAGCGTAAGCAGCCAGCAGAACTCCTCACAGCACAGCCTGCTTCAGGCAGAACAGAAAGCAACCGAGAAAGGAAACTAAGATGTAAAGCCAAATGAAGTAACAAAAGCTGTAAAAAGGACAAAGGGTGCACAGTACAGAATAAAGATTTTAGGAATACTAGCCTGCCAAAGGGCTTCAGATTTCCCCGTCCTCAAATAAACACAGCTTCATGACAGCAGCTAAAACTCTTGGATGTTCCCAAAATATGCATTACATTTACATTACATTACATGCATTTAGCAGACGCTCTTATCCAGAGCGACTTCCAGCACAGTAGAACAGAAGCGTCTCTGTTCAAGCTGAATGAGGAACGGTGTCAGACCAGGCTAACACTCCCAGACCAGTGAGTGTGAGATGACACTATTCGAGCACTACCACAAGTTAACTTGAGTAGCCAAGTGAAGCCAAGTACACGGCCATAAATCAGTCATGAGATCAGAGTCCAAAACACATCAAAATACTATACATAAAACAAACAGCAAGTACTAGAGATAGCCTTTGTTAGGAGCGGATGGCTTCCCTCTTCTGGTGTACATAGGATTGTGGGATGCCATGTGGGTCTCGAATTGTCTGAGTTGTGCATTTGGGGTCTCGCACAGAGCTGAAGAAGGCCCGGGAGGATGAGTGGCAGCTGGATGCTGTGAAAGCCGGCTTTGACAAGCAGCTGCAGGCTGAGAGAACACTGAAGACCCAGGTGCCCAAACCCCCCTCTGTCTGTCTGTCTGTCTGTCTGTCTGTCTGTCTGTCTGGGGGGCTGGGGGGCCGTCAGTTGGTTTGTGTGTATTTGTACACACATAACGTATGTCAAGACTAGAAGGTGTATATGTGTTTATGAGAGTTATGTGTGAAAAGTTTGGGAGAATGGAAGAATCTTGCAGAGTGTGCTCTTCCTGTTATTGTGCGTGTCTGTGTCTGATGTCTTTCAGGCAGTGAACAAGCTGGCAGAGATCATGAACAGGAGAGAGGTGTGTGCTGCAGGTCATCGCCATGGCAATGATATGGACATACGCAGGAAGGAGAAGGAGAACAGGAAGCTGCAGCTGGAGCTACAGTCAGAAAGAGAGAAGCTCAACAGCACCATCATCAAATACCAGAGAGAGATCAACGAGATGCAGGCGGTCTGTACACCTTTATATGCATTCATTTGAATGTAATGCAGTGAATGCAGTATAATGTACTCACAGTCCTGCAGCTACACTGCTGTCCCATGTGTACATTTCTTTATCTGCTGTGCACAGAAATTTGCTTTGCATCAACCCTCCATCTCCATTTAGTCTTGCACAGTAAAAACACACACAACACAGAGCAACACACATAGAAATATAAAACCAAGAGCTGCCATGTACATTACAGAGAAGATCCTCTCAGAATCGCACAGCTATTCTGACAGAACCGCACAGTGACTTGATGTTTAGTGACCAAAAGATTCCAGTGCGTGTTTTTAAGTGACCAAAATATTCTGTATGTCCTATTTTAAGTACACGAAATATTGGTTTTATATGGGGACGGATACTCATGTGGTCTTCCTTTCTCTCTGTGTGCGGGTGGGTGTGTGTGTGTGTGTGTGTGTGTGTGTGTGTGTGTGTGTGTGTGTGTGTGTGTGTTTGGGTGGGTGGGTGTGTGTGGGTGTGTTTGGGTGTTGTGTGTGTGTGTGTGTGTGTGTGTGTGTGTGTGTGTGTTTGTGGGGGTGGGTGGGTGTGTGTGTGTGTGTGTGTGTGGGTGTGTAGCTGATAGCTGATGAGAGTCAGGTGCGCATGCAGCTGCAGATGGCTCTGGACAGTAAGGACAGCGACATTGAGCAGCTGCGCTGTCAGCTGACCTCCCTCAGCATCCACTCCTTCGACTCCACCAGCATCAGCAGCGAACCCGACGCCGATGACGACGGTTACCCCGGTAACACACTGAACTTACAGAGACTGTGCTCTCTATACTGAACACACTGTTCTAACAGCTCAGCAGCGAGGCTGTACATGTGCTGTGTACATGCAGTACAGTCTGTACACAGAGAACACTGAGCAGCTGCTGAACACTGCTCATGCGCTGTTGTGCAAACACATGATGTACACTGACTGTGCTGAACACACAGAGTATGCTGAACACAGCACATATTCTCAATAAACACTGAACACCAAATATGTTACAAACACAGTGCAACTCAGTTTGGGCACAACCAAATCCCTTTTCCTTCCTGCTCTCTGTAATTTCTCCTATGCATTACATCTTCTCTGTTCCTCTCTCACCTCTTTCTCTTCCCTTTCCTCTCTTTTCTCTCCCTTTCCTACCTTTCCCCTTCCCTGCCTGTCCCTCCCTGTTCCTCCTCTGCCCCCTCCCCTCCCCCCTGTGGTTGGTAGTGCGCATCACTCACTCCCGCTCCTCCAAGTCTCTGTCGTTCTCGTACCAGCGCACCTCACAGTCTGTGTGCGTGGGCTCTAAGCCCCGCCCTGCCTCCCACACGCTCTTTGACTCTGACTCTGAGGAGGAGGATTTCGGATCACAGAGCACTCCTCGGGCGCTTACCTGTGACCCAGCAGAGGCTGACCACCAAGGTGACCTGCATGGACAGCCTTCCTCCCTCTGTAGTGGTGGCACTAACAGAACCTACGGCTCCTTTCTGAACCGTCAAACCGGCTCCTGCTATAGTTCCTGCATCTGCTGGCATCTGCTTCTCTTTCCCTCACTAACTGTCCATGTTGAGCTGCTGTGCTGAAGTCCATCACTTACTGAAGGTATGAAATACTTTAGTTTAGCTGTCAGGTACTACTGGTGTCCACAACAGCTGAAAGCATGTTACTGTTTTTTGTGTAAATCATTTCTGACACGTCACATTTTTGACACATTTTACCCTCGAAGCACAATTGAGGGATTCATTTTGTTGGAAAATGACTAAACTAAACTAACAGCTTTATGTTACATGAGAACATGAGTAAATATGTCAGGACCTTGAGATTAAAACCGCTGTGTGCGAGTGTGTGCGAGCGTGTGCGAGCATGTGTGTGTTTGTGTGTGTTTGTGCGTGCATGCATGCATACGTGTCTCAGGGGGTGTTACATGGGATGGGTGTGTAATTGTCCCGTGTGTGGATGAGATCTGGCAGTTTGGGTGGGAGCCCCACATACTGCTGCTACTGATGATACTCTGGCTGTTTCTAACCCACTTCCTGTTTCCTGTTTGGACGGCAGAGGCCAGGCTGGAGGGCTGGCTGTCCCTTCCCGTGAGAAACAGCAGCAAGCGATTCGGCTGGGAGAAGAAGGTATGCAGAGGCCTGGAGGCAGACAGACGCCTGAAAGATGCCAGGGGCCATTACATGCTGTTCTGCTGCATACTGCCCTATCAGAAAGCTAGAGGCTAACTGAAAAACATCACATGCTTTACTAAGGGGTGTCCCAGCCAGAGCCCCCATCGTTATAACCCACAACCCCACTGATGCTGAAGAACTTCTCTCTGCTGCCATATAGTCCATATCAATGGCTATAGATGGAGGTTTCCCAGTTTGTCTGTTTCTCTGTTACCTGTGTCTCTTTTTTTGTGGTGTGTTTCAGTCTGTAATTGTGTTCCCTCTGTCTTCCATTATGCCAGTCTTGCTCAGCCTGCCCCAGAGCAGTTTACCAGTGTCATTGTCAAACAGGCAACAGTTTATTACACTGAGAACTGCCTGTTATTATCCATGTGGGTGTATATGTGCATGTGGAATATTCATTACATACATTATATGGGTGAGGTGATGGAGTGGTTATTTTGCCAAACATTCATTGTAGTTGTGTTGGTTTTATATTTCTGTTGAGGTGACAGGACACTTCTTACTGAAGAGTACTCCCATGTTTGTCCCTGGTAACATTTAGCTATTTCACACGACCCTACAGTAATATCTTTAATTGTAGCATTAATACAATTTGTAATGGATGTCCCTCTGTGGCTGTCTCTCACACAGTACGTGGTGGTGAGCAGTAAGAAGATTCTATTCTACAACAGTGAGCTGGACAAAGAGCAATCCAATCCCTACATGGTCCTGGACATTGAGTAAGTAAACCTTTCCTCACCTGTGAAACGCAGGTAAAGCACTGGACCTACCTTTAGTTGGCTCTCTTTCTGTCCATCCCCTCATTCTCTGCTCCCCTCCTCTCACCCTGCTCTCCCTCCAGTCTCAGCCCCACCCTCCCTCTTTCCCTGCCCCTCCTCCTTCCACCCCTCTTTCCCTGCACCTCCTCCTTCCACCCCTCTTTGCCTGCCCCTCCTCCTTCCACCCCTCTTTGCCTGTTTGTCTTCCTCCCTCCTACATACTGACTCATTCACTCTCTCTGTACCTGGCAGTAAACTCTTCCATGTGCGGCCAGTCACCCATACAGATGTGTATCGTGCCGATGGCAGGGAGATCCCGCGGATATTCCAGGTGAGACAGAGCGTTTGGTTCTGCCTTCATTGTTGTAGAATATGAGCTTAATCTGAAAGTGTGAGGACTGCTGTTCTTTAGACTTCCCTCTGTTCTGATCAGCTGCCTGCCTTCTCACCACATGTGTTTGGGTCTGTGATACTGCAGTACTTATTTGCTCTGAAGAGGGCCTGATCAAGGCAGCTGGGTCTTCACTGTAGCGACTGAAGCAAAGCATATTGTTTAAGGGTCCAGTAGTGGCATCCCATCCAGGATTCAAACCCGTGACCTTAAGGTGCAGATGATAGTGCTCTAATCGCTGCTCTGCACTGCCCCTCAGATCCTGTACGCAAATGAGGGGGAGAACAAGAAGGACCAGGAATTGGCCTTGGAGCCACTGACTGTGGCAGAACAATCCAGCTACATCTGTCACAAGGGTCACGAATTCATCCCCACCCTCTACCACTTCCCCTCCACCTGTGAGGCCTGCCCCAAGCCCCTGTGGAACATGTTCAAGCCCCCGCCTGCCCTGGAGTGCCGGCGCTGCCACATCAAGTGTCACAAAGAACACATGGACAAGAAGGAGGAGGTCATCGCCCCCTGCAGGGGTCAGTGTGGGGTGCAGAGGTCAGAGGTCATCGCCCCCTGCAGGGGTCAGTGTGGGGTGCAGAGGTCAGAGGTCATCGCCCCCTGCAGGGGTCAGTGTGGGGTGCAGAGGTCAGAGGTCATTGCCCCCTGCAGGGGTCAGTGAAGGGTGCAGAGGTCAGAGGTTATTGGCCCCTGCAGGGGTCAGTGTGGGGTGCAGAGGTCAGAGGTCATGTACCTGTCAGTACCTATGTAGGGCCCCGCCCTATGTCTTCTTCTGGTAAACTAATGTCTATGGGGTATTACCAATGTACTGACCCCCTGTTTCCCCTGCAGTGAATTATGACGTGTCGATGGCTAAGGACCTGCTGCTATTGGCTGAGTCTCAGGAGGAGCAGCAGCGCTGGGTTTGCCGACTGCTCAAGAGGATCCCCAAAAAGCCCCCAGCACCCCAGCACTGTGCCCAGAGCTCGCCCTGCTCCTCCCCCCAGCCCAGCAAGAAGGTGCAGCCCAGCCCCCGCGCCAAACGGCCCAGCCGCCCCACCCTCCCCAGCCAGCCCAGGTGAGTATGAGGGGGCGGGGGGCAGCAGGATGAATCCTGGAAAATGTTTATCTGACACAGACATTAGACTGGCTGTCAAACAGGCCGCTGAGCTCTGATGATTTCATTACAAGGTTTCCCTGTTTATTGTATCCCAGTGCATTTAACTGGCTGCCCCATTCTTCAGCCCCTCCAAGGTAGCGTTAGAAACACCTTAAGCCTGGTATGTCAGTTTCAGCTGGTAATAGTCTTGCTCTCATCCGTTTGGACATTAACTTCCTTACTGTGTACATCCAACATCGGCAGCAGGGCCGTCACCCCTGAGAGGAACCCAGGTGTAATTCTACCTGATCTTTTAAGCCAGAGCCTCATGCTCACAGTCCCCTCTCTGCCTCCGGTCCTGCTTATTCTTTGCACTGTTTTACCTGCAGACAGCACTTTACAGGCCAGGCCTCTGTACCCATGTCCAACTGTAGTACCACTGTGTCTATTTGCTATGTTTAGATGTACCTGTCAAATTTTATCTCCATTTCTTTTTGTGTGTCTGTCAAAGTGGGGCATTGTGGGACCTACAGTTTAGGGGATTATTTGACTTATTTCATTCAGTGGTGTTCCAATTGGGATGAAAAGACTCTCTCTCTTTCTCTCTCACACACACACACACACACACACACACACACACACACACACACACACACACTTACTGATCCAGATTACAGTGGTCAGTGTTGGAACTTTAACATTCTGTAGCCCATTTATGCAGCTGGACCTACACTGGTGGAACTGACATACATTACCTCCACTATGCTCCACTGCTGCCCCCTGCTGGCCTCTTTCATATCCATCCGCTCGATGGTCTGACCCCACTTGATAGCCTGACCCTAGAAGACCACTTTCCCATTTCAGATTGTTTGACTTTGGCCTGAAGGACTGGAATTGGTCATTGGATGACGATGATGATGATGATGTGTTCGATTTTTGAAGAAGGGGGAGAAACAGAGGGTAACAGCAGCACTGCCTGCTGGGAAATGTGTATGGCTGTGTGTGAATGCAGTGGACAGGTTACCATGGCATCCAAGGCTTGTCTTGTTTGCCTGTGGCTCAGAGTGAGAGTATTGGCACTTTTCTTCCTTTTTTTCTGTCATTCTCAGTGTTGCCAGATTGATAACCTGTCTAAAGCAGCCAATATTCTAATTGATCTGAAGGAGAGGGCAAAGCAGTTTGCCAGTTAACCAGTGGGCCATGGCTACAGTGTTTTTCAGTCAAGCTTTTGCAATGCAGGCCATGAGTAACAGCCCTAGAAATGAGTTCTGGCCATTTGTCAGCCCCTCATATCCACTCCAGTGCAAATATAATACACCCATTTGCATTTTTTTGCAGTAAAATATTAAACTCACTCCATGGAGCCCTTGCAGCTGTTCTGGTTCTGAGGGGAATCTGCAGCTGTTCTGTGCTGATCCTGGGCTGGTACTGGTGTAGCTGAGCTTGGTGCTTTGTTGATTGCGCTCACTCTGCATGTGTGTTTATACATCAGTGCAGGACTAATGGACACTAAATGCATATGCTGTTTACTGCAGTGTGCCTGTCTGTCTGTCTGTCTGTCTCACTGTCTCTTTACTGTTGTGTGTCTGTCTCACTGTCTCTCTTTTTCTCTCTCTCTCTCTCCCCAGCTGACCACATTTATTAGATGTTATGGTGGAACTCCTTCCAGTTGATCGATGTTCTTACAAAAATAACTGACGAAGCACAAACCTGATGTATACCATATGATTCATTGAAGACCCCCTATGGCACTGCACCGCCCCCCCCCCCGTACCTGTTACCCCAGCAACAGGCACACAGAGTTACCATCTCAAACCACAGTGAGAGCAGTGACCGCAGCATCTACATGCACAGTGTCTGCATGTAAATACTAACACTTCACTTCAAACAAAGATAAACGCCACACATATTTATGCTAGAGAACATACGTAAATGTGAGGTTGAAATATTGATTACAAATATCTAGAATTGACTTTTTTGTTTGTCATGCCATACATATCATTCATTGTCAAATGTAAAATGTATTTTATTATATATTCGAATATTATAAAAAAATTCTGATGATATATGTGACTGTCTTATACATTCTTTTTCATAAGTTTATGAATCATGTATTACATTTTTGTCAGGGAAGGTCTAAATGTCATACTAAACTACTAAAGCTGTAAACGAGTACCCACTTTGATTTGTATAAAGGTCATCTCTTCTTAGCGAAGGCCTGGTCTGCTGTGAGGTTTTACTGTCGAGAGGCTATAGAAATGGCACACAGTAAAAACAAATGTGAACATTTTACTTATAATAGCCTTCATATTTAAAGAAAGTATGTGCATAATTGTTTAAATTCTGAAGAAATATGTATGTCCTTGTTTTGCTTAAATTGCTGTAAATATTTACAAATATTTTTGGATCGCTGCCAATTTATACATATCATCAGAAGTTAAATAAAAATACAGTTCCATGTTTCTGAGTTTTTTTTCTAAAAGCCGTGCTTTTTTCTAGCTCATGTCCTGTTTTAAAACATTTTTATGACCTTATAATGAGAATTTTTTTATTTTTTCAAAAAATGAGTGTGTTTGCTGTATTTGGGTAGTAAAAACCCCTGAACAACAACAGCAGTCAAAGCCTTTGGCTTTATTTTGATGCAGATATCTGCAAAAACACACAAAAAACCACAGAGAGGAAAGAGAGGCAAACTGCTCATCCTCACTCCACCCTTTGTGTTGGAGGCAGAGCCACCAGTTTCACCCCCGTTAGCATCCAGTGAAGGGAACTCCTGTCACACAGCAGCGTAAGTGAGGGAGGAAATTACTGTGAAGGACAAACCAGGAACAGGAGCAGCTGTCTGGCAGGAGCAGCTGGGGCAGGTGAATTTGGACAGAGAGGGGTTTGTTCCATCAGTATTAGAGTTATCAGTGTTCTGGGACAGAGGGGCGTGTGTGACCCTGAGCTAAGCTGCTCGGTCTCTGCAGGTACTCCCCAGCATCTGAACACCAGCACCATCCTCCCTCCGACTCGGCCGTGCTTCTGAGTGTGGGGCGGCAGGGTTCGGCTGCTGGACATGTACTCAGTGTAAAGATGAACATCTTGCGTCAGGTTGTTCTGTTTCTCTTGAATGAGGCTGTAACAGGATAGGACAGCTGTCTGGAGTATTTTCAGTGGTAAATGGTTCACACGCACACAGATGGAGAAGATGATTACAGCAGGAGACCCACTGCACCTTCTAGTATTTTCAGGGGAGTGTTGGCTGCTATGGTGCTGCAGACCATGTGTCTTTGCTCTGAGGGACCCGGGTTTCTGGGTTCCCCCCCCGCAGGTTTCTGGGTGTCAGAGGCTCAGGTGAGATGGAGGAGGTGTGCATGTGACTCAGTCCTGCTTCTTGCAGCTTTGCCTGTAGCGCAGTGCTGTTGCAGTCACCCAAACGTTCAGCACAGCTATGACAATGAACCGGGCCAGGACTGGGGGCCAGAACACACATTTTTACTGCTTTATCTACAGCACGAAAAGGTTACTGTGAGCCAATTGTAGCCAAGAAGCACACACACATCCATGCACATAGTGAATGGAAAATGGACACAGTAGCATCAGAAAGCATTTCCAGTGAGGGTGAAAAGGACACAGCAACATAAACACTGGTACTGTGGAGCTGCAGAACACTTAAACAGTGAGAGAAATGATTAGAGGAACTATTGAAGCCTTCTGCATTTTGCATGCAGTCTAATGGTGAAAGGAAACCCATGTACAGGGTGAAAGGCGTTATATATAAAATGTGGAATTTCTCCTTGGCCCTGTGTACCAGTGTGTCAGACGCTCTCCGCAATGTCCTAAGTCACACAGAACATTCCCTCTGTGGCACTGTGATACAGTGGGATAACACTGCAGAAACATGCGAATCGTTCTGTGAGCTGTGAACATGCATGGAACAACATGCTTCTTGCCTGGCTCTTCAGAACTTACCCTGCAGGTCCCCCGTCGTCATGATTGTGGTGAAGATCCTGGCTGAAAAGAATAGGAGAAAGTTCTGGTCTGGTCTGACTGGCTGTGGGGCCGCAGTAGTGCTGTATAGACCGCATTACACTCACCCAGACACGTGTAGGAGGACAAGGCGCAGGAGAGGATGCTGATCTGGCCGGAGTCCTTCGACTCCCACAAACACTGCAGCTGCACAAACTTGCTGCCTGCGCTGATAAAGGTGCAGAAACTCTGCAGGAAACAGCACTCGGTATAAAGCTGCTACAATGCAAGAGCTGCCATTTATCAACACCAAGAGTCTGCATTACAAGAACTGGAGACTCAAAAGTACAAGATAAATATTACAAAAAGTAAGACTCAGTACAGACACCATGATAAGAAGTAAGACAGTGTACAGTGTAAATTCCAACACTCACCATTGCCAGATCAATGATCCACCTCTGCAATGTCAGCAGCTGCCACCCCCCTACAAACCTGAGCACGTGTGTCAAGGCCTAAACCGGCTGGATTATACATGTCCTTCTGAAATACTACCAGTCATTAGCGAAACCCTGAGAAACAACTGCACCGTCATAACGGAACCTCGCTGCTATTTCAACAGGAATGGAATTGTCACACTCTTATTGAAACCTATAAATTAAAGGCATGTGTGTACATCAAAAGAATATCAGACATGACATTAATCAAAAGTAGATGCATGTTTCCATAGCACAGTTTTTGGTATGTAATGTAGAGTGCTAGGGGGCTAATAGGCTATTGTACAATGGAAAAATACTATGTGATGGTAACAATAATGTAATGTGTAATGGGGGGTGCAGATGTTTTGACTGGTCAGCTTGGCACCTGCAATTGTTGTCATTGGTCAAAATGGGTGAAATGGGTACAGGATTGGTCAGAATAGTGCCTGCATGTATTGTGATTAGTCAAAGGATACAGTGCGCTGTAGATGACGCTCTGCCTCAGGTTCCCATTGTAGTGCAGGATGAGCATGAGCAGGATGGTGTCTGAAACAAAGCGCAGGATTGGCAGCATATAACACACAGATACCACTGAAACCAACCACAGTGCAGACTAATACACAGCACAAAGATACCACACTCACACACTCTGTCATACTCACACACACAGTCACACACACTGAGGTCCTCCTGTTGTATGTGTTTTCCCCTGTCTGTCGTTTTGGGTGTGTCTTTGTTTCTGTTGCCTTGCCTGTGCGTTTGTTTACAGACACCATGTGCTCCATCATCCCGCCTCCTGTCCTGCCGGTCTGCCCTCCTGCCACACCCACCACCTGAAGCTCATTCTACTCACCTGTTTCCTGTTTTGTCATTATTAGTTTGTGTATTTAAACCTCCCTGTTTTCTAATGATGGGAATAACGGCTCTTTGAAGGGAGCCGGATCTTATGGCACTGTTCCTTTCTGAGAGCCGTTCAAAAAAACAGCTCATTGTTCTTTTTTATTTCTCTGATTCACTGCTTTGTTCTTGGTAATGCCGAGAACCCTCTCTCTCTCTTTTCTCTCTCTCTCTCGCTCTCTCTCACTCGTTGAGCCGGGTAGGGCAGGCAGTGAAATTTGGGCACAACGATAAAAAGAATGGCTCTCATGTACGACTTCCCTTCGTTCGTACCAAAGAGCCGTTGAAAAGACTCAGATTGGCCGCGAACGTAACACCACGACTGTTTTCCCAGTTCTTTGTCAGGTTGACTCAGTGTATTTGCCCTGTTTTGTTCTAGCCTTTGTACTGTGTTCCTTTTGATTATGACCTCTGTCTGCCTTTTGGATTTCCCTTTTGCCTGCCTGTTTGGATTATTCTCTGCCTGCCCATTGCTGGCCATTCTGCCTGTTTTTTGACGTTGATTCCTGCCTGTGCCCATTGTTCCTGTCTGCCCATCTGATCCCCTGGGGGGTACAGGCAGAGGCCTACCTTGGGCGATCAGCACAGGGTACTCCAGGTAAGTGGGAACCGGGTACTCATTGGTCATCTGATAAGTGACAAACACGATATACCTGGAAAAAATAGACCAAAGGACAGAGACAGACAGTGAAGCCTGAGAATGGAGGAGAGGTCTGGATGGCCTCTGAGCTGCAGCCAGGATATGGCTGCCTGGCTCAGCTTTCCCTGAGTGCAGCTCCTGCCTCTCAAGCTGTTTTTAAGCTCTGAACACAAAATAACATCAGGTTTAGCACTTTAGCAATGATCGATTGTTCTCATGAGGCTGTTAGTGAATTGGAAAATGTTAACCCACCTAGAATTCCTTGTGTAAAAAGGTTGCTAATTTAAATAACTCTAAAATGGAAAAGCTCCAGGCCTTGAACATTCTTGCTCTATAAGATCGTCAAGCTGCAGTAGTTACACCTTCATTTTTCCATCAGTTGGAAAATTAATAGGAAATGCATGCAAATCATATAAACAAGCAGATGATTTTCATAAAGTATTATTAATACAGCAGAACATGTGTAGCTAAAGACTCTGCTTTCCCATTTCATCACCCAGATCGCAGACAGATCTCACTGAACGGAATGGTCAAATGTATGTAAACATACGTTCATTTTTAAAAGGTTTATATCCGAATACATCTGAAATTTTGTTTAAATGCAACTTTATTGTTCCATGTGTGATCAGTAAATACTGTAATTCTACAGACAGTTCAGAAGTGTACTGCAGCTGATAAAATTCATGACTTCACTACATTAATTTAGCAGATGCTCTTATCCAGATTATAAAAGTACATAAGTATATCCATTCAAGTTGAATGAGCAACAGAGTCAGACCAGGCTAACAACACTCCCAGACCAGTGAGTGTGAGCATAACACTATTCAAGCCCTTCACCACCTTTTTGGTTCAAAACACAGACTCTCTCAGTTCCTCTTGCTCATACACAGTTGACAGACATTGTAAAGGCAGTTTATTCCAGCACAGTGTTGAGCTCATGTTAGAGTATCACAGAGAACCATGATCAGTGTGCACCTGCACCCTGTGCTGTGGCAGCAGCAGAAAATGGCAGATTCACTGAGCAGAAACACGGAGGGTGTGTGTGCAGAAACACGGAGAGTGTGTGTGCAGAAACACGGAGAGTGTGTGTGCAGAAACACGGAGGGTGTGTGTGAAGCTCATGAGTGCAGAAACACGGAGGGTGTGTGCAGAAACACGGAGGGTGTGTGTGAAGCTCATGAGTGCAGAAACACGGAGAGTGTGTGTGCAGAAACACGGAGAGTGTGTGTGAAGCTCATGAGTGCAGAAACACGGAGGGTGTGTGTGCAGAAACACGGAGAGTGTGTGTGAAGCTCATGAGTGCAGAAACACGGAGAGTGTGTGTGCAGAAACACGGAGGGTGTGTGTGCAGAAACACGGAGAGTGTGTGTGCAGAAACACGGAGAGTGTGTGTGCAGAAACACGGAGGGTGTGTGTGAAGCTCATGAGTGCAGAAACACGGAGAGTGTGTGTGCAGAAACACGGAGAGTGTGTGTGAAGCTCATGAGTGCAGAAACACGGAGGGTGTGTGTGCAGAAACACGGAGTGTGTGTGAAGCTCATGAGTGCAGAAACACGGAGGGTGTGTGTGCAGAAACACGGAGAGTGTGTGTGCAGAAACACGGAGAGTGTGTGTGAAGCTCATGAGTGCAGAAACACGGAGGGTGTGTGTGCAGAAACACGGAGAGTGTGTGTGAAGCTCATGAGTGCAGAAACACGGAGGGTGTGTGTGCAGAAACACGGAGAGTGTGTGTGAAGCTCATGAGTGCAGAAACACGGAGGGTGTGTGCAGAAACACGGAGGGTGTGTGTGAAGCTCATGAGTGCAGAAACACGGAGAGTGTGTGTGCAGAAACACGGAGAGTGTGTGTGAAGCTCATGAGTGCAGAAACACGGAGGGTGTGTGTGCAGAAACACGGAGAGTGTGTGTGAAGCTCATGAGTGCAGAAACACGGAGAGTGTGTGTGCAGAAACACGGAGGGTGTGTGTGCAGAAACACGGAGAGTGTGTGTGCAGAAACACGGAGGGTGTGTGTGAAGCTCATGAGTGCAGAAACACGGAGAGTGTGTGTGCAGAAACACGGAGAGTGTGTGTGAAGCTCATGAGTGCAGAAACACGGAGGGTGTGTGTGCAGAAACACGGAGAGTGTGTGTGAAGCTCATGAGTGCAGAAACACGGAGGGTGTGTGTGCAGAAACACGGAGAGTGTGTGTGCAGAAACACGGAGAGTGTGTGTGAAGCTCATGAGTGCAGAAACACGGAGGGTGTGTGTGCAGAAACACGGAGAGTGTGTGTGAAGCTCATGAGTGCAGAAACACGGAGGGTGTGTGTGCAGAAACACGGAGAGTGTGTGTGCAGAAACACGGAGAGTGTGTGTGAAGCTCATGAGTGCAGAAACACGGAGGGTGTGTGTGCAGAAACACGGAGAGTGTGTGTGAAGCTCATGAGTGCAGAAACACGGAGAGTGTGTGTGAAGCTCATGAGTGCAGAAACACGGAGGGTGTGTGTGCAGAAACACGGAGGGTGTGTGTGAAGCTCATGAGTGCAGAAACACGGAGGGTGTGTGTGAAGCTCATGAGTGCAGAAACACGGAGGGTGTGTGTGCAGAAACACGGAGAGTGTGTGTGAAGCTCATGAGTGCAGAAACACGGAGAGTGTGTGTGCAGAAACACGGAGAGTGTGTGTGAAGCTCATGAGTGCAGAAACACGGAGGGTGTGTGTGCAGAAACACGGAGGGTGTGTGTGAAGCTCATGAGTGCAGAAACACGGAGGGTGTGTGTGCAGAAACACGGAGAGTGTGTGTGAAGCTCATGAGTGCAGAAACACGGAGAGTGTGTGTGCAGAAACACGGAGAGTGTGTGTGAAGCTCATGAGTGCAGAAACACGGAGGGTGTGTGTGAAGCTCATGAGTGCAGAAACACGGAGGGTGTGTGTGCAGAAACACGGAGAGTGTGTGTGAAGCTCATGAGTGCAGAAACACGGAGGGTGTGTGTACAGAAACACGGAGGGTGTGTGTGAAGCTCATGAGTGTGCAGAGAGACGGTCTGTACGGCACACCCTGTCCTCACTCTCAGGCTGCAGAGAACTGTGGGAAGACTGGGTGCAGTAAGGTGTGTGTGTGTGTGCACTTTTAAAAGCACCACACCTTCACTTCCTGACACAGAGCTGATCCCTCTCAAAGCCAGGGAACCACCCCACCACTGTGTTTCTTTCTCCCTCTTTCACCACCACCCAAACCCCCTGCCTCCACCGGTCTCCCACCACCGCAGCCAGTGCAGGTCATGCATGAAATGTCAGATTCCTGCCTTGTTCACATGTTCGGCTTCACAAGGCGCAGCTTCAACCTGCATGCCAGTGTGTGAGGAAGCTTGGGTCCAGATCCAAGACAACAACCAATACAGTAACTCCCAATCAGTGCACACATGCAACAATCACATTTAAATAAAACAGGAATTTGTGTAATTCAGAGTAAAACACCCTTTTCCTGTGTGAATGCTGTGTGAATGTCTGAATCCTAATTCAGTTTTCTTATAGGAATGAGAAAGTCTCTGCCTGACTTGAACAGGCGTTACCCCATTACATAGCTGTATGGGTGTACGTGCTTCTTTCTTCACTGACCTTCCCAGTCACCCCACCCCACAGTCAAGCCCCCCTGATGTGAGACCCCCGCCGGGCAGAACACTGCTCTGAGTGACAGCTACAGCAGCAGTCACAGCTGCAGGGGGGCACCTACAGCAATGTACATGTAAAGGCACCCCCACGATCTTTCGCAACAGAAAACATAAACAGGAGAGGAGCTCAGCAGCATAACAGGGTAGTTGCATATAAGCGCAGCCTCTGTTTGATAAACGCAGTGGTTAGCCACCCTGCACTTCAGCATGGTAATGATTACAGGGTGGCCAATCCTCAGCTGTACAGACACAAACATCACTCAGCTGTACCCTAAGTCAGTATTCCTACTTAATTCGGGATTCTAATTTCAATGATTATTGGCAGATTTTTAAAGGACAGTGGTAAAATTTTCAAGTATTATTTTTGTTGTTGCAATAATCACATTCTGTATGGAATTCTCCTAACTGTACCACACTAAAGTCAAGGTACAGACTAAAGGTCTTCTATAAAAGCCACATAACCATAAGTTCTGTGGTTTAAATGGTGTCAAAGGAAGTTTCATAGGAATGTTGTAAATTATACATGTGCTTGATACAAGTTTATTTCAGCTTTAGATGATGCTTATTTTACTTCTGTATAAACCGTATAAATACTCTTAAAAATTGTTCATGAGGAATAATAAACAAATGACAAATATCCATATGAATAGACTGTCATTATATCAAACTAATTTCAAAGTGATGTGAATTTTCTGTTTTTCAATCTTTTTCTAATAATAAACATAACCTATTAATAAAGCTACACATTTAAAACACCATTCATTTTACTTCAGACTGACTGATTCTGAGCTCTTGAACTATACGCACCAAATCTTCTACCACAAACAAACATAAAACACCAGGAACATAAACACATACTTAAGAGCCACTGTGTCCTGAAGGACGAATCTTAAGGCAGACGTTGTGGTGACAGTAACTGTCTACCAAAGAGCTCAGATTTTATTTAAAGCTGGTGTTTACTTTTGTTTTGATATACCCTTAATTGGAGTAGATTTATGATTACTTTAATGACAACCCCCTTTTTTCTCAACTATTCAACTCTCAAAAGCTCTCTTATCTACAA
This sequence comes from Megalops atlanticus, assembly GCA_019176425.1. Lineage (NCBI taxonomy): Eukaryota > Metazoa > Chordata > Actinopteri > Elopiformes > Megalopidae > Megalops > Megalops atlanticus. Next base: position 98,942 of record CM032892.1, read on the forward strand.
CAGATCCTATTTTGCTGTCTCATATTCGAGACGTTATCCAATATGTAATGCATTCACTTTCACATTGTATTTGTAGCACTGACTAGCCACCAGCCACTGTCCCTTTCCTATAGTATTATACGACTTTTAAATTAAATGATTCGATGCTCAGATTTACTGCACGAAAATCATACCAAACCCACAAGTTTGATTTTTAATACTTATAACATTTATATATATTCAGCGTCTAAAAGGACAGACAGATTACAACATGACCAAAATGGTGTTTTATAATGATCAAAAGCACTATATCTAAAAGACAGCGAAAGATATGACTGCTTCTAAAATGTTATACTTTGAAGAAATTCTGAGTTGCTCATGTCGAAGTGAAGTTCCACCAGGAAGGACGCAGTAAATGTCACGGTGGTCGGATGGGCGTCTCTCTTACCCCGTGAGTTCCATAAGCAGGGCCTGCAGACTCAAGCCCTTAGTGGATTTCATCTTCATAACCAGGAATATCTGCGGCAATTTGAGGACCATGCACGACAACATCGTGGTCAAGTTAACAGCCTGTAGCATCGCATCAGCGCTCATTTCTGAATGATGTGAGCATGAATATAATATCTTCCTGCGGTCTCCAACGATCTTGGCGGCCCTTGACTTTATCTTGGCAGACTGTTTGAGCCCCTGGCTGCTACCGTGACAGATGGGTGCAATCCGATCTCTTTCCTGTACGCCTTACTTCAGTATAGTACGAACCTCAATCCCCTGCTCTCGACGACAAGAAGGACTTGCAACAACTCGCAGGACACCGAGAGCTGCAAACTATGAGGGGCCGTTTAGGAAGTATTTCAGACTTTTGTTACACAAACACATATGAAACACATACGCATTCACATGTGAAACTTTCACACACGCATCCATACTACTGAAAACTCACACACATATATGTGAAACGCTCATATACACATGTGAAACGCATTCACACACACATACGTATGAAATGTTCGTACAGATACACATGAAACGGGCGCATTCATACGTATGAAACGCGCGTATAGACTTGTATGAAAAACATTCACACACATACATATGAAACGCTCATACAGATACAGGTGGAACGGACTCACATACATTTGAAATGCTCATACAGACACATATGAAATACATTCACCCATGCACACATATGAAACTCTCATTCAGATACAGGTGAAACAGCTTCACACATACATAGTTATTTTAAACAATCTCTCAAAACTGGAGAAATACCAGATGACTGGAAACATGGCAGTGTAGTACCTATCTACAAGAAAGGTGGCCGAGCTGATCCAGGAAATTATAGGCCCGTCACCTTAACTTGTGTCATGTGAATTACTGGAATCCATCATTAGGGATAATTTTGAAATATACCTTGAACAAAATGGTATCTTAAATGATAGCCAGCATGGTTTTCGCAGAGGGAGGTCATGCTTAACAAATCTCCTGGACTTTTTTGAGGAAGCTACAGTGTGTTTAGACTCAAAACAAGCTTTTGATATTATCTATTTGGACTTTCAAAAGGCATTTGACAAATTACCACATGAGAGGCTCATAGTGAAAATGAAATCTGCAGGAATTACAGGAGCTATCACTGAGTGGGTTTGAAGTTGGTTGTCTAATAGAAAGCAGACTGTAACTGTAGGAGGTATTGTATCAGAGCAGGGTCCTGTACGAAGTGGAGTCCCGCAGGGATTGGTGTTGGGGCCTTTGCTATTCCTTATATACATAAATGATCTTGATGCAGAGGTTAGCAGTAAAATAGTAAAATTTGCAGATGATACGAAACTAGAGGGTCTAGCCAACAGTATAGAATCAACTAAGGTAATACAGGAAGACCTAAACAGCATCTAAAAGTGGGCAGATACCTGGCAGATGACATTCAATTTAACTAAATGTAAAGTCTTGCATGTGGGAAATAAGAACCTTAGACAAGACTACTTCATGGGGGGAAAAAAACTAGAATGTGCTCAATTTGAAAAAGACTTGGGAGTAATAGTTGACCCAAGCTTAACAGGATCTAGGCAGTGTGCTGTAGCTGTAAAAAAGGCCAACAGGATGCTGGGATATATAGCCAAAAGTATTGATTATAAATCTGAAGAGGTTATATTGAAGTTATACAATGCTTTAGTCAGACCTCACTTGGAATATTGTGTGCAGTTCTGGGCACCGCACTATAAAAAAGATATTGAGGCTCTTGAAAAAGTTCAAAGAAGGGCAACTAAATTAGTTCCTGGCATGAAATATAAAAGCTATGAGGAAAGACTCAAGTTACTTAACCTATTTAGATTTAGCAAGAGAAGACTTAGGGGTGATCTGATTGAGGTTTTTAAATTTATAAAAGGTCTCAATAAGGTTAACTATAATAGATTTTTTAGGGTAAGTTCAGTCTGTAGAATAAGGGGACATAAATGGAAACTAGTGAAGAGTAAGTTCCACACTGACATAAGGAAGTATTATTTTACACAGTTATCAATACATGGAATAGATGGTGTGAATGTGAAACACACTCTTTTATAACATTGCACACTCACATACATACTTCAGCATGAAACTTTGACTGTGTGTGAAAAATTCTTGTAAGGATGAGTAAGAAGCTTTTCACACATGTATGTGCCTGAGAACATTTCAGTATATCCGGAAGGCATTTCAGTATAAATGGAAGGCATTTCAGTATAACCAGAAGGCATTTCAGTATAACCGGAAGGCATTTCAGTATAAATGGAAGGCATTTCAGTATAACCAGAAGGCATTTCAGTATAACCGGAAGGCATCCTTCCAGCACTCACGCTTGATCGCAGTTCTGGCTAAAACTATGCATTCACAAACTTTCTTCTTTTATCTTTTTCTCCAGTCATTGCTGGGTGTTAGGGGTAATGAGGAAGACGTGATACAGTTCTTCACTGATGCACTGCGCTGCATTGAGGCAATACAGAAGGAGAGGGACGATGTTGCCCTTGGAAGACTATACAGAGGGCTGGATGACCACACTCAGACTGTGAGCGCATTTTTAAGTGTGCTTAGTCCCGAGGAGCCTGGACACAGAGATAGCACTACTGCGGTAGAGTCAGTCTACAGGGGCCTCCGTAATTTGTTGCACCGCTATGACACGACAGAGGTGTCCTCATCTCTAACAACACCGGTTCCTCAACTTATAAGATATATTTCTAATAGTGGAAAGGGGCAATATGTTCAATGAACAATGCAATGCAGTGCATCACTGAAGAACTGTGTCACGTCTTCCTGTCACTGGTTGGTGGATGTGAGGCATAAACTTGTAAAGCGCTTTGAGTACGCAAATGAGTAGACAAGCGCTATATAAATGCAGTCCATTTACCATTTACATCAAAAGAGTCTGGCTGCAGGCTCCACTGGTTGGACATGTCCAGAGCCATGTAGAGAGAGAGTCACGTCAACTCCGTTCGCTCCAATGGACCATTTTTTTTTACAACAATGGCGGATCGTTGAGCCTCTCAATAATTCCCCGGAAGTTAGCAGCAAATACTAGCAGAATAAAACATTTAAAGAATCAGATTGTATATTATCAGCACATCTGAATCAAATTAACATGTGCATTAAAGCATGTTAGTGGATTATCCCCCAGTAAATTAGTAGATTTAGGGAACGTTAACAGATAACAGATTAGGCTAGGATACTGGATAAAGTTACCAACACATAACATTAACCACGAACAGCCTATTAATATGATTATCTCACATATTTTTGTTGTTATCTTTAGTGATAGTAAGATTGCTCCTGCTGACTTGAGCCAACCATTTTTTTCTCCTGATGCGTGTCAGTGGGGAAACTACATTCGTACTCCTTTCTCCGAGCGATTGGAGCATCCCCATGCAACACAGCAAACCATGGTGGAGACTACTGTATATGCAAGGACAACACGGAGGAAAGGGCACAGACAAACAGCTTGACATGCTATTCATGTTTCTGAGTTTATTCAATGAGTTCATGACAATCATTGATAGTCACCTGTTGGTCTCCTTCTGTCCTATCTGAAAGTCATAAAGATTATTTAGGCCCTCAATTACCGTAGGATTACTGAAACTACCATGAATTAAAGAAATGTTAGAAAATTAATCTGATCTGAATTTTGAAACATTCCTTCCCTTCCCCTCCCTCTAAATATATCCATAAACATTAGGATATGATTGCTCTTGACTACCATACAAGTTTAAGAACATAATAATAAAAAAGAATTCAAAGCAATAAACAACAGCAACACGCTCTTTAACCAAGATAACGTTAGCCTAAAATATGTCAACTAGGCAGGTAACGCTAGCTGTTCACACTAATCCTCAAATAGTCCCGAATTTTACTTTTTAAAAAAACATATTGATGTAACTACATACACATGTCGGTGTGCTATATAAATATTGTAAATCAATGCATTTATTGATTACTAATTACCAAAAATCGCAGTTCTATCTCTGTATTTACGCATTCAAATTGAACGCCAAGAACATGAATCACGTGACGATTACGCATTTTGAACTTCCGTGGACGCGACTCTCTCTCTACACGGCTCTGGACATGTCCTGCCAGTGGAGGTGGCAGTGAGGTAACGTGACGTGTTTTTTCCGTGTTTTTCATTGGTCAGTCGTGTTCTGAGGCTTGAGGCGCACGGTTTGCCTCGTAATAGCTGATATTTTCAATGTTTTTAATCAGAGATGAAGAGTAATTGTGCTTAATTTCTGTTGACAGTCTGACAAGCCATGTCATGTCTTATGTAGCTGCCGGCTAGACATGAAGGATAGTCTCCAATGTTTTTATTGGTTAATTTGGGGAAAAGGAGCATAGTCGCTAGCCTAGCAATGGCTATCGGTAGCCTAGCAATGTTGCTTGCCTTATGCATTTGTAAGGTCGTGTTGTTGCATTATTATTATTGTCATCGCTATTGTGCTTACAACTCCTTTCATTTTAAAACATCATCAGCTAACAAGCCGACTAACTGCGTGCTTTTGTTAAAGTGATGCTTTGTATATGGTGTCCCGTCCCCCCCGGCCCCCAACATTGTTGACGCTATTGAAATGTCGGTCTGTACTGGAATTGTAGTCATAAACCGGCGTTTTCAAAAACCACGAGCAGAAATCGGCTTTATTAAATTGCAGCAGCACTGCAACTTTGTCTCAGTCTGGGGAATGCAACTTTGCAATGTCATTGTTGTTGCTGTGTTTTCCCAAATGTTTCGCTAACAAGCTAATTATCTGCATTCTTGTGTTTAAGTGACACATTACTGACCGTTTCCCCCAATTGTCCATGTTAATAAAATCTCGGTCATTAGTAAAAGTAATCTTGATTGGTAAAACGTTTTGATTAAAATTAGGTTTTAAGATTTAAATGTGTTCCCCTTTTCTGTATAAGCACTATTCTGTAACGTTTACATTGTGAAACATGTTGAATGACAAATGTATGATACAGCTGATACAGTGCATAAATACTATTACATTATTTGTTGATTTGTAGTAATCAACTCAACAATTACAGACTCAAGATTCACATTAATAGAAAGTGTTCCTCCATGCAGTTTCTTCTTCACCGCAGACCAATTACCCTTTCAACGTCTGTAACATGGCGTTTCGTGAAAGTTACTGTAATGCAGCATTGGTAATACCACTACTATTAATAACACAAATAACGGGAATATATGGTATTATGACATTTTGAGAACACAAAGCATTTTTGTCTTTGCTCTTTTGTCAAATAAGTTTACTATAGAAGAAATAGTAGATCGCTCCCCTTTAAATAAAGACGTTTAAAATTATATATTTACATAATATTTTAGGTTTTGACAGACTCCATACAATAGGGGAACTAAACTGTGCTGAAACATTTAAAAATATGACAACGCGTGTTTGAGAGGTTGGATTCATTCGATTGATTTTGTGGTGTACTTCTCTGAGCTGACGCGGCGCCGTTTGGACGCTGCAAAGTTGACGTGTTGGGTTTCTCTTATTTTGACCCAGGGACGTCGGGGAGGGGGGAAACCCGGGGTCTATTGAATCCTTTCTGTCTTTCCTGTTTGCCTGGGCACGGGAGAGGTTGATGCACATGAGTAGGCGATAAATTAGTGACAAAACCGATAGGTCGCCCAGGGCCCCTATGGCACCCTACGAGTTGTCAGGTGCCCGGAAGTTGTTCATATGACGTCAGAAGAGCACCGCTTATGTGTTTTATTGTGAAACTTGTAGTCAAAAATAGCATTAGCTGCATGTCAGCATATCAGAGGATTGGATCCTGTTTGTTTCAGCCCTCCTGTCTGACTGAAGGTATTGTGCTGGTGAGACTGGCCTAATGTACAATCAATGAAACTTGAAATTAACAGTGAATATTCCTAAGAATTCAATGACATACAAACAATTAGTTCTTCTTCTTTAATCTTTCAACAGAGCTGACAAATGTATGGAGATATTAAAATGTTGTAACACAGTCAAATGTACAGAACAACATGTCCCATTGGACAGTGAATATCAGAATCAGAACTTTATTTGCCAAGCACAAATGTACAAGGAATTTCTCTTGGTGCAGGCATCGACATTGAAAACATAAATGCAGACAGAACTATACAAAACAAAACAATACATTAACTTGCAATTTTGTTGTGCTTGCACAATGACAATAAAGCTCTTGAATCTGAATCTAAATACAATAGAATACAATACCATTAAAGAAACTGTGCAATGCCTTTGGTTATGTACATTCGTGCAATAACTTTACAGTTTTACAGTTCCATTGTGGGATCCGTGGGATTGACAAAGTGCAAGTGTTCAACTGGACGGAGGGTGGATATGGGAAGGGTCCTTATGTGAGAGGATTAAAGCCTGGGGAAAGAAAAGTTTCAGGTGACGTGTAGTCCTAGTCTTTATGGATCTCACTCTTACTCTGCGCTTAGAGGGTAGCCTCTGGAAGAGAGAGTGGCCAGGATGTGAGGGATAGGCCATGATTTTCCCCACCCTCTTCCTCATCCTGGACAAGTACAGGTCTGTGGGGGGGGGACCTAACGGCCAATAATCTTCTCTGCACATCACACAATGCGCTGTAGTTCCACTTAGAGTGTGAAGATGCAGATCCAAACCAGACGGAAATGGAGGATGTCATCACAGATTCAATAATGGCTGTATAGAACTGGACCATTAGCTCTTGTGACAGCTTGAGTATTTTTTTGAGCTGTCGCAGGAAGTACATACGCTGTTGTGCTTTCTTGATTATTGTGATCATGTTCCTTTCCCACTTGAGATCCTGTTGGATGATGGAGCCGAGGAATTTATAGGACTTCACTCTGCTGACCATGGTGCCGTGTATTGCCAAAGACGGGTGTGGGGTGGGCTTCTTCCTGAAGTCAATAATCATCTCCATGGTTTTTTGTGTGTTCAGCTCCAGGTTGTTAGCGTCACACCATGACACCAGACGGTTTGCTTCCTCCTAATATGTGGACTCAGCACCATTTGAGATGAGGCCAATCAGGGTAGTGTCATTAGCAAACTTAAGAAGTTTGACAGATTCACTGTTAGAAGTGCAATCATTGGTGTAGAGTGAGTAGAGCAGTGGGGACAGCACACATCCTTGAGGAGCGCCAGTGCTGAGGAAGAGGGGGTCTGGAATGTAGTTACCCACCTTGACGTACTGTCTTCTATTGGTTAGGAAGTCCTGGATCCAGCGGCAGACAGGGGAGGGCTCGTTAAGCTGTTTTAGTTTTTCCAGTAGCAGGTCAGGGATTACAGTGTTGAAGGCAGAGCTAAAATCCACACAAGGATGCGGGCATAAGTGTGAGGGCTGTCTAGGTGCTGCAGTATATGGTGCAGAGCCAAGTTGATGGTATCATCGACACACCTGTTAGCTCTATATGCAAACTGCAGGGGGTCCCGGAGGGCATCAGTCATGGTTTTGAGGTTATGCAGGATGAGTCTCTCAAAGCACTTCATGACAACAGAGGTTAAGGCAACCGGCTTGTAGTCATTCAGACAGGAGATCTTCTGTTTCTTGGGGACGGGGATGATGACGGAGGTTTTGAAGCAAGCAGGAACGGTGCACTGGGCCAGGGACTGATTAAAGAGATCAGCCAGGATGGGAGATAGCTGTTCTGCAGAGTGCCTAAGTGTTGGCGGTGAGAAAACCTGCTTATTTCTGATTCCTTGAGATAAAAGTTTTTGCATCCCTGCCATAAATATTCCTTAAAGCAATAAATGATGATGAGTCAGATGGGGGCTGTTACTCAGCTGTGGACAGCACACGTCTCTGGTGAAATGCTTCCTCTGCGGACACTGTGCGTGCGGTAATGATTTACAGGGCAAAATAAACACAGCCACTTACTGGAACTGGAATAATAAAAGTACTTTTTTATCCAAGATGTACAGTTGGCAGCTACACTGGGCACATAATAACATACCATTTCATTCCATGGGCAATATTTAGATGGCTCATCTACAGATATTTTACGGCCATATTATTATTTGTGTGATGTTATGTGGATTGTGCATCACGGACAGCTGTGTTTTTTCATGATGAGTAAACTTTGTTGAAGTAGGAGTACTTTGTACTCTGACACTGTTTGCTTAATGAAACAGTGTTGAAATCGTTTCGAAACAGGGAGCAGCCAGACAGATTTAAGGCAGGCAGAGTGATAGCAGGTATTCACTCAGAGCAGAGTGGAGGTAAGCTGTTGCTTTTATTGATATCATTTTATGGTATATTTTAATTGGTTTCTTGTCTTGATCTAGGCTTACATTTATTCTTGGCTTCTTGCAAATTAGAGAATTTTGGATATGAATCTGTGGATCAGAGATTCTTTAACTTTGAAAGTGAAATGTAAACTTTAAAATGTCTTAATACTGGGAAGGACCATGAAAGTGTGTCTGATTTAGAATCTCCTTTCAGCTTTGTGGAGATGAATATCTCATACCTCCTTACCCTGATAGTGCTGGGCAGCTGCTGTTGCCAAGGTGTCCTGTCCTGTCCACACCTGTGCACCTGCTACTATTCCATCAGTCACACCCAGGTGGTCTGTAGCAACTCCTCCCTCTCCCTTTTTCCTGAGCATGGTCTCCCAGGCAACACTACTTCCCTGTCCATCGAATTTACCAACATCAGCTCCATTTCTGCGCATCACCTGAAGGCCACACCCCTCCTGCAGGAGCTGCACCTGTCAGGTAACCAGCTGCGCCAGCTGCCAGCAGACCTGCTGAGTGGTCTCCCCCACCTCCACACACTGGATCTCACAAGCAACCAGCTGGAGCACCTGCCCCCAGGTGTGTTCCACCATGCCCCACTGCGTGTCCTGGTGCTGAGAGACAACAGGTTACTCACAGCTGACGCCCACTGGCTCCCCCCAAACAGCAGCCTCGGCTGGCTGGACCTGGCGCAAAACCGGCTGAGTTCTGTACCCACGGCCCTGCTGCAGAACCTGCCCCGCCTGGAGATACTGCACCTGAGCCAGAACTGGCTGGAGAAGCTCCCCGCAGGTGCGCTAAATTCACTGACTCGCCTGAAGAGGCTTCACCTGGATGGGAACAAGCTGAGGTCCCTGGACCCCTCATCCTTCCAGCAGACCCCTGCCCTGAAGTACCTGTTCCTGCAGGAAAACCAGCTGGAGAAGCTGCCCCCAGGTCTCTTCCAGGGGCTCAGCCAGCTGGACGTCCTGAGTGTGAGCGGAAACCGCCTGCGTAGCCTGGCCCCTGGCCTGCTAAGCAAGCTGCCGTCACTGGGCAGCAGCGCGGGACAGGGGGTGGACCTCTCCCTCAACCCCTGGCAGTGTGAGAAGGAAGTGGCCTATCTGTGGGAGTGGCTCAGAAGTCACCAGGAGATTTCAGTCTCTCTGGAGGATGTTCAGTGTGCTGCACCAGAGGCACTGAAGGGGAGACCTGTCGTCTCCCTGACAGCGGGAGAGTGGGAAGGGTCTAGCTGAAGAGGAGGAGGGTCCTGCACAGTCAGTCAGCTTCAGGGTGCTGTCTAATACAACTACAACTGTGGTACTGTCAGAAATACAACTGCAGCCAAACTCACTGTTACCTCTGCTTACCTGCAGAACCAGCCATGTCAGACAGATTTATGTTATTGTGGAATCCCTGAAAACAACACAATAAATGATATTCTGTAACAATACTGAGGCCTCAGCTCTCTCTCAAAGCTCCTCTCATTATTCTCATCTCATTTTTATCATCTGCTTGCAGACATAATTTCAGATGTAATTCTGTCATTTGGTCCTCACTGATCATTTTTGCTTGTTACAAAATTAAGAGAAGTCTAACAAAACATATGTAATTAGTACAAGACATATTTTCAATAATATTGCATTGAACACATGGGGACACAGGTTTTTGAATTGAAAAGTGTGTTTTGAATGAGAAGTGCATATTTCAATTGTTGCCAAGTTCAGTTTCAGATTTCACACTCCATCCACTAGATGGCAGCAGACACCTATTATGCGGGATTCACATCACATTTCCCATAATCCGCTTCAGATCACATCAGAGTCCACGTCACACAGTGAGTTCGGCTAGGTGGCTGCCATGCTGTGAGGTACTGAGTGCTCAGCTGAGCGCTGTAGTGCTGGTGGAACCAGGATGCTGCCGTAGTTTCCTGAGAGTAAAGCAGTATGGCAGCACTGAGCTTCCCTTAACATGTCCATATACAGCACAAACCTTAGCCTACTTCATGTCAAAGTTACATTGCATCTGTACAATCAATACTGTCACAACACGCTCTGCCTCTTCCACTGGCGCTGTCAGTAATGCACTCCAGGCTTATTCTGATTTATGTTTTTAAATGTTACACATTATTAATCACTGTTCACTTCAAGACCTATCATCACTCAGTCTTAAACGGGGATTATACATTCTGTTGAATTTCAGGCTCATCAGAATTCTAAACGCTCACTCACACCTAACAAGTCTCACATTACGACTGACTTTACAACTTTTTGCTCCCAGTTCGCCCGGATGTTCTATTTTTGACTCCCTCTGAAAAATACAGTGTGTTCAGCGTTTTGTTTATCACTTTCTATTGTAAAAATGCTCTATAAGAAATAACATGTATTGATTGATAGAATTGCATCGATTGGGTACTGTGGGCATTATGGGTACAACAATTCGCGGCCTGTGACACCGCAACTCTGTTTTTAGTTACGGTCTCAGTTTTCATTGCATTTCATCATTTCAATGTTTTATAGCCTTTATTGGTTAGTTCTTAATCACAGTTTTTAGCGGTTTTATCTTTTTTCTGCGCTTTTTCGGCCGTTTCCATGTGAAGCTCCCCTGGAGCTCGCATTATGGATATTAACGATGAGCTTCCATCCCCTCTAAAAGAAGCACCTGAATGTGAGTACAATTGTCACACATGTTAGTTCCTCTGATACCTCCTCTCGCTAGTCATAAATTTTACACGACGATTTTAAATCACTTTTATTTCCTCTGCGTGATAGCAAAAAGGCTCATTATCTCTGGACCCAACTTCTCGGTGTGGCCGTGGTAAATTCAACAATCTCTTAGCTTTTAGTATGTGGCGGAAAGCACTGCATGGAAGTCCATCTGTGTTTTATTGACAACTTTGTGTTGCTCTGAAAGCGCCCCGTTTTCTTCAAACCCGGCGGTTCACACTCAAACAGCAGAGGTACGCAGCTGCTAGCAAATAACATCCAGAACGTTTTATATGAGCGAGAGCGGTGCCAATGATACTGACGCGCTTTCTGTGTTGGGCCCGTGCGCGGATGCGTAGCCGATCCAGGCTGTTGTGAGTGCTGCCAGATCAGATGTACCCATCAGATGTAACTCAGATGGAGCGATAGATAGAAGGGACAGAGAAAAAGGGAGAGGATGGTAGTTAGAATGGGATGACCAGGCAGTTTGGGGCAGTATGTTATTAGGCAGCTTCAGCAGGCAGAAGCGATGGCAGCATGCTAAAGACAGCGGCAATAGGGTTAGGACCCCTGGCTATGAAGGCGACGTGAGGCTGTCCCAACCCAGGTGAAAGTGAAGTAAGGTCCCACTGTAATGAGGCAACAACAAAGACAGTTCTTAGCACCATAAATGTCCTATAGCCCTGGATCACCCTCTTTCCAATTTGGCTTCAAGACCCTCTGTAAAGATACGTTTTCAAACTAGACTTAAAAACTGAGATTGTGCCCAGACATAATCAGGTAGACTACATAACAGAGGAGCTCTGTGTGAAAAGGGTTCCCAGATTCATTGTTTCTTATTTTGGAACCACCAGCAAGACAGCCTCTTGTGACAGTAATATAGGAGGGTGGTAGCAGATTAATAGGTCCTACAAACAGTTTGAAACCTGTGACAGAATCTGATATTTAACTGGTAGCCAGTGAAGTGATGCTAAAACCGGTGTAAAATGGTGACGTTTTTGTTCGTGTCGAGATTCTTGCTTAAGCATTTTGAACAAGTTGCGAGGGATTTAAGGTGAAATTTGAGCATCTTGATAGAAGGGCTTTTCAAGCAGTCTAATCGAGAGGTAATAAATGCCTGGACTAGTTTCTACTTTCTAATTCTAGCAGTGTTTCATATCTGGAAAAAATGTCAGTCTACATATTTTTCTATGGTTTTGCAAAGAGAGGTCTGGGCTGTGTGTGTGTGTGTGTGTGTGTGTGTGTGTGTGTGTGTGTGTGTGTGTGCGTGCGTGCGCAAGTGCGTGTGTGAGGGAGGGTGTCCTTCTGGAGTCAGATGGCAGCATTGTCCTCGGGAGGCCGTGATTACACTGAGTGTGTTGCTGAAAATTTATGGTTCTTATAAAGCAGTGAGTCACAGAGGGGAAGTTACTTATGAAAATGAAAGCCTGTTGATGATGCTCTTAGAGGAGAGAGGAAACTCTGGTCCTGAAAGGCAGGAGAAGCTGCAGTGGAGCTTGCACTCCTGTGGAAGACCTCTCTCTGATTGGGATGCACAGGCCGGTGTGCCAGTCCTGGCATGCCGCCTCTCACAGCTTTTGACATTGACTAAAAAGGGATGTTGGCTGAATTTTTTATGCACTGGAAATCACTTTGTCACTGTTGACTTTGAGGCACTACAGACACTGACAGCATATGAAAGCTATGCAAAAACAAAAGCAAGTTACCCCAGGAAAGATATCACTCTCAGATATTCTGCTGGGGCCATTGCAAGCAGCTCTGTGTTGCTACCATGCATTAGCTGTCCATACTGACACCTTTACATACCTACCTCCATCTTTTCTGTACTGGTGCTCCAGCTCTGTCAGTGTGTGGAAAAGAAAGGTGTGTATTCTGCCGGGCAGTCAGTGCTGTACGGACAGTCAGTGCTGTACAGGCAGTCAGTGCTGTACGGGCAGTCAGTGCTGTACGGGCAGTCAGTGCTGTACAGGCAGTCAGTGTTGTACTTGCAGTCAGTGCTGCACGGACAGTCAGTGCTGTACTTGCAGTCAGTGCTGTACGGGCAGTTAGTGTTGTACTTGCAGTCAGTGCTGTACGGACAGTCAGTGCTGTACTTGCAGTCAGTGCTGTACAGGCAGTCAGTGCTGTACGGGCAGTCAGTGCTGTACAGGCAGTGAGCTTTATGCTGGCAGTCAGTGCTGTACTTGCAGTCAGTGCTGTACATGCAGACAGTGTTGTACTTGCAGTCAGTGCTGTACGGGCAGTCAGTGCTGTACGGGCAGTGAGCTTTATGCTGGCAGTCAGTGCTGTACAGGCAGTCAGTGCTGTACAGGCAGTCAGTGCTGTACTTGCAGTGATTGCTTTGCTGGCAGTCAGTGTTTTGCTGGCTTTGTCTACTGGCCATTGTGTGCAGTGAGAGCAGAGGTGTTACCTGCCAGCTAATGCCAGGCGGTGTTCTGTAAGCAGCAGCGTGCCAGAGCAAAAGGGTATAAAATGAAGTATGTGCAGTGAGTATGATGTATGAAAACAGGGACAGACTGCAGTGTGAGGGACAGAGAGGGACTGCAGGAGACCAGTGAGTACTCAGACTGAGAATATATAATACCATTCTATCTAACAGTCTTGCACAAACAGCTGTAACATTATTAAGTGTTGAAGTAACTGAGGTAATGGTGCAGAGAACATCTTGGGCTGTATTTATGAGTGTATGTGTATTATTAAGTGGGCTTTAAAAAGTTTTAATAATTCTTCTTATTACTACTTCTTCCCCTTATTGCACCTGATTTGTAACTCCTTCCACAGCTTTTCAGCTTATGAAACTTAGCTAATAGCTTCAGTTGGTATGGGATTGCATTGCTTCTGCTTCTTATGCCAATGCATGAAATATTTTTTGAGATATTTACGATTTTGTATCTAAAATTTACCATTCACTAACATGGGTACTGCCCACTACACCCCACCACCATGCCATTCTCCAGAGATGGTAATGACTACCATATACGAGGGACCCTGGCAGGCCAGTAAAGCCCTATAGCCCTGACATCTCTGGCTCTAGCTTGTGGAACGTCAGGGGTCAGCTATGACTGTGAGTCCTGTGAGCAGCTTCACTGAGGGTTCCTCACCGTGCTTCCTCCTGATGAATTGTCAGTTGCCCATAAAGCTACTTGGCTGTGGTGACTGAGTCAAAGCACTTTTCCTCCAGATGGTGCAAGCTTTCCTGCAGCACAGAGAAACAGTCACTGGCCATGGCAGTGCATCAATGAAGCAATTGATAAGATCAATTACTGGTCTCAATTAAACAATCTTGCAATGTTTTCCAAATGTTATGAGATCAGGAAATGGGGTGTCTGCACAGGGCGTGGTTTCCAGCAGTGGGTGTGGTTTCCAGCAGTGGGTGTAGTTTTCAAATGACCGGGGAACTGGACATAGTTAAACTGGGTCCAGTTTATTTACTTTCCTAAATGCTTTTTTTTTTTTTTTTTTGGAAAATGAGTCATTACTGCCTGTCTGTATTTGGCTTCTGAATATTCAGACCTGGATTCATAATGTAGCCAGAATCTGAGGCAGAAGACTGAGTGAGGCAGTAGCAGTAAAACTGTTTAATGTGTGTGATGTGTGGGAGGAAGACAGCAACACTTCTGTGCATTTCTTTTCATGTCACTTTTAGCTGCCAAAATGAGTCATGAAATTTCAGCAAATGTTTTATTTAGATTAATTATGTTAGTGTGAATTTTTCCTCTCATAGTGCAAGATGCCTTTTACTGTTTCTGTATCTCTTAGCAACGTCACCACACCCAAGATGAAATATTTACAGTTGATCTACACTTATCACCCCACACACACATGTACGCACACACAGACGCACGCATACATGTGCTCTCACACACACACACACACACACACACACACACACACACACATGCATACACAAATTCCCCAGAAGGATTGTTTTCCCCCATGCAAACATAACGTCATTAAGATTATGCTTTTGCAATGGGAGATGAGAAACACCAGGGTGAGTAATGGTTGTTCTGTTTAATCTGTATGTGAACAGGAGGCTGTGGTGTAGGAGGGCAGTGTGTTCAGTGTCCCTGACAGCACTGCTAATTTGGCCCCTTAGACTCTCTAAGTACATCTCAGATATAAAACCTGATCAGTCTCTGCTCTAAATAAGTATACACCCTGCAGAGGTGTAGACAAAGACAAAGATATTCTCTCTCTTAAAACCTGAGTGAAAGAAAACTTCTGCTAAGGGGAGCAGGTCTTTAAGGTAATCTCTCAGTAGGGCTGGAGAGTGTGGGCTTGTGTATGATAATCCAGCAGGCCGCTGCTTAGACCACTGCATATTCACATATCATTCTGATGCGCTCAAGACATTGCAAAAATGAAGCTGGTATTTGAATTTTAATAAGAATAACACTTTCTCATTGTGTATGATTACAGATTGTCTCTGCCTGGGCACACATGGAGCTGAGTAAAGGCTGATTGGCCAGCAGTGCAGTAGAGCAAATGATTGTGTCTGCCAGCTCTCTGTAGATGCCGGTTCATGACATGTCAGTTCAGCTTGTTCCTAGAATTTAGAGAGCATACACACATGCACCCTCTCTCTCTCTCTCTCTTTCTCTCTCTCTCACACACACACACACACACACACACACACACACACACACACACACACACACACACACCCTCTCTGTCTGTGTCTCTCTCTCTCACACACACCCTCTCTCTCTCTCTGTCTCACATACACACACACACATACACACACACGCACTCTCTCTGTCTCACACACACACACACACGCACCCTCTCTCTGTCTCACACGCACACACACCCTCTCTCTGTGTCTCTCACACACACAAGTGTACACCCTCTCTCTCTCTGTCTCACACACACACCCTCTCTCTCTCTGTCTCACATACACACACACACACGCACTCTCTCTGTCTCACACACACCCTCTCTCTGTGTCTCTCACACACACAAGTGTACACCCTCTCTCTCTCTGTCTCTCTAACACTCACGTACACACACACACACACACACACACACACACACACACACCCCTTTTGGTTATCGTGTCCCTCAGGTTTAGATGCAGCATGTCTTCATGTGTAGCTGGGGAGATCTGCAGCACAGCAGCACTCGGGAGCATGTCTGTTTTTCAGAAGCTCCTGAAAGGCTAGGCCATGTGCAGTGTGCATTTGGCAACAGCACCTGGAACTGTCTGGCAGTTTCTGGAAGTGGGGTCATTGAGAGCCCTTGCAGCACGTTAGCCAGCAGAATGATCCCAGCTCTTTGTGCACAGTGGTAACTGCTGTTGCACTGTGATCTGTTGGACTGAGAATGGAGACACTGGTTCTGTCTGTATTATCTATGGATTTGCCAGAAATGGAGTGGACATTTTAACATTCCCCTCTCTTCCGCAGCACCTGTTTATGATATCTCTGGCACAGACAGTAAATGTGTCAATATAAAGCCAAATGAAACCTGATAAGGTTCAACATAGACATTCGGTTTGTCTTTTGATCCTCCCATTTGGTGACATTGACAGGGGGGTTGGGGGGGATAATCCTATGAATGTTAAGAAAGATTGATTGCAGCTCACAGTTTCTCAGTTGTTCCATTTTGGAGAAGTGCCGATGACAGCACAGCTCTGACTGACCTCGAGCAAAATGCCCTTCCAGAGCTGAGCTCAGCCAAAACAATCACCTGATGAGACAGGGGATGACTGATTGGCTACTTTACAGCAAGGCGGGTCTAGGGGACATGCTTGGACAGAGATGGAGGTGACAGTGATATGGAGCTCCTCTGTCCCTCCGGTCGCTGTCTCTGGACTGGAGAGTTGAGCTCCAGCTGGCATCTCCTGCTGACTCCCCCGCCACTTCCTGGAGATACTCTCATTTCCTGTAACGCTCTCCCCGCTGTGGTGAGCTGTGAGCCCAGCAGCCTCAGGCCACTCTGTGCCCAACCCAGCCGTCACTCAGACCCTGCCTGTGCCCAGCCGTCACTCAGACCCTGCCTGTGCCCAGCCGTCACTCAGACCCTGCCTGCCTCATGCCTGTGTGCATGCTTGCCCTGACCCATCATGCTGTGCTGAGTCTGTACCCGCTGCTTCCTGTGGGATGCCCCCTGTTTGCATGGCGATTATAAAAACAGTGTTAGCTCTCTGAATACATAGAGGGGTCAGAACTGTAGAGGCTTTGCCTCACCTGCTATTTGTCACACCATGGAACGTACAGCAGTAAATAATCTGACCCTGGGGCTGTGTGCAGCTCTTTCTCTGATGTTTGAGTTGAGGCTTTTCTTCACTTACAGATATGGGGTTTGAGTCAGGGCCGTTTTCTTATACTGTGAGCTTGTAATATTATAGATCTGCTTCATGTGTCAGTGTTCAAACGTACCATAGCTCAGCATTGAGCTCACATGGTGTGCATCCTGCAGTCAGCTCATTGAGAGCAGTCACTCTTCTCAATATTTGTTCCATCATCTGTCATGTTTTCACAATTGGAATGATAATGGAATAATAATGATCATTTTAATTCCATTTTTCTATCAATGAGAAAGTAACATGAACAACATGTAAGCAAGCCTGCAATTCATTGAGGCTGCTTGCAAATTTATACTCTTACACTTTACAGCTTTCATCTCTCAGCAGATGCATTTTTGGAAGAACTTGTGACCTTAAACTGAAATTTAGCTGCATAGTACTTCTGTGAAATGAGTCCCTGAGTTCAGTGGTCTGAACTGTGGTTCACTGGTCTAACTGTACTGAAGAAAGCATTTGAGTTTCCTGTTATGGTGCTAAATGGTGCTGGTGCTGGTGCTTTTTACCATCTCCTTTCTGGTTTATGGAGAAGTCAATATTTCATGTGTTCCATTGAGACCCCTTGAGATGAATTTCTTTCAAATGTTGTGGTGATACAATACTTTGGGTATGAGAGGCATTAAAAATTGTGTTAAAACAGTATCTTTTTAAATGCATAACACCCATTTTCTGCCAGCCATAAACCTTTCTTAAGTCACATGATTTGTGCATTCAGGGTTACCCAGAGGGACAGGAGGTTTGCTACAGCAGTAATCTCCCAGAGGTGAAGGTCCGGAGATGCTGCACTGATTGGATTTGTGTTTCTATCGATGTGTCTGCCCAGTGATCACTCATGACGAAACTCTGAACCAAGGGTCTGCTTTCATACCCTGCAGGGAATAAGCGTTCAGACATGTGTGCCGTGAGATAGCTATTAAAGATTTGTAACTCTATCAGTCTGAATGCTTGCGAGCTGGTTCTGTGATCTCTATCTGCTCCAGCGGAGCTGATTCCGGGCTCAGAGACAGATCTCTGCGGTGCGCTTCAGGGAGGCCTGTGTGTGGGACAGAGCACCTCCCCTGTGCAAAGGCACATTCCACCCCCCGATCATTTTCACCTCCTCTCTCTGGGGCAGGAGGCGTCCCCTGGCGGACTGTCCCCCGCTTTAGATGCCATAAACTCAGGGAGCTCAAAACAGTTTTTTCATCAGAGTGTATCTGACCTTTTTCATTCATTTAGTGCTTTCTTATAGTTCATTGTCACACAGTTTAGACAGATTATTATTAAAAGGTTTAAAACTAGATGCAGAAATAATTTTCCAAATAATTTTCATTACATTTTACTTGGCTGTTCCTCAGGAATAAGTAAGGTGCATTAGGTTGAGTAGTATTGAAAGGTAACTCTACATGAGAGAATAATTTCCATCTCTTAAACAGTCACCTTTTACAACAGGGATATAGAAACATATGACAGCTGTTTGAATACATGATTAATAAATATTAAGCATATAGTATCTGGTTTACAGAAAATAATGATGTAGAAATGCATTCCATGAAGCCCCAAAGCACATATTGCCATTAATTTCCAGAGAAACAGTGTCTCCTTCCAGAGCAACAGTCTCTCCTAAAATCACCCCCAAGCTCTAGCCTATTTTCTGGATTCACACCTCTCCCCGAATCTGACATCCTCAATCTGGTTTCAGCTCATAAACCAACCACAAGTGCTTTAGATCCAATACCAGCACCTATCCTCCAAGAAATTGCACCTCCCATCCTTCCATACCTCTCTCATGTAATTAACTCATCACTAACCTCTGTCATTGTCCCCGAGTCCCTGAAGCAGGCAAGGGTCCACCCACTAATTAAAAAACACACTCTGAACCCCTCACTAGTCAATAACTATAGACCAGTCTCCCTGCTCCCATACCTCTCTAAAGCTTGAGAACATGCTGTGTTTAACCAAGTCTCCCACTTTCTCACTGTTAACAATTTACTTGACCCTAACCAATCTGATTTCAAAGCTAATAACTCTACTGAAACTGCCCTAATTGCTGTAACTAATGCCCTTCAAGCTGCAAAAGCTGCCTCTCTCTCGTCTGTCCTTATCTTCCCAGACCTATCAGCTGCCTTTGACACAGTGAACTACCGGATCCTCCTGTCTGAGCTGCTGGCCTGGGGAATCACTGGAACGGCCCTGGAATGGTTCTCCTCCGACATCAGCGGCCGCTCCTATCAGATCTCCCGGCAGGACTCCACCTCCTTGCCTGGATCCTGAAGACAGGCATTCCACAGGGATCAGTGCTGGGACCACTCCTGTTCTCTCTCTACACCAGAACGCTCGGAGAGGTCATAACAGTGCATGGCCTGTCGTATCATTCATAAACAGCTGTTCATTTTCTTCCATCCTGACATCACCCCTCAAATATCAGCATGTGTCACTGATATCTTGGGCTGGATGAACGAGCAACAGCTCAAACTGAACATTGACAAGACTGACATAGGCTATGTCCCAGCAAACATGTCTCCTCCGAGGAACCTCTCAATTTGCGTTGAGAAATGCAAAGGTAATGACAACCAGAGCTGCCAAAAACCTAGGGGTAACTTTGGACAACAATCTATCCTTCAAAGAGCATATTGCAGCCACAACCAGGATCTGCAGATTCATGTTATTCAACATTAGGAAGATCAGACCATACCTCTCCAAATACTCAGCCCAAGTGGTGATCCAGACTCTCATGCTCTCACATCTGGACTATTGCAACTCGCTGCTTGCTAGCCTCCTGGCGTATGTCATCAGACCGCTGCAGCTTATCCAGAGCGCAGCAGCCAGATTGACGTTCAACCTCCCCAAGCAGGCCCATGTGACACCTCTCCTTGAATCCCTCCACTGGCTACAGCGAGTTGCAGTGAGGATCAAGTTCAAGACCTTGCTACTAACCTTCAAGGGACTTAACGGATCAGCCCCCCAATACATACAGGACATGATCAAGGCCTACAAGCCAGCAAGGCTTGCTACGCTCTGCTACCTCGGTTCGCCTCTGTGTCCTGAAATACAAGGGCAGCATCTCTCGGACCCGCCTCTCCTCAGTTCGGGCTCCACACTGGTGGAATGAGCTTCCTGCTGAGATTCGTACAACAGACTCCCTGGATGGCTTCAAGAGAAAACTGAAAACTCATTTCTTCAAGCTGTATCTCTAGTCTGCCTTCCTCTCTAGCTATCCTATCTATTTAAAAAAGCACTCTACACTAGTTTAGCACTTAGTATCTTACTGACCTCTTGCAATATTTCTTGATAACTACTGTTAGCATAGTGATGCACTTATTTGAAGGTCACTCTGGGTAGGAGCATATTCTAAATGACACAATGTAATTCCAAAGACCTATTTGGCTGTAAACTGTGATTATTAATGGAGTTGTTTTTAAAAGTGCGCATGTGGACACCTTATTCCAAATGTACATATTCAGAACTATAAAGTATTTAGACTACTGTCTGCATGTAAATGTAGTCAGTGTCTCTAAGGCCAATTTTCTTAATTAGATTCCACAATATTTATCATCTGTACTCCAATGGGGCAAATAGCAAATGGAGTAAAGCTGTAAACCATTGTGTTCTAGCACATCTGTCAGGGAACGCCAGGACCTGACACAATCCAAAAACGAAGATGACATATGCCAGAGAGACCGAGACAAAGAGGCTGTACAGAGACACAAGATTTAAGACCAAGACAGTTTAATTAGCCCTGGGTTGCAAGACATGAGAATAATAAATGCTGAGGAAGAAGCATGGATATTGCAGTATGTGTCTGAGTATATTTATTCTCCGGTATGAAGCTGCGGGGCTAATGTAGTGGGATGTGTTTTATACTGAGTGCTGGTGCTCGTGCTACTGATGGATGGGATTCTCTTCATCATTCCAACTTCCCAGAATTTGGCGTCACTGACTTTTATCCTGGAAATTTATGATAAATTGCATCAGCTGTTTGCAACACATTGGGTGTGATCAGCATTCTGTGCTTATGAATAGCTCAAATAGTCTTTCAAATGATCATATCAAATGAACCTTTATTTGAGCCAAATTCAGAAACCCTGCTGTCTCGTGTCTTCCTTGCCATTATTGGTGTATTTGTTGTTTTCGGTGTGACAGATGGGCAGAGTCTGGCTTGTATTTGACCTGTCTCTTTACCCTGGTGCTGTCTGTCCTGTCCTGCATTGTAAAGAATGGTGATTAGTCTGCCAGGCCTGGGCCATTGCAGGCTGTTTGGACTGCTGTGTAGAGGGTTTTGGCCCCTTGCAGATGTTGGGATTTTAGTGTTTGGTTTTGCTGGTAAGGCACAGTTAGCTGGGCAAAATTCTGATGCCTGTTTTGCTGTCTGAGCCTCATCGGGCTGATACTTAAAGGCAGAGAAGGGCTGCTATTTATGGGCAACAGCAAGGATGAAATCCTCAGATGAGGAGGGGGACACGGGGGGTCTCACCATCACAATGTTGTGTCTGTGTGTAACTGAACACCCTGCTGCAGTGTATGTTATTGAGTCATGGAAGCATAGATAGACACATTCTGTTCCAATGACTCATTTATATGCCTTTGCCATTCTCATTCCTTAGCTGCATGGTTGTTTGACAGGGTACACTTAAATAATTGTTCCAATCACATAAGAAGTATGTTTTAAACAGTTTTTCCTTATACCTGAATGCTGATATAAGGCAACTCAACATCTACTGCAGTTTTCATAGCAGGCTTTTAATTCAAACTACAGTCAATGCGCAAGCAAACTGTCGGTTATTGGGTTTTTAGGAAAACAAATGTTAGTAGAATTAACGCTCGGTATGGATTTTTGCTGCAAACACAACACTGAACTAAACTCTGCAGCGCAGATGCAACTGGCGGGCTCCGTCTCCCCTTTGTCTAAAGAAGAATGTAGAGAATGTATTTCTAGAGAGAAACACTCAGCTTTTATTGAGCACGTGTATAGTGGGGCATAGAATAAATTTGACCAATCAACAAACAAACAAACAAACAAGTACTGAAATTCTGAAATTTGAAACTGAAGAGCATGCGTACAGCCTCACCCCCGTATCTCCCCCGTTTCCATCGCACGCTCATGACGGCAAGAAAGTGCACATGCGCGCAGCGCGTGGACTGTACACTCTTGGTTGGTATAGGAATTATAGGTGTAGGTATTAGGAATTTAAGAGCCACAGATGTTTCCATTTAGATTGTCGCACTGCTTTCCCATAAAGACATTCAAAAGTCGAGTGGCAGCTTCATCTTCAGAATCACAAAAAATGTTCATTTTTAAACTTGAAACATGGTTGATAGATTATAAACGTCGGCTTCGATGAGAGGTATTGTTTAGTCGCGTACAATTACTCCACCTGTCAGCAAACATAAAGGCTTGCGCAGCAGCCCTGACAGGTGCGAGTGTCAGTAAGGCTGCGCGTAGGCGGACAGCAGACCAGCCGCAGATAACATGGCATTAATCTTTATGGTCCATATGTCAAGTCCCGCAAATAGCACACAGAAACGGACACACGAGCGGTACCCTGGGGACGACATGACCACCGCTTCGAAATTTAAATCAGTTTCTCAGGTGCCCTGCCCAAGCTTGCCCGCTGTTCACTACGAGGCCCTGTCTCTGAAGTGTTTACTCAGGCCAGAGAGAGATTGCTGCCGCGGAACAGGCGCATCATGTCAGGATTCAGGCTGTAGTGTCTCCGCCTCTTCGGAGCAATGATCTCTGCTCAGGTTAAGCGCAGTCGAAATATGTGACAGATATATAACAATGTCTCTGGAGCATAGTGATGTTTTAATCTACCTCTACTTTTCGTTTTAAAGATATCCCTGTGGGTGTGAATAGCATCTGAAAATGAACTCTGTATGTAAGTGAACGCAACTTTAGCGACGCGAGGAAGAGTGTAACTGGGCGTCTCCATGAACGATATACAGTCCCAACTGCGCTGCGCCAATCCGCAGGGCGGCGGAATTCTCGGGAGCCCATCTCGTGCTGCTTGGACTGACGAAAATGATACATTTGCTTTTTCCAACTGTACCCTAAAATGACGAACTTGAATAGCAAGTAATGCATTTTAAATGTATGTATGAGCATCTCAAGCTCCATAATATTTTTTAGTCGATTTGAATAAATATCAGAATGCACGTTAAAACCAGTCTATGACACCGTATCTGCATGTTCTCTTAATATCAAGTGAGTTTATCGACACTTAAATACACTTAGTACATGTATTTATTTGTAAATTATACAGAAGTTTAAGTTGACTGGGCTTGTTGCAAAATAATGGCCTTATACGATGCGTACAGGAGGGTCCACAAGCCTCCGTTTACTCAGCAAGTTTAAAACATGATGTCCAAATTCACGCATAAAGCCAAACGAAATACTTCGATAACTTAAATTCAATATATAGGTTATTGCTGAGAATAAACGTTTACATATTGCTTTGACACACAGTAACAGTGTTACCAACAAGAGCACGATCTTTTTATTAGTCGGTAATACAGTAAATACAATTTGATATTTAACTAAAGGTGAAAAGAGTCGGCAGTGCAGTTTATCCTCACCTGGACACGTTTTCTTCCTTCCAACGAAAGATTCTCTTTCTCATGCAAAGGTTCTTGATAATAAATCATTCATCTAATAAAATAAATGATAAGGTACTCATTTTCTCAAACATTAGAGCACGGATATGTTTTCAGTAGGGAAACGAGTCTTGGCTGGATTATTCTCTAGAATAGACCGCAGTCGTAAAAATTATTATAATGTGAAAAATAATAACCTGGAGGTCCGGATGCAGCGTATACTGTACAGTAGATGGTGTGTTTAAATCGCACAGCGATTAACAGTGGAAAATGGAGTCTAATGATCTTTATCTTTACTGCTGTGCGTTATATTTCTGTGTGAAGAGTCCTCCAGCAGCGGGATGTAAGTGTCGCTCTGTGACGCGCGCATGGCGCTGTCCCACAGCCCTGCTGCAGAGTATGACTTCAGTGACCTGTGAAGCGCCTTCCCCGGGCCGCCCGCACCCGAGCGCAGCGCCATCAGCTCCAGCTCATGCTTGGCAGCGGTCTCAAGCACCCTCTGCTTGTTGTAGAAGATGACGAAGTTGTTGATGATAGGGTGGATCGGCAGCGCGATGGCGATCACCCCACACAGGAAGCTAACGGCAGCGTTGCATCGGCCCAGGGTGGTCTTGGGGTAGATGTCTCCGTACCCCACAGTTGTCATGGTGATAATCGCCCACCAGAAGGACTGAGGAATACTCTTGAACATGGTTTCCGGATGGCTCTGCTCTATGGTGTAGCCTAGCGCGGAGAACAGGAAGATACCCACGCCCATGTACATGAGCAACAGCCCCAGCTCCTTGAAGCTCCTTTTCAGCGCGTAGGTGAGGGTCTGCAGCCCTGAGGAGTGGCGCGCCAGCTTGAAGATTCTGGCAATCCGCATTATGCGCAGCGCCTGTACCGCCTGCTGTACGTTGGACAGCTCCATCACAGCTGTGCCCAGGTAGGTCAAGGTCAGAACCACGTAAAAGGGCATGATGGCCAGGAAGTCGATGATGTTCATGAAAGACAGCATGAAGTGCACTTTGTTTGGGGAGGAGATTAAGCGCAGCATATACTCAATTGTGAACCAGCCGATGCAGGCGGTCTCGATGGCCTCTAGGGTCGGGTGCTCCACGGGGTTTCCCTCGGCATCTTCCACCTGTAGTTCGGGGATGGTCCCGACACACATCACCACGGAGGAGATGAGGATGAATAAAAAAGATACGATCGCGATTACGCGCGCTGACAGCGAGGACTCTGGCTTCTCCATCAGCTTCCACAACAACACCTGACACCTTTGCCAGCGGCTGGCGCCAGGATCCCCTTCCAGGTCGTCAAGGATCAGCTTCACTTTGTCTGCGATCTCCGACAGCTCTGCCTCCACCTCGTTCAGACTGCTCTTACAGCACTCGTCTAAGAAATCTGGGTCTACTTTCCAGAACTCCATTTCCTTAAGGAAACAAATCGGGCAGATGCCCCGTTTCATGTGGATCTCACCATAGTAATAAACCTCGATAATACATTTAAAAGCGTCCGGGTCCCTGTCAAAATAAAACTCTCCTTTCCCAGGGTCGTAGTCGTCACAAAGGGACAAAATAGTGTCGAAACTTTCCGAGGTATTGTTTATCAGCTCTGCCAGCCGCGTCTCCGGATAGCGGTTCAGCACGTCCCCGGGCAGCACCTGTTTCACTCCTCCGACGTTGACCACGATCTCGGTCTCCTCGCTTGCCTCCGAGCCGTTGCAATCCGCATATCGTGTTTTGGGTATTCCCCACATTTCCCTATATGTAGCCTAGGTCGATTTCAGTTTGAATTCTGTCCAATATCAACTTCCTATTTACAAAGAAATATTTGTTAAAGCACCATGAAATCACCGTAGAAACAAAACTGCAGAGCAATATGGAGAAAATGAAAACCCGGAGGGCAAAACCTCATTCCTTAATCGAGCTCTCAATACTTTTAAGCAGTGAACAAAATCCTTTCTTGTGTAACTGCCGCTGAAGACGGCCAAGCGTGGGACTTCAGACAGAAAACGAAAAAGTTCCCTGACAGGGTAGCTTCCTGTGTCCTGTCCCTGGCTAGCGAAGTGAGGGACTCCGAGGAGGAGTCAATTTTTTTAGTCGATGGTAAAAACTGGAATAGGCACTACACTACCCACCTTTGCACACCCGGCATTGAAAAGTACTCGACGCAAAAAGCAGAAATTTAGCGGACTTAATGAAAAGTGCCTCAGCTGATAGAGGAAGACTGCGAAAGAGTCGGACGGAGGAGGGCGAGTGGGAGGGATTAGGAGCAAGAGAGGAGGAACGAGGAGGTAAGAGCTTTGCAGTAAATTATTCCTATACATTGACTCAGCGTGGCACATGACAGAACTACAGTTATGTAAGAAAAAATAGGAGATACATTACAACACTAATGCTATATAATAATACTAGACTATAATACTAGTAATGCAACGACCAGCACTACTTACTACTCCTGTTGTTACGACTGCGACTATTAAAGGGCACAGATACAAGTTAGTCAAAGTGCTGCAGACGAAAGAATTATAAATAGGCATATACTTATAATACGCAGTTTCTTACACACACACACACACACACACACACACACACACACACATTTGTACTCCCCAGCTTCTTTTAAGGATTACAGTCGAATCTGTTTGTTAGTTACTTGGTATTATGTTAAATATATCAAAATATATATATTTAACATTTAACAAATTTAGTTGTATAAAGTAGGATTGCAATTACTTCTTTTTTTGTTTCCTCCCTTTGTTTCTTTCTTTATCGCGATGGGCTACGGACTCCTTGCGAACTACCTATATTTCTTCTTTATCTGTATTTTAAAGTGTTTTGGTGGATGTGTTTTACGGTATTTGGTAGACGTATTAGCTGAAGAACATGCATACATAAACAAAATTGACACTGCGATCCAGGAATAAAGTCCTCAAAATCATAAGCCGTTGACAAGGTAAACATTTTGTTCCCAATTTTTACCGATGGTTGGAGGCAATATGTACACTATGTATGTTAGTTTTTCGGATAAATATATGGCAATTTTTTCTCAACTGCGTTGATACATTTCTGCAAACTGAAGTCCATGCACTCACTCAATGTAAACACAACTGTCTAAATATGAATTCCATATGACAAAACAGCGAAATTCCACCACTAAGTGAAGCATTGTTCTGATAATACCTTTAGTCAAATATCTGTATCAAAACTATAAAAACTGACTGAATTTGTGTGTGTGTGTGTGTGTGTGTGTGTGTGTGTGTGTGTGTGGGGGAAATTAGGTTTTTCTGCATGTAAAATATCGCATTTGTTCGCAGTTTTGGAAATATAGTCTTGAATATGAAACGTACTTTTTACGCATTGCCTTACACAGGTTTACTGACTTCAGGATGCCTCTATCATATATCACATTTTTTTGTTGACCATACAGTAAGAGAATAAACATATATTGATTATTCACACATGCAATCACAATTTACTTCATGAAGGACAACCACTTTGCTAAACCATCGAAGATCAATATGATGAAAACTGAGAGTAACGTTAGGCGGAACTCACTTGAATTTGAAACGTAAATGTAGGGTTTTGTTTGAGGTGCTTGGTAAAAAATGTAAGTTTTGTCACTTCTGTGAAAAACATGAAAACGTAATGTTAGTTTTGCAAACATTAGCAAGAGTTTATAGACGTCTATGTTAACTGTTTTGAGAGCAAGGACTTCAAGTTGCAGACATGTACCGAATTAATTCAGAGAAACGGCAACAGAGGCAGTGCCTTCAATACAACGTTCAGATGACTCCCTCTACAGACAGCCAGTTGATATTGCAAGATTGAGACTCGAGAGTGACATCTGTTTGTGGGCATCGCCTGTCTTTGAAATGACACCGGGAGACCGTTATGCGCTCGCTGAACAGCGCTTGGCAGTGGGTCAAACGCGGGCTTCTCAGCACTGCGGTAAGTCACAAGCGTCCTCATACTCTGCCACCACACAGCTGCGTTTATTTCTGCCCAATCAGACAAGTGTGGCTCTTTAACCAATGGCTGGTGAAGACTGACAATCACACAGTTATAAGGAGACAATTACAAAGCTCTGAAGCTCATGAAGCTCTGATATGGATAAAGATGTAAATGGGAAATGAACACAGGGTCCTTATTAACACACAATAACAATACATTACAATATACAATACAATGACATGGTACTTACATTTAATTCCATTTTTAGGGACAAATGAAGGTTCTCTCTCACAGAGTTACGCTGCTCTCAGAGACATCAGCACAGCCTTCATGAGCGTCCTCACTTTGGGCCATATCCACCATTCACTGGCACAATATCACTGCTGATAATATTCTTTATGGCTTTTATTTTATGACTTTCATGTTAACACAGATGGAGTTGTTTCATGATCTATGTAATCCGGATAAAGCATATTTATACATTAGCATACATTGGCATAAATACACAGGTGATGGTTGGAAATTTTAATGGGTGGTCTTAAAGCCACTCAACGCTAGTTAGAATATGTAGAAGCATGAAAAAATTGTGCATGAATTTTTTTTTTACATTTAAATGGATATTAATAGTGTGCTCTATTTAAAACAAAATAGACAATAAATCAAGCACAACATGGCAACAAAAATCATCAAAACAGACTGGTACAAACCATTATAATTTTCTGGGTTTGTTTCAGTAGTTGATTCTGCACTCTAAAGGTATGGCTTGTCAGTATTGATTTTCACAAGACCAGTGCACTGTATTCTCACAATTATTATTTTAATTAATTATTTATTATTTTAATAAGCTAAGCAAATGAACTTTGAACAAGGGAAAACACTCAAAAACACTTGTTTTGTAGCCCAGTTTCCCAGGTCAAAGTGGCCAGCCTCTGTAGGTTCTGTACACTGTCTCTTAGTGTCGAATTCCTCTGAAGAGGGGAGCCATGGAAGAACATTTAGGGTCTGAATCGGCACAGAAATGCCACTGTGGAAACTGGGTCTTGCTCAGAGAGCGCCCCCTGTAGGAAGTAACAGGCCACTGCTGTGCTCCTTCACTGCTCACCACTTCCTCCACATGGATCCACAGGTACCTGAGGTAAAGATCTGGAATTCAGCCACCCACAATCCTCTGTATTTCACCCACATTCAGCTCTTTTTGTCACATAGTGTATTGTTCTCAGATATTTCCTTTGGTTTTCAAACTACTGTCTTCCACATGTTTAACCGTTTCAGTAGTGCTGTAAAGAGAATCTGCACAGAAAAGGAAAAGGATATGGGTTCAGTCCTCTGCTACCTTACATATAGCAAGTCTTTGGCTGCTGAGCCTACTGACCGTCTGCTTGGAACTCCGTATTAAAGAAAGGGTCACACAACACCACTTCACACAACAGCGCTGGGGAGAGGCTGAGAATCGGTTAACCAGTTATGCTCTGACAAATGCCCTTATCTAGTTTGATGCATTTGCATTTGAGTTGATTATAAATTGATCATTGTTACTTTGACTATAGTTGAAATGATGCTGTTGTTTTTGATGAGGCAACTTTAGCTCAACTTTAGTCTCTCCACCTGCTCTCTGCCACTGTGTGCATAACTGCACATGCACATGTCCCGGGAGCAGAGTCAGCACCTGTGCCACGCCCTGAACCCCTGACCTGGCAGACACACGATGCTCGCACAGCAGCGTCTTTGAGGGGGAGAAGCCAAAGTAAGCCAAAGAGGACCAGTTTGGAGACTTAAACATCAGAAATATTTTCAGCAAATTAGTCAATGTGATGCATTAATCATTCTCTGTGTGTAGTAATATGGATATAGTGGGGAGAAAGATGTTTAGCAGGGATTTAACACATCAGACATACTGCTGTGGTAAGGCTTCTCACAAAATGAGCTGGAGAGGAGCTGGGCCTGTAGAGGTCCACAACTCCACTGTTTAGAGATAGTGCTCTGCAATAGCCCCTCTACCTTAGCGATGGCTGGAGATCTCTTTGTGAGAAGCAGGTACCTGAACCATGACAGAAACACTTCCTTCTGTAGAGTTAGTGTCTCACAAAGAAAAAAAAATTGTTGTCGTATGCATAAGTGTACTCTGTGGCAGTTTTCGAATACGGCAGGAAACTGTGGTAAATGTGCCGGATATTGGCCTGTCATATTGGTTGCTCTGTTCACAAGGTTGAGGATGGAGCCGCTGCAGAACTGATTGTTGATTTTGGAAATAAAAAGGGGCTGAGAGATGACCTCTCACTCTGACAGCCGATACTGAAAAACCATGAGGTGTAGCTGGGGCATCGTTTCAGTGTCCCTTGCACTGGAAAAAAATGGGAGCTCTCAACCCCAGTCTGCAGTGACTGAATTAGTGGTTTTGTGAACTCTTTTAGTGCCTTTGTATTAACAAATACTGATGGGAGATCTGAAACAGGTCACATCATCCAGCGGCTTGCTGTCACAGGCCTGGCCACAGAACGTGCAGCGGCAGTTATTAGCTAACAAGCGCAATTCATTACCAATACCACATGACATAATGCCTAAGAGCAAGGCGTTTTTTCAATCCACACTGGTCAGAGAAACAATTTTGTCACTAAAAGCAAAAAACATGATTTCATGCCTATTGTTCCATGAGTGGGTGCTGATGATGTTGCTAGCGAAGGGAGAAGGTGGCGTAGAGCTTCATGCTGTATTGGACAAACAGAAACTCAATGTTCAGAGCTCAGGTACAGCTACTCTTTCATCTTTTTTAAGTTTCTGGATCACCTACAGACCATAAAACTACAGCCGCAGAGCTTAACAAAGTATATCATGCTCTCAACATCAAACGTTTTACAGGAGTGTGGACTGTGGAGTGAAAGGGGCTGGGAAAATGTACAATGACTCAGCAATAGCTAAAGGTAGGACTTGTGGTAAAACACATCACTGTCTGCACAATTGCTCCCTGTGTTTCCAAGACATTTCTGCAGTTAATGAAACCTTACAGACCTGAATTTATGAAATACACCTGAAACAAAAATAAGTGAGTCCTTACTCCTTCATCTTTTATCTGTGCACATTTTTACATTATGGCATCTGGTACAATTAAAATTTTAGATGAATGATGATTTATAAGAAAGGCTCTTTTGGAAACTGTATTTGTTTTCATATATTGGGTGTTTCCAGATCTGTATGCCACAGGGAGTTGTCCTCCTTTTTGGGGTCATTCCAGTGGCCACCCTAGCTTACAATATCTAGATAAAGCTACTGTTAATGTTAGCTACAGCTGGTGGCATCAAAATTTGTCAATTTAGTCTTAAAAGTCATCCCTAAGCTGGCTTTGCTGACATATAAATGACTTAAACTAATGTGGTGTTTGTGATCAGATAGCTAACTTAGCTGTTAGCTATAGATGTCAGATTGCTGTCATACCTGGAATGGAGCAGGTTGTCATTCCAGTCTAGCTAGGATAGAAACAGCATAAGTTACACCAGATTCCATATGCCAGCTAGTCTAGACATTAACTTAAATGTTACCCATATGAAAAAGCAGCATTTATTTTGTTATTATTCCCTATTATTTTCCCTTATCTTATAATGAATACTTTCAGGGTGTGTATTGTAGTTTTCACTTTCTAGTGATGTCACTTACATTTTGTGTTGCAGGTTCACGCAGTAGATCACCTTGAGGGTGAATGTCCTCTTAACTGTTACGTTTTTAGATAAATGGCGCTTGTATCATGACACACTAATCAAAGTTAAACATTCATCGCATGTTAAACATAACAGGTTCAATATTCAACACTGAAAAATCAACATTGAGAAAATGTTTCATTTTTAATCAAAGAAGTTGCTGACATATCAATTATAAAATGAATGTTGATTCAACCATTGGAAATTGATATCAATGAATGTTAGCAGCATCAGTAAAGCTGTGGTAGCTTGTTAAGGTAAGATCATGTAAGATAAGCGTAGACGCTGATTGATTTCTCACTGACTGGCTATGATGTTTAGATTGCTAAAAGGCTTGCCCTGTTGGCTAAAATTCAAGCAATTTAAAGTTAGCTAGCCTGCTAGGTTAGTTTAGTTTAATCTACATTGGAGAAATGTCATTATCCTTTTCACAGAACGTACAGTTGTGCTCTCTGGCATCAGTTCAGCAAGATGGCCAAGCTGATTGCATCTTACAGTAGTATTTACAGTAGTAATGATAGCTGAGTTAGCCAACCTGGCAACCAGCAAACTTGGTTACCTAATGTTAACTAGTGTTAGTGAAAGGATATGAAACTTACCTAGATAACCACTCTGTTTCACAAAAGTCTGTTCCTTTCATTAAATAAACAGCTTCGATCCACTAGTTAATGACAGTTTTGTATTTTTTGTGATCATTAAATTTTGCATAAATTTTACAGACAATGTGCAATTCAAACTATATTTAAGAAACTACAGGAGTTGATCTATTAAGCAAGGATCTGTTAAGATAGGGTTGTATATCTAACCTGCTGTTTTGTTTTGCTGTTATTGTTAAATAAAAAGGCAGACAGGCAGGTAAAAGGGCCATACCAGAAGGAATTATAATCATTTGTCAAGTCCTCCATGTTTTCTCTTGTTTATCAACTGGCTTGCACATGTGTGTCAAGGGTGAGAGTTTGCATCTTACAGGAGGAAACAGGAATATGTAGCTGTTTTCATAAATGAATGATTATGCATGTTTGTGATTGGTTCCTAATTCTGCAGCTTGAGGTAGAAGGCCAGGGCAGCTGAAGTATTTCAGGTAGGGTGCAGCAGTAACACAAGGGCCTACAGTTCATGGCACAGTTATCACAGAATTAGATATTTTTTACATGCATGATGTTTGGATAATGTTTACATTATTATTATGAATGAATGAATCAATCATGTATGTAATGGCAGAACATTAAGTCAGAAAGTCCCATCATGTCTGCAGGTTCTAAGATGACATGGACTTACTGAATGTTTCCACTAGAGGTCAGTGAAAGCCACAAACATCATTTTTGATTAATAATAAGAACAACCATTTTTGTTCTTATTATTAATCAGACCCATGTCTGTGAAGACCTATCGTCAATTTGTATATAAAACTACATGGTAGGTTTTATAGAACAATAGATTTTAACTATGAATTAAACTGACAGTGTAGTGAATAGTTTTATAGTTCATCTTCATAAAAGCAGCATGAATTGTGGAATACCTCAAAGCTCATAAAACAGGTCAGTTTCAATGAGAGAGAGTCACCTCACTGTTTACTCTATGGGAGTTCTTATATATCATTAAATATAGAAATAATTCTCCAAATATGAACCTGCATTTAAGCTTTATTTTGAGCCAAAACCCTCCTGCAAAGCAAGCTTAACCAACATTCTATATAAAATCTACTTTGAGCAAAATTAATTTCAAGAATTTTCCCTTAAGAGCCACCATAAAGCAGTTTAAATATAAGTACTGTCTATTGCTTATTGATGTAGCAGACATCATCTGGGGTCAGTCACTTGGAAAAGGTTATTTTGAAGAGCAAACAAACTCTGCAAATATTGGCAGTGTAACTGTACTTCAGAAGAGGAAGGCAGTGTTCTTTGGAAATCATCACATCTTATTTGTTCAAATATTGAAGTAGAGTACTGCCCTAGTTGAACAGTGCTTCCAATTTTTCCAATTTTTAAACATCTATATGGCTCTTTCCTCTATTTCCTTTTCGAGCTGATTGATTGCACTACATGTTCATGCCTCTTGGCTTTGAAGAGTCAGACAGCACTGCTGCAGCGGGTGTGATTCCCTGGGTATGTCAGCTGGCTCTCACAGTGAGAGTCCCACTCACTCAAAGAGCACCAGCTCCATGTCTCCAACACTTTCAACTTGTAGATTAGTTGGTCTGCTTTTGATATCAGTAGTAGTGTGGCATTTTCAGAAATCATTTCACACCAGATCCTTTCAACACGTTAAACACGGGGACGAGATCTCAGGGTGTAAACACAGGGAGGGAAGATCTCAGGGCGTAAGCACAGGTCAGAGATCTCAGGACGTAAACAGAGAGAGGGAAGATCTCAGGGCGTAAGCACAGGTCAGAGATCTCAGGACGTAAACACAGGGAGGTGAGATCTCAGGGTCTAAACACGGGTCAGAGACCTCAGGGTGTAAACACAGGGAGGTGAGATCTCACGGTGTAAACACAGGGAGGGGAGATCTCAGGGTGCAAACACAGGGCAGAGATCTCAGGGTGTAAACACAGGGAGGGGGGATCTCAGGGTGTAAACGCAGGGCAGAGATCTTAGGACAGCTAAAGCACATGGGGGCTCCATGCACTAAATCGTGCTATGGGTGCCAGCACTGTAGTTATAGCGGCAACGATGTAACTCTGATTGGTCCTTAAGGTGCTGTTGTAAATTGTGTTTGTTATGCTTGTGTCATATGTCCAGTTCTCCTGGCTTTGGGTCCCCTTTCTTTGGCCAGACAGCTGCCAGCAAAATGCAGAGGAGTGCTGTGTATACCCTGTCCCTCTCTCTTCTTTTCTCATCAGGTGGGTCCTTTATCGCAAAGACCAATTTAAAACAGCCTCGTTTTATGTGGCTAGTATATTCCATTTATCATTTTATATATTTAATATAATAGGGCAATACAAGGTGGCAGTGTGATGTGGAAAGGAGTGGGGCTTGTAACTGAAAGGTTGCCGGTTTGATTCCCTGCTGGGACACTGCTGTTGTACCCTTGTACTTAACCCCAAATTTCCTCAGTAAATATCCAGCTGTATAAATGGACAATATGTAAAGCTGTAACCTATACTCTGGATAAGAGCACCTGCTAAATGACAGTAATGCAAATGCAATGCCAAAAAGTTTAAAGTGAGTTGTGTGGGCTTTACAGAGTGAGGGGGTTGACCTGTGATCTTATTTTATTTATTACGTTTTATTAATGACACTGAGTCTCTAAGGGCATGGCACATGCCTCCCCCCTCTTTTTGGAATATTCCAGAAATGCTGACACTTGCACCTTGGATGATGGTACACTATCTGTTTTCTTCAAGAAACACACTTAACCAAGCTGAATCCTAGTTTATTCTGTTAGTGTCCTAACAACTACTCCAACTACTAGTATATATTATGTTATATTTTGTGTACAGCTACAAGGATTGATATTGCTCCAGCTCTGAATCTCTGAGAGGGGCCAGGGAAGCAGGAATATGAAAACTAAGAGGTGCCCAGCAGTGCAAGACTAACAGCTGAGTCAGTGAGAAGAGAACATGCAAGCAGGCTGTAGGTGCATACAATGATTGGGTCTGTCCTTACTGATGCAGTCCTGGAGCAGCATGCGGTGACTCTCTGTCTGTCCTTTCTGACACAGTCCTGAAGGTGCATGCAGTGACTCTCTGTCTGTCCTTTCTGACACAGTCCTGGAGCAGCATGCCTTATCTACAACTGTAACGATAAACACAAGCACTGGAGTTCAACTGAAAATACCTCAGTGAGCCAGCAATCCCAAGGCCAACTGTAAGTCTGGAGCCTGAACAAAATTTGATTTCCTTATTTGGCATCTCTGGCAAGAAAATCTATCTCAGCACCTTGTACAAATACAGAGTAAACATTCTCCCTGGTAGTTCCTACTCTAACTTTCAGTCCATACCTCCAGTATCAATCTGTACCTATAGCATCGGTCCTTACCTGCAGTATTGGTCCTTACCCGCAGTATTGGTCCTTACCTGCAGTATCGGTCTGTACTTACGTGTGTACATGTCGGTAAACTAAGGCAACAGATTTCTAAACCATGGGTATAGATTGATAAACTGAGGGCATGAATTGCTGACTGAGGGAATATATATATAATATTGGCTAGATGAAAAATACAGAAGAAATATTAATAAACAAAAAAACTGTTATGGCACTTGCTGTAGAGAGAATGAGTCCATTTTTGTTGTGTTTTTGGTGATCTTTTCTTTTTATTTTGGGCCAGTATTTTGTGTTGTGCCACTGAAAACATTTTAAATAATTGTTTTAAAATGTAAAAAGTTTTTTTTTTTTCTCATTTCATAGGCTACCATGAAAAATTAGCCAAATACAGCTGTTCATTGTTTATGGTGTGCTATGTCAGTTATAGAATGGACAGCCAAGCCTGCAGGTAAAATGAAATGTTGAATAAAAGACTAAGGACATCATTAGTATCTCTATTGCCTGATACTGATGTGAAAAGTATGGGTTTTGATAAAAATGGTATTTGGGCACCCACAATGTGTACTGATCACAGCCTAATTATCTGCAAACCTTAAATTACAAATCAAATTGACAATTCTCTGTTTGTTTGCAGCTACCACTATTGCACAAAGGCTACACATCTGCTGCTCACAGACTTTATGTATGATGGCTGTGAATGAAACACCACTAAGCAATTGCTTTGTCTCTAACTAAACAAAAAGAGGAAGCTGAAGATCTTAGTGATGTTGCCTGTCATCTTTGGAAGTAGCAAGTATCTACAAAAGATGGGAACAAGGTAAAGGACACTTGGAGTTCATCACTCAGTAGAGTTTGCAGGATGTGGATTTGGAGCAGAAACTCTTATTTGACAGTATGAGCCCCCAGGTAGGAAATACCTTACCCAGCCTGCTATGTAATAAAGTGTGAAGAGTTGACTGCGCTCAAGGAAGTGGAACCCTTTCCTTAACAGACATGTTATGTTTCACTGTGACATCATGTATAGAAGTGCATTTCCTTAACTCCAGATGACAGTTGGAGTCAAACACTGGGCAGGCAGATACATGGGCGATCAGGGCAGAGCGGCAGGCAGGAAATCAGGTCGAATAATGGGCAGGTCGAAAACAGGAAACAGCAAACTGATGAGAAATTGGCGGGGACGAAACAGGCGAAAAAACGCACTGCTACGAACTAGCAACAGGACAGGGACACGCAGGGAAGATATAGGGCAGGGCTGACGAACGGAATGGGAAGCAGGTGTGCAGGCAGGCAGGTGAAGGCGATGAGGCAATCAGGCGGATGGAGACCGGGCGGGGAGCGGGGCAGGAACACAAAGAAAACAAAAGCACATGGACAGAAAAAAAAACCAGAAAACACAACAGCTAGGGGGTGGGAGCACTGACACATTCTGCATCTGTATCAGCATCAGCATCAGCATCTGCATCTGCATCACCATCAGCATCTGCATCTGCATCTGCATCTGCATCAGCATCAGAATCTGCATCAGAATCACCATTAGCATCAGCATCACCATCAGCATCTGAAAGGATGAAAGGACAGCAGGAACAGGCATGTTCTACAGTTCTACGCGTTACTCTCCATCTTGACACGCTGGCTGAACATAATCTAGGAGGCTTTTCCATGGTAAAAGGGCACTTTCTTAAAAATTCCTAGCACCAGATTTAATTTTTGCAATTTTGTGAACATCAAAGAGCCTGCCACTTTGTACTATTTGCATAGGCTGCTAAACTAAACTTTCCTTCCAAATTTAATTCCTACTAACACTATCAAAGGTGATGGCCTTATTGTGTACTTCTGTGTTCTATGGGGTGTTTAGTTATTTAAAAATATTCACTCCCAAAGCAATGAACAGGATAAAACTGTACTAAGCACTACATGTCCTCTCTCACAATGGTGAGTTGCTCTCAGGTTATATATGCAATATGTTTAGCAGTATAACACAATGCAGTAACTCTAATCTTTTCAGTTTCATGTTGAGACAAAGTGTGTATCCTTGGTTACATAACTATTAGTAAAAATGTGAGGCTTTAGCATGTGTGCTCGCTGGATCTTATCAGCTAAGTGCTGTAAATGATTGATGCATAATTGCCACAGTATTGATAAGGTTGTGTGGCAGTATCTCAGTGGCATGGACGCTGCATGGCTGTGAGAGCAAGCACATGCCACGTCCTGACAGGCATCTACCCCGTGCCAGTAATGATCATTGCAGAGCTGCTGCTGATGGCAATGACACTGAATGTAAGGAGATGATGAAGGATGATGATACTAATAACCACAATATAATTTTCAAAACCATCATTATTATCTGAACCATCATAATCACAAACATATCAGCTATTATCATGGTAATTTAAACGTAATTGATTTATTCTGGCTCAAGATGCTTTGTAAACAAATTGGGAACAATGTTGAAAATGGAAAAGGGGCAGGATCACTTCATATTGAGCAAACAGCCCAGTTACCGTGGTCAGTAACCAGCACAGTTACCATGTGCAGTCACCAGCACAGTTACCGTGTGCAGTCACCAGCACAGTTACCATGTGCAGTCACCAGCACAGTTACCGTGTGCAGTAACCAGCACAGTTACTGTGTGCAATAACCAGCCCAGTTACTGTGTGCAGTCACCAGCACAGTTACTGTATGCAGTCACCAGCACAGTTACCTTATGAAAACAGACCTGACTTTTGTTGTCAGATCTAACAGTTGTAGCTGAGGCTGAGTCTCATGTTTCATGTGCAGCTCCCCCCAGAGGAGCACACAATGATCCAAAACTCAGATGCTCCAGGACTGCTCTCATTTCAACTTAGCTTTAAAACTGATGGGGAGCTTCCAAGTGGCTCAGTGGTCAAGGCTTTTACTTTGAATGGGTTTGATCCTGGCCAAACCAGGGGGTAGGGGTGAGTGGGTAAGCCTGCCAGGGGTAGGGGTGAGGCAAGTAGACCTGCTGGGGATTTGGGCAGGG
Source organism: Megalops atlanticus (assembly GCA_019176425.1). Taxonomy (NCBI): domain Eukaryota; kingdom Metazoa; phylum Chordata; class Actinopteri; order Elopiformes; family Megalopidae; genus Megalops; species Megalops atlanticus. The sequence continues at coordinate 137,816 of CM032892.1, forward strand.
TGATCAGAGTGATCAGGGTTTGACTGTCATCACACACCTGCAACCCCTGCTGGTCAGTCAGGCCCCTACAGTCTGCCTATATAAACCTGCATATGAAGTGTCTTCCTCTGCCTCCTGCCAGTGCACTGTGGTGTAAGGAGAGCAGGCACTGGGGATCTTGTGGTTCAGAGGGTTGGGGTTGAGGTTAGGGTTATGGATAGGGTTGGGGTTAGATAGAGTGAGGGGTTAGAAGTTATGGTTTAGGGTTAGGGTTAGGGTTAGGGGTTAGGGTTTTAGGATTAGGGTTAGGGTTAGGATTTAGGGATTAAGGGTTAGGGCTTAATTCAATTCAATTCAATTCAATTCAATTCAATTCAGTTTTATGTATATAGCGCTTTTTACAACATGAGTTGTCACAAAGCAGCTTTACACTGGTATTCCAGGCCTGATACCCCCTCAGAGCAAGCCAAAGGCAACAGTGGCAAAGAAAAACTCCCTGACTAATAGGAATAAACCTTGAGCAGAACCCGGGTCAGAGGGGGAGCCCATCTGCTTCTGGCTGGCACTGGGTGGACAAATTGGGTAAAAAAGAATTTCCTAAGAAACTCTTAACAGTACTTAAGAATCGTGAAACATGCAGGTAGTAAGACACAGCAGTATATGGTGCGTAAAACATAATGAGTCTCGTAAATCTTAAATCTTAAAAGTTATAAAGTAGAATATGCATAGCATGTAGTATTCAAGGGTCCAGTTCTTGGTACATGGAGGGCAGGGCATAAGAATGTCAGGAATGTACAGCAGAGAGGCAGGAGAGGAGGGGCAGGGAAAAAGATGGCAGTGTGCAACAAGGACAAAAAACCCTGGCAGACTAACATTATGGCAGCATACCTAGGGGACGGGAGGCAAGGGACCGGCATAATCATGAGGGTGACCCTAAGGCAGTCAACACCAGATCACGACACAGAGTCCATGCCATGATAAAGTGACAGCAATGACCACTTAGGCTGTGTTCACACATAGCGTCTTTTCTGAAGCTGTCAGCATCTGTTTTGTATAATAATCCTATGGAGTAGACCTTGTTTTCAAAAACATCCTGAGTGTTTTTAGTAAAATGCCATCGTTTTTTTTGCAGCTCAGGGCATTTTTTTCTTTTTTGACAGCTGACCAATCACAATCGGAGTAGTGAGACCTGTCGTTTCCCATAATAACCACCAAAATGGAGAAGGTACCGGTGGAGAAGTTAATTGTGCTAGTTTCTGAGCACAGTGAACTGTACAACATGACAGTTAAACTATAGCATATCGTTCATCATAAAGAGGCCGTTTGGAGTCAAATTGGACATATCCTAGGAGTTTCTGGTGTTTGTGTTTACTGCTTGTCGTTAGCAAAAGTAGCCCATTAGCTAACGTTAGCTCTGCAACAATGTATGGCCAGCTAGATCGCTAACAATGTATGTTATCTACTGAAATGGTGTCTTGCCACAGAAAAAAATTACCAAAGCCTCACGTAATTACCATGTTTTTAACTGACCCTGAGCGAGAGCCAGTTGTCTCCTTTTCGCCATTTTGTATCGCGAAAATGTTGCAGTAGCTGTTGTTATGGCAACAAAAGACGGTCTCAGCTGCTTTTTGGAAAAAACACTTCCACTCTGGCCAGTGTTTTTCATCAAAAAAAGACACTACATGTGAACACAGCCTAAGTCCACCAGAGACTCTATGTTCCATGCCAGCACCAGGCCATGTCCCTCAGCTGAAGGATTTACTGGATAGATATGTTTTGAGCCTAGACTTAAAAGTCGAGAGAGAGTCTGCTCCCCAATCCTCAGTGGGTAAGCTGTCCCACAGGAGAGGGGCTTTATAGGAAAAGGCTCTACCGTCTAGAGTAGTTTTGCCCACTCTTGGAACGATGAGAAGCCCGGCATTTTGGGAAGGAAGGGCTCTTTGTGGAAGTTATGGGTGAAGAAGGTCCTTAAGATAGGAAAGGGGGAAGCCCATTTAAAGCCTTAAATGTGAGTAGAAGTATTTTAAAATCAATCTGGTATTTAATGGGTAGCCAATGGAGAGAAGCTAGAACTAGGGTAATGTGCTCAAAGCGTTTTGTTCTAGGTAAGATACGAGCAGCTGCATTTTGTACCAGCTGAAGGGGCTTTAGTGAGACATTTGCACATCCTGACAAGAGGGCATTGCAGTAGTCCAATCTGGATGTTACAAAAGCATGGATTATCTTTTCAGCATCATTAATTGATACAATTTCCCTGATTTTGGCTATATTTCTGAAATGAAAGATGGCTGTCCTAGAAGTGTTAGTTATATGTGTTTCAAAAGAGAGCTCAGGATCAATAACGACACCAAGGTCTTTGATAGCTGCACTCAAGGCAAGGGAGACACCATCAAGGTCCAGTGTAAAATGAGTGAATTTGCTCCTGATTAACTTTGGGCCAACAATCAATGTTTTGGTTTTGTCTGAGAGTTAAGGAGGAGAAAATTTCAGGCCATCCATTTCTTTACATCTGTTAGGCAGGCCTCCGTGTTTGATATATTCAAAGGAACATCAGGTTTGACTGATATGTATAACTGAGTGTCATCTGCATAACAGTGGAAGCTAATGCCATGTTTATGGATGATATCGCCAAGAGGCAACATGTACAATGAGAAGAGCAGAGGCCCAAGCACAGATCTTTGTGCTCTACCATATTTTACTCTGGAACAAGTGGAAGATTCATTGTTATTGAAGACAAACTGATATCGTTCTGATACATAGGACCTAAACCAAGATAGAGCCTGTCCACTTATGCCAACCAGGTTCTCGAGGCAGTCGAGGAGGATACGATGATTGATGGTATCAAAGGCTACACTTAAGTCTAGTAGCACAAGAAGAGAGATACAGCCATTGTCACAGGAGAGTACAAGATCGTTGAGCACTTTCAGAAGAGCGGTTTCCGTACTATTATGAGGTCTAAACCCAGACTGAAAGACTTCCAAAATGTTGTTAGAGTGTAAAAATGCACAGTTGCTTTGATACTGCCTTTTCCAGGATTTTTGAGAGGAATGGAAGATTTGAGATGGGCCTGTAGTATGACAGGTCATTGGGACCTAGATTGGGCTTGATAAGTGATACCTTGAAGGACTGAGGTACGTGTCCAGATGTAAGGGAGGCGTTGATTTAGAGTAGATTTAGAGGTTTAGAGGTTAGGAGTTAGGGTTAGGTTAGGGAAAATCTTTCTTTCCTAAGTTGTCCTCTGTGAGGGCCCTTTAGGAAAGAAAAGTTTGCACTGGCCATTCAGTGTACTGGAGCCCTTGGGTAGTCAGTTTTTTGGTTTCCTTGGTGTTGTGTTATTTGTGTGTAGGGTTGGGTTAGGGTTTAGGGTTTAGGGTTAGGGTTAGGGTTGGCGTTAGGGTTAGGGTTAGGGTTAGGGTTAGGTTTTTGTAAGTTTTCCGATGACCCCCCCCACATTAGTCCTTTCAGACCATGTGGTTGAAATGGGGGCTGAAAGGCAGGGCACGGGCCAAAATTAGGGTTAGGGTTAGGGTTAGGGTTAGGGTTAGTTTTGGGGTTAGGGTTCCGGTCGAATGTTATGTGTGTTTGTTTAATCCTCCTGGAAAAGTTGTGTTGAGTTTCCTAATCCAGTGTTTTTCTGCCCTTCTTCTTTCTTCTTGTGTCCAGTTAGTGTTTGTTTGTAGTCCCGATATTTCCAGTGACCCCACCCCATGGTGGAGAAAGTGGGCCACTAGGTGTGTGCTGGTGTCTCTGTGGTTTCGGATATTGTATAAGTGTTGGGCTAATCTAGTTCTGATTGTGTTGCCTGTCTCTCCTATGTATTTTATGTCACAGTGTTTGCACTGTATGACATAAATACAATTGTTTGTGTCAATTGTTAATTTTTGTTTAATGAGGTGTGTTGTTTTTGATTGTGGTTGTCTGTTTGTAGAATACCGGGCCTTGTGTGTGTGGTCTGTTTACAGCTGGGAGTTTACTCCTTACCAGGTGGTCCTTTAGGTTTTTGTGTTTCTTGTAGGCTGAAATGATTCTGTAGTTCCGGAGTAGGTTGGCGTTCTGTAAGGTTCCAGTTATGTTGCGTTTTATTGTTCTGTTGGCTGCCTGGCTAAAAGCCGAGTATGTGGTGATGAGTGGGATGATTTTCCTTGTGTCCTGTTGTTTTGTAGCCAAGAAGGTTTTCCGGACTTCTCTGAGGAAGGATCTAGAATATCCTCTTGGTTTCAATGCTGAAAAGAGGGTTTTTGTGGCCTCTTCAAAATCTGTGGTTTGTGTGCAAATCCTGTGGAATCTCAGTAGTTGGGATTTGATTAATCCCTTGAAGGTGTGTTTTGGGTGGAGACTGTTCTTGTGTAAGAGTGTGTGTGTGTCTGTTTCTTTAAAAAGACTTTTTTGTGTCCAAGATGTGTGTTCGGGGAATGCGGGTCCCTTGTATGTGGTGGTGTCCAGGAAGTCTATGTGTTGAGTATGTGTGGTGTATTTAACGGTGATGGATTCATGGTGTGTGTTGAGGATTTGTACAAAGTGTTTGAAGTCTTCTAAACTATGTGTCCATGTTCCCCATATATCATCTAAATATCTAAAATAATGTGCTGGTAGTTTGGGGCATTTCCTAAATACAGTCTCCTCCCAGTGTGCCATATAAATGTTGGCGTAGGCCGGTGCAAATTTTTTGCCCATAGCCGTGCCGCTGATTTGTAGGAAGAATTCCTTGTTGAATTCAAAGTCGTTCTTCGTCAGGCTGATTTCCAAGAGTTGTAGGAGAATTGTATCCGGGCGGCTGTTGTCCGGGTATTTCTCCATCCAGGTTTTCACTGCTGTTAGTCCTGCGGTTGTGTTTATGTTTGTATATAAGCTATCAATGTCAATGGTGAATAGGAGGGCTTCTTCCGCTACTGTGGTGTTTTTGATTTTGTTTACAAAATCATATGTGTCTTTAATGTAACTGTCATGTTTTGTGGAGAGTGGATTGAGAAAATGGTCTATGTATTCCGCGATCCTGTAGGATTCGCTGTTGCAGTCTGAGACAATGGGTCTCCCTGCTGGGACCTCATATGGTGCTGGCCAGGATGCTGGCAGTTTGTGTATTTTGGGGAAGAGGTAGAAAATCCTTGGTCTAGGATTCTCCTCCCCCCTCAGGTAGAAGCTTTGCTTTTTGTTTATGTGTTTTTTATCCAGTAGTGTCTGTATGATGCTATGTATTTCCTGTGCTGTGTCTGGGTATATAGGCCTGTCTAGTTTTGTGTAATGTGTTGTGTTGTTCAGCTGCCTTTATGCTTCCTGTATGTATTGTGTTCTGTCCATGATGACTATGGCACTTCCCTTGTCTGCCGGTTTAATGATGATTTGTTTGTTGTTCGTCAGTTCTTGTAGGGCTTGGCTTTCTTCTCTGCTGAGATTGTCCTTGTCCCTGTGTGTTCTGGGGTTTAATGTCCTGATCCAGGTTTGGTTCTCTGTTATACATTGTGTAATTTGTCCAGGAATTTGGTTCTTTGTGGGTTCCCAGCTGGACGTTGGTGAGAATGGTGTTCGTGCTGTGGTTTCTGTCCCCTCGAAGAAGGCTGCCAGTTTGAGTTTTCTGTGGAACTCCTGGATTTCTCCTTTGAGGGTTTCCTTCTGTTTTCTGCGGATACCTACTGTAGGTATGAATGACAATCCTTTATCGAGTAGGTCCAGTTGTGCCTGTGTGGGTGTGAAGTTGTTCGCTAGTAAAATGATGTTCTTATTCCCCTCCCTGTTTGTTCTTGGGCTTGTGGGGGTCCTCAGTTTAAATGCGCCAGCCAATGGTCCAACATCCTAGTTGCTGTATCCCCCGTCCAGTGGATGTCATCTCGTGTGGTGGTGAAGTCGTCCCCCGGGAGTTTGGGGATGTGTGGCATGTTCCTCCGGATGTGGTCATTGATTTAGAGGTTAGGAGTTAGGGTTAGGGGTTATGGTTTTAGGGTTAGGGTTAGGGTTAGGGGTTAGAGGTTAGGGTTAGGGTTGGGGTTAGAGTTAGGGTTAGGGGTTACAGGTTAGGGTTGGGGTTAGTGTTAGGGTTAGGGGTTAGGTCTCCCTCTGCCTCCTGGCAGTACACTGCGGTGTGATGGCAGCAGGTGCAGAGGATTTCGTGTTTTAGAGGCAAGTGTGTGGCTGCCCATGAGCAGCATGGGAAACAGTCCTCTGAGGCCTTCCAAACTGAGAGGAAAAGGGGGGAATTCTGGCGCCTTCCAAACTGAGAGGAAAAGGGGGGAATTCTGGCGCCTTCCAAACTGAGAGGAAAAGGGGGAATTCTGGCGCCGTCCAAACTGAGAGGAAAAGGGGGGAATTCTGGCGCCTTCCAAACTGAGAGGAAAAGGGGGGAATTCTGGCGCCTTCCAAACTATAAAAAATTGATTGATTTCAGCATGTAAAAATACAAAGTTACATACATACAAAAAGATATTCCATATTGGTTGATAAAAATTTGATCTGTCATTAGAATGACTGACATTAAATTGAAGTTATAACATTTTGGCCTATATTGTCTTACACACACTGCAAGACCTATTCCAAAGTAATGCTGATCAAGCTTTCACAAAATTCCTTCCACAAAGTTGTATAATTTGGCCTTTTGGTTTTTTGTGTCTCTCTTTTTTTCCTCTGATGCGATTGTGGTGAAATTTCAGAGTACCCAGGAAATTGTACTGCTACTCACAAACATTGCTGCCTCAAAACAAATACTCTGATTTCCTCATCTTGCTGTACTGATCATTACTTGTATCTACAGCACTAATTCTAATAGATTATGGTCGGCTCACTTGCACTATTCTTCTATGAATTTCAATACAATAGAATAGTTGCTTTTGATGGAGCACAGGTCTTCGGCTTGGAGTTGGAGGAAGGGGTTGCACCTTGCTGTAGGAGTGGAGGAGAGATGCCGTGAACAGCAGAGATGAAAGGAAGCTCGGTTTTTTATGCTTCAGGATGGGAGGGTTTGTTAATTTCATTGGCATTATCTAAAAATTCTCCTCCCAAACCTTCATTTGGAACTTCAGGTCATGGTAGTCACACTACATATAACCCAAGCCCAGATACAGCATCAAATATAGCTGCATTCAGCAATGACCAAAATGTTGAAGTGCTACGTACTGCACTGAAAGTAGTCACCAGCATGGGAACCATTCTGAAGGCGTATGCTGTCATATCTCTTAGCATATTGCCATGGCATTTGGAGATGTGTATTTATGTGTACTACAGTAGATTCGTTTCAAAATTTTGCACTTATGAAATCAATGGTTGTGATTTGAGACCTAAGGCAAATAACATGCTTAAACAGCAGAAATTGGTTGGCTTATGGTGGCGATTGGTTTTGATGCAGAGAAAATCTGTGAATAAGGTTTTAAGATAAGGATAAAATTTTTCTTTTTATTGCAATACATACCACGTGTGTTAAATTATGTAATGTTTCACATCAGAAGTATGAAATTATTCAAAAATCCCCATCAGAATTTGAACCTGTGAGCTCTTGGACAACAGAAGGGTGTTGGCAGAGCAGATGCTGCCCAGGTTTAGGGTTATATTCAAGGGCTTGGAGTGGCCATGCTTATGAATGCACGATTATGAAATTCAGACATATGGTTAGTTGTGAAGTAGAACTTCAGGTAGAAAGGCATGATATTTATGTCTTTTTGCATATTATACATAGATGCCATAGAGACACTGATTTATCACAGCCAGTTTATTTGATGCAGAAAAAATACATGAATAAAATAAGAGCAGCAACTAAAGAACAAATCAGTGTGAGCTGCTTATTGATATGACAAATGACATGATATATGTTGATGTGATAAATAGTCTTGGTGTGTTTTACAAAAAATCAATATGGAAGTTTTTGCTTGTAGAAGAATTTCATATAAAAGTGGCGTAATTTTGATATCAAGAACTTGAATTGATTTGGTTTTTATGACTTTGATAAGCATGTTGGGTGGTTTCCCATTTTCAGAACAGTAAAGCTTTGAATGGCATTGGATTTAATGTAATTATCCCTGAGTGTCATAGATCTTGTTTAACTACAGTACCAGCAGTGAGATATTTGACAAGTGCAATACCTGAGCCACGAGTGTCAGTGTATTTCAAGAAATATTTCTGTCAAGGAGAATTACTTTTTCAGGGATTTAAGTCATTATCTCCTGGAAAGACAGTCAGTTACCAGGTGATACCAGAGACACAAAGTGAGCTAATTTATGACTGAACGAAGGTTGGGTCCAACACAGAGGGGAGCCGAGCAAAGTCCAGCTGTGTGTGTGTGTGTGTGTGTGTTATGCATGTGGTATGTAATGAGATTCACAGACATTCTCCTGTTCCCTGTAACACTTATCAGGCATTGTCCTGATAGCTAGCTCCATTGCAGCTGTCTTGATAAGATGTCTACAGCTACCACTGTCTTCCCCTGATTGAAAATGTGGTTTTATGATTGTTGGCAGTACTGTAAAATGCCATGTCATTGCACTGTACTGTATTTTATCAGAGACTGACCTGTTTCTGAGAATGAGCTCAGCCACTTTGATTGACAGATGGGCATAGGCTTTGTGTATTGATATCTCTCCTCTTGCTTCATCTGCATGGTGTTCCATGGTCACGCATGCAGAACATGGCATACTGTAATTTATCAAAGAGTCAAACAAAGGGTCATGCAAAGTCCATGCGTGTACAGATAAATAATAAGAGAGGCATGGGTGTACTCTCATAAAATACAACACATCTCTCTTCAAGAGGGTCAGAACTGCCAAAAAGCATGAACCCCCGGAGATCCCAGAGCAGGAGTGTTTCATACGGCTGTGCTGCCAGAACTCAGCGTCTGCATCTCTCTCCTCTGAGCATGTTAAATTCAGTACAATATAGGCACACACACAAGGAATTTCCAAAGAGAAGAGAGCACAAAATGTCCAGATAGTGAACATGGTTATTTACCCCACCATACCATACATCACACATTCACAATAACGGCTTGTTGCTCTCTTATCTTACACACCCAAGTTTACATACCTGCAAGAAATGCTGAAAGAGCAGTGCATTGAGAGGCATTTTCCATCAGACACAGAGCTGCGTGGCTGGTGCACATTGAACCCAGACTGTGTGATCCTGTACACTGTGCTACATACTCCCGTCACCTGCCCTGGAAACCCAGCTCACTGACCCAGCCTCCAGCAGCACATGGAAACATGTACTTGCATGTAAGCAATTAAACAGAAATATTCAAGGTCTACAGAAATTTTATGCAAACAAAAGATATAATTCAAGCACTTTTCCTACACCCAAGGCACTGTACAGAACAAGATAAAACCCATTTACTGGTTCGATTTCCCACTGGGGAACTGCTGTTGTACCCTTGGGCAAAGAACTTAACCCACAATTGCCTCATTAAATATGCACCTGTATAAATGGATAACATGTAAAAATGGTAACCTGTGTAAGTTGCTCTGGATAAGTGTGTCTGCTAAATGACAATAATGTAATGTAACATATATACATAGGAAATTAATAAATACATGAAGGTATTTTTGTGGCATTTATAGAGCATATTTTTTCATTTTGTAATAGTAATGGTGCTGCAACACTTCTTGTGTTTGTGTATTTTAGCACATTGCAGCCTTCTGCCTCCTTCCCTATCTGCACTGATGGTCAGTGTAAATGAAATGTAATTGTGGAGTAGTAGTGGATCCATATATGGATCACAAATGTTTTTTCCCTATTCAAATGTGCGTGTTGCTTAGTAGTTAATGTCTGGATGGATAACCAATGCAAGGTAGTATTGTATTGATGAATTTACATAAATATCATCAAACTTAAACACTGTAGTAAGCCAACAATCTTCGTCTAAGAAACTGTCTGCGCTGTGTAAGTATTTCTGTGATGAAAGATCAAATTGCACACAGCCCAGCTCCAGCAATGTAATAGGTGGTGTGTTAATGTATATTGATCCCAAAATGAAGAACTGGAACCTCATGGTCTCTGTGTAACAGTGTCTGTATAATGCCAGGAGGACAGACGGTTGGAGAGACCTGTTGAATTTATCACCTGTGTCTTTTTATCACATGCCTGAGTGCAGAGAGGGGAAAGATGGGAAAGTGGAGGCTGAACATTACTGACTGTGGGAAGGAAAGGTGACATTCTGCAGGATCTAAACAGTGTGAATAGAATCATTCTCAATATGTGGCGCATACATACTTTGACTGGTAGATTCATCTTATTTTATCTTATTTTTTGCCTGGTGATGTTATTCTGACAGAGAGGACTCATGATGCACCCCCAGGCTGACTGACTGGCTGGCTAAAGACTTGCTGGACAGTACTGTGTGTTTTTGAATCAAAGAGCACCAACAAAATGCCACAGCATATACAGGACATGACACCGACACTAAACAAGGGAGCAGGAGAGAAGAGTTTCAACATGAACAGATTCAGTATGAATGCCACTGCCTACCTGTCCATTATCACTAGCTGTGAATACAAGTTAGCAAATATTTCAAAGTTGCATGCTACGCCCAAAAAAACACCCTAATTAGATTCCATTTGTTTATTTTAGTTTCTTGGCTATTTCTGTATTTGTTAATAAATTTGTTACAGGATAAATTGCAGAAATGGAATAAATTCTGCAGCATTTGAACAGGAAGGTCTTCAGACATTGTGTGATGTTTAATTAGTGAATTACATGGGGAGGATTATAGTGCTGATTGATCTGCATACAAATTAAAATGACAGTTTTATCTGAAAAGGAAACATACTTTGTGACACGAAAAATAACAACTTTCCACTTTAATTTCCCCTCATGGTCCTTCAGACACCTTTAACTCTGTCACCATAGCTCAAAATTTAGACCTAAACACTTGTGACTTTAATGTTTTTTTTTTGTAAGTCAGGGTTTTGGAGAGCAACGACCGCTCCCTGTGGCAGTCATTGATCCCTCCTGTACCCTCCTCCTGGGATCTGTGCGTTTCAGTCCTGGGCTGTGCTGGCTATCAGAGCACGATGTGCAGGACACACAATCTGCAGTACAAACAAAGTCAGTCAAGATACCTTTTTTTTGCTGTGCTGACAATTTCAGATCTGGCTGACACAGTAATTTTGCAATATATAGTAATAAATCTCAAAACCTGAATCTCATCTCAATCTCAATTATACAGTGATCTATCAATGCAGAGCGACATAGTTGTGTCAATTTTTTCTTAATAAAAAATGTTCCCCATGGAGGTATTTTACTGCAACCCTGTTATAGATCTGAACATCTGTAATAAGACACACTGTACTGCACAATGACAACAAATCATTTTTCAAGTATGTAAGTATGTATTTTGCACTGTGTCTGAATCTCCAAACTGTGGGATTATTGGAAGTGTGATATCACAGTGGTTGGGGATCCTTGAGTCGTAATGAGTTGTTCTTCTAATCCTTGACATGGAAAGAAAAATCTCTGTTTCACAAGGTCAGCTGTCAAGGTGTCTCAATGGTATTGTCTGAAATCCACTGATTTAGCATGAATATACATACATAAACTACATAATCAAGGATATCTCTTTAACTTTGATAGTACTGTCTCACAATTACAAATTTTTTAGATGTTATCAAAAGATAATGTTTATATATGAAAATTGACATTCTAGTATGACAGCGATCCATTCTATTCATCCAAATATACTAATATATTGTGTACAAAGTAAATGTTCTCAACTGGCCATCAGAATCTAATGACTAAAATTCATTGGTTCAAATTCAAGAAAACAGTTCACAAACAAAAACCATTCATTGTATGTGAATTTATTCATTTTCTGTGGAAAAATGTCATTAATACCAATAATAAAAATAACTACTCCTGTAGTCACTGCATTGGTTGTGGAATTCAGTGACAACATAATAAGAAAAAACATATTTCTGGTCAAATGTTGTAATCGCCATATATTGTGAAAGGGATATCTGCTAAATTCTAATCAAAATTTTGTGTGTTCATTAAAAATATTGGGAGACCACATTGTAATGCAAAACTCTGGTCAGGAATTTGCTTATTAATACCTTTACATCAGTATATTGAAAGGGATGAAATTATGTACTGAATACATACTAATGGTTGACACAAAGCTTGTTAATGATTTTTTAAACAAGAAATTGTGGAACTTTTATTTAATTATTCTGCAAGCCTCCAATTATCAAACTTTTAAAAGACATATGCTTCCAATCTTGATAGTCATACCACAGAGACTGAACAGGTTGTCAACATAATTGGAGTGACACTGTGTTGTCCCTGAGATTAGATTTTCAATTTTGCATGAGGGTTTTTGCCATAATGAATGCATAATAATAACACAGAGGCATATAAGTGAGTCCAAAATAATTATAACAGGAAAAAAGAAGGAAAGGCAACAGATTTTTCCAATACTTGGATTGGAGGATGTGTTGTTAAAGGAAATTAAAATACATATGAGAAATACAAATTATTGGAAATTATTATTATTACTTTTCTTAATTGCTGAAAAAATGTCACATTCCATTTCCCTCAGTTTTCTATCTAAAGAACCATCCACAACCCACCATCTTTAAACTGGTGTTTTTGGAATTAAAACTGAAGAATAGCATACATTATTACAGCTACAACTAAAAGTCATGTTGATTGACAGCATGTTCTTTATGAAACAAGTTGGCTTTTGTCCTGCCACACAAACTGTATGAACTTTGGAGCTGCAGCAGCACTTTTGCAACTCAGACGGGCCTGGCTGGGGTATAAAAGGCAGGAGCTGGAGCTGTGGAATCAGTCTCGACTCAAAGAAGACTCGCTAAAGCCAAGGAACAGAGCTGCATCGAACCCATCATGGGGGACACAAAGCTCTGCCTTTTGCTGCTTCTTTGCGCCTACGCCTTGGCCCGTAAGTACCTGCATACTTTAGCCCAGCTGAGGAAGAGCTTTGCTGCTTCTCTGGGTGCTTTGGTCTCAGAAATAAACACAAAATATTTAAGTATTTAAGTTTGCTGTAACTCATGGCCTTTTGAGATGTATAGATGCAGATGGATATTTTGAGTGGAGATGTCTTTGAGGAAAGCATTACTCATGAATATGCTACTATATATTCCACCACTCAACAGTTGACTTTTGCCTGGTGAATGGTGGGTTTTTTTGAACAAGGATTTGCAGCTCCATGTCCTGTAGGGAGAAAACTCAATTCCAAATGAGTTTCTACTGAAATTAAATAGACAATGAAATTTAGAACATGAACTGTTGTTAGTCTTCAGCAATTTGACATTGTACACTAAGAGGACATTAAAATAAACGTATTCAAAGATTCTTACATTTTACAGCTTAGCTACAACAGCATAGCTTGATTTTTTTTTTTCCCCGTAGAAGAAGACATCGATAGTGCTGAAGAGGAATCTCCAACTTGTTTGCGTAAGTCTCCTCAGGACAAAATTTTGTCTGTCAGACTCGCTAAAAGTCAACCAACAACTGTAAAAGAAAGAGAGAGATAATGCTCACCCAACTGACTTTGTTACAGGACAGACCAAAAGAATATAAATGCATGATACAATAAATAACATTAGGCATGAAAAACTCTTTAGACAGGAACTTGGGGAAAAACTTGTAGTTAGGTTTACAGTTACATTACATCATATTACATGCATTTAGCAGACACTCTTATCCAGAGAGACTTTCAGCACAATACAACATAAGTGATTCCATTCAAGTTAAATGAGCGACAGTGTCAGACCAGACTAACAACACTCCCAGACCAGTGAGTGTGAGAATTACTCCATTCAAGCCTTATCACAAGCTAACATGTGCAACCTGACTAGGCAATGGAAGCCAAGTACAGTTAAACAAACAGCTTAAACAGCACAGACACATCACAGTGGAAATTGAAGGTAAAGACCTGCCTGTTATGCTTAAGAAAATGTGACATTATCTCAAAAATGTATATGCCTTGCACTAGTGACTTATGTCACACAGTACATGCTTAATATCAGCCTCTCGTGTGGACAGGTTTGTGTAGAATCATAAATTTGCTGAAACACAAAACTATAGGGCTGATACTGTAAGAGCAGAGGACCTGAACCCAAATAATGTATGGCTTGTGATGCAGTAATTAGATAGAGTTGATTCAGCATTAGGAGTACAAATCTTCACCGGGCCCAAAGTTTACACTCAGTGTTCTCTTTCATTCAAGTGGCAAAGCGGTTTAAGAGCTTTAGGAACTACGTCTATCAGTATGAAACCGAAGCACTGAACGGAGTGAGCGGAGCCTCTAACCTCAGGAACGGTGCCAAAGTCACCTGTAAGGTAGGTGTGATCACACAGTCCAGGCCTGATATCTGTCCGAGTTAGTTTTGTAAAGCTACCCTGTAGGCCTGCAGAAACAGTGTTTCTTTAACTGCTCTTCCTCCTGCAGGTCGTGATCGATGTGCCTCAGACATGCAGCTACATAGTGTCCACCCCCGAGTGCACTCTGAGCGAGGTGTCTGACATCGACGCCGAGGGGCTGCCTGTGTACGCACCAGCTGCCGGAGCTGATGCTTTCCAGGCCGCCATGGAGAAGTACGTCCCAAACTCTGTTCACAGGCCCAGAGGGCACGCTATCCCATAATCCCCCTCTACTTGGCCAGGGCCCAGAATACACCACAAAATGGGGGAAAGTTTGAAAATAATGGTGGAATAAATACTGGCAGAAACTAAACAACACACAGCACACACAGCACAAAACAATCTGTAGTCCTCTGTGATCTTGTATAAGCATTATGCAACATAAAGGACCCACTTCCTGGAAAAAGGAATCACCTTAATTACAGAGAATGAGATATGATTCAGGCTGTGTCTGGAAATGACTAGCATCTCTTCTCGCCCTTGTCCAGGAACCCACTGAAGCTGATTGTGGAGGGTGATTCTAAGGTGAGCCTGTTCCCTGAGGCTGATGAGCCCACCAACATCCTCAACATCAAGAGAGGAATCATCTCTGCCCTGCTGGTGCCAGTGCTGGAGGAGGAGAAAAACAGCAACATGGTAGGTGCTCGTGCTGTGTGTTGTTAAACAGATATAACTAAAACTAGAGAAATCAATTTATGTCATCCTTATGGAACACCGAATGGTTTTCCATTTATTGGTAGTCACAGCAGGTAAAACGTGTAAAACTTTACAACACTAATCTGTCACTATCATCAAAGTGTTATTTGAGTGTTAAAGTGAAGATAGTTTGCAGTTCTGTGTGTATCCTGTGCCCAAATGGTGAGTATGTGTAGTTCTTAGGTGTTGTTGTTTCCTTTTCCCTCCAGGCCACTCTTCACGGTCTGTGCAGCACTGACTTCACTGTCAACACCAGGGAGGACATTGCCACCGATGTCACCGTCACGAGAGACCTGTCTCATTGCGACAGTTTCCGTCCCAGCAAGGACCTCACCAGCCCTCTGGCACTCATCTCTGGCTTGGTGAGACCTCGGCACTTTAGGGGAGAGCACTGAGGAGCAGTTCCATAGGGTTTCATCCCCTATGGAATGTGTGGACTTTATATTCACTGGCAGAAAAATTAGCTAAGTTTGGGTTTACATGAATGAGTGTACTCTAAAAACCAGATGGTATGAATAATGAAGTTTTCAATCCTGTAGCAAATGTTTATAAATTTATGATTACACTCAGTAATGTATGTCTCCCTGTCTACAGCACATTCCCCTCTCCACACTGATCAGCAGCACCCAGACCTGCAACTACAAGTTTGACAACGAGAAGAAGCACATGACTGAGGGCACCTGCACTGAGAAACACATCTTCCTACCTTTCTCTCATGAGTAAGTCCCACACACCAGTAGATAACCTTTAGCTTCCTGTGCTAATTTATGTGTGTGTGTGTGTGTGTTTTGAATTGAGGCTATTGACTGAGGTCATTTTTGCATTACATTACGGTACATTTACTTTGATTCATTTCGCAGACCTTTTTATTCAAAGGTACTTACAAGTGAGGCAGAGTACAACACAAACAAAAAGCCATATACTGAGTCAACAATATATGAAGCGCTGCATGACCAGGTTTCAATAGTTGGTCAAGCAAAATACAAGCTACCAGGCAGAGATACAAGTGCTTGAAACCATAGCTTCTTTTGTTTTTTAATGAAAACAAAGATTAAGACATTAGAAAGTGCTTTAGGTGGTAGCGCTTCAAGTGTTTTTGCATTTTCACACCAGTAACTGCAACATACTGGTGCCCCCCTCTCACTGGTCTCTCAGCATTTGTGCACATCATCTCTGATTATATGCTATGCCATATTCTCAGCCCTTTCCTGCTGTTCTTTCTCTCCACACAGAGAATATGGAGTTTCAGCTCTGGTGAAGCAGACCTTGACTCTGCAGGAGTTGAGCAAGACCAATGACAGAGTCTTTGACCACAGTAAGAGTCCAGATTTGCATTCAAGTGACTATTAAATATGAGGGATATATAAATTTCATGAGAGTTGAGTGAAGGAAAACTGAAAGCTTACTCCTTGTAAATGTGGCAAGCTATGTGTGTACTGTCTGAGTTTACATTAACCTTCCAAAATGCAATGGAGTCTGATTTTATGATTCTTGGGGGGTTAACTCACCTGTCTCATTCTGTGTAGATGAGGCTAACCTGAAGGCTCTGCAGCTGGAGGCTGTTGAAGACAAGGCTCCCATCCAGACTAAGGACGCTGTGCTGGCCACTCTGAGGGAACTGAGCACCCTTTCCCAGACCCATCAGGGGAAGCAACGTGCCAGCCTCTTCCTGAAGCTGGTGACTCAGATCCGAGGTCTGAAGATAGAGGCCCTGGGCCCGGCTGTCCCAGAGATGGTTGAGGTTTCCGGCCCCCTGACTTGGCAGGCTCTGGCCCAGTGTGGGACCCCTGAGTGCAGCAGTGCCATCCTGCAGGTGCTGCGCACCATGGACAAAACCGCTGTTGAGGTTGATGCTGCCGTCTATGCTATGGGGCTCCTGCCCAACCCCAGCAACCACCTCATCCAGGACGTGTTAAGCTTGGCACAGCTCAAGCCGAGCAAGCCCATAATGTACGCCCTAAGCAACATTGTGAGAAGGTAAGGGAAACATTTTCATAAACAATTTTATGGTTTCTGGGTTAATAATTTAACCTCTCTTAATTGTGACACTTTTTGGGTGTGGCAGTTACAGGATGTACCATTCACATCAGAGGCTGTAGATGTTGAGTCCAGCTCACAAGCTCAGTTGTTCTTCCTAAAGCTTTTCATTGTGTGCCCATCATCAGGGTATACCAGGCTGAGGGCAAGGTCACTCCTGAGATCATTGCAGTATCTGAGCACATGGCTTCCCTGTTGGGCGATTGCTCCGGTGACAAGGACCTGACTTTCCTGACGCTGAGGGTAAGTACGCAGTAGTTATAACGGCCTCTGACAAGGTTAATTTTTTCTTGCCCTTACTGAGAAAAAAAGTTGGTCCTGAAAGCTGACCCTCTGCTGGCCCTCACCTTTCTATTTCACAGGTGATTGGCAACATGGGAACAGCTATGGAAGCTGCCAACCCTGCTTTGAAGTCTGCCTTGCTCCAGTGTATGACACAGCCGGCTGCCACCCCACCTGTCCAGCAGGCTGCCATCCAAGCTTTCAGAAAGCTGACCGTGACTGAGGAGGTAAAAATTACTCTGATTACACTACGTGTTTGTTTAGCAGCTTACATTCACACTGAGAAAATAAAAAAAAACTTGATTTGAGCAAGTCTGCTATATTTCCTTACCCAAGTGAACCAACAACTATCAACAAGTACTTAGATCCACCCAGAGACACAGCAAAACAGCGCCTGGTTGAATGGAGTACTAAGAAATGAGTTGTGTGTGTGTGGTTGTCCCCAGGCTCGTGGCGTTCTCCTGCAGACTGTGCTGGATGGCGCAAGCCCCATTCAGAAGCGTGTGGCTGCCTACCTGGTACTGATGAAGAACCCTGAGACTGCTGACCTGGCTCAAGTGATCAGTGCTCTGCCAAATGAGCAGGACCCACAGGCTAAGAGCTTTGTGACCTCCCACATTGCCAACATCCTGAGTTCCACAGATCCTGCCTCCCTTGCGTATGTTAACATTTGGAGTTAATTTTAGAGATTGGAGTTTTCGCCTAACAGTTTCCTCACTGCCTGATCATTTTGTCATCATCTCTTTTACTCTCTACAGGATAAAACAGAAGATCACTGAGGCCTTGCAGGGCAATGACATCCCTGCCCCTATGGACTTCACTAAGTTCTCCCGACACTACAAAATGAGTAACAACCTGCAAGGAAATGTTATCTTTGACTCCACTAGCTACATGCCCAAAGAGGTCATGCTGGAGACTACCCTTAAAGCTTTTGGATACGATCTCGATGTGTTGGAGGTATGAATCACATCGACACAAGTATCTTTTAGTTCAGAAAAGGTTAAACAACTGGGTCGAGAATAATATGTGGAGCAAAATTGTATACAATTTTATATCAAATAACTCAGATTTGATAGTGTTGTTCCAAAAAATGAGCTAATCCTTTGTGTTGTTTAAGATTGGACTGGATGGGAAAGGATTGGAACCAACTGTTGAGGCCCTGTTTGGACCAGATGGATTCTTCCCTGACACCTTGACAAAGGCTTTGTACTGGGCAGGAGACAAGATGCCGCCCGCAGTCAACACAATTCTGAAGAACTGGTTGGAACCATCAAATGAGAGACTGAAGAGACAGGCATGTCACACATAGCTCATTCTTACTGTCAAAGTTAGAGACAATTTATTATGTTCTGCATTGCATTTTTTTTTGTAAGTTTTCCAATATCAACTCTGTTCTGGTGTTACATGCATTCTCCATAGGTGCCGCAAAACATTGTGAGGGAAATTAGCCGGAACATCAATAAACTACTGAAGGAGCTGAAGTCTCAGCAGGCTCCTGAGGCCATGGTTTACCTGAAACTGCTCGGAGCTGAGCTTGGATACATCAGGACCAATGAGATGGAAGAGATGGCCTACTCAGCTGCTTTGCTTGCAGATAACCTCCTGAAGATACTCCCCACAGATGTATGTTTTCTGTTGTGCACAACACAAGAAGATTTACCCTTGCATATTTTGATTATTCACAAAAATGGATTGTAAACTGTACATCAAATATTCTTATGACTACATTTATAAAAATGAAATCAAATTGGTTAATTAAGCAGAAAAGAAAATAGCTAATTAATAGCATTCTGTTGAAATAACAATGTAATTGTAGCTATTTTTGTTGAATTGTATCTTCCATAGCCAACATTATTTGCAACTTCTGAAACTAGTTTTCAAAAATGCCAATTCACGTGTTTCATTTTCTTTGTCTTTTTCAGATTATGAAACTTGTTTCAAGCATTGACAATGAGTTGTTCATCCACTACATCTTCATGGACAATGAGTTTTCTCTGCCAACTGCTTCTGGTTTGCCACTCAAAGTCTCTCTATCTGGGACCTTTGCCCCTGGAGCCAAGGGCGGCCTGCTCATCTCACCTGGAATGGTAAACATCCTTGCTGTCTTTCCCAGATGTCTCAAGATACTCAATGATTGAATCAAAGTATGATTCATGATGAAAGGATGAAGTATTTCCTGCTTGCAATGAAATAGGATTTCAGACATGAAATGCCAAATGTCATTAAATAAGGTATTATTCACTGTGCCCCTGTGCAGCACGAAGTG
The DNA here is from genome assembly GCA_019176425.1 of Megalops atlanticus. Taxonomy (NCBI): domain Eukaryota; kingdom Metazoa; phylum Chordata; class Actinopteri; order Elopiformes; family Megalopidae; genus Megalops; species Megalops atlanticus. Next base: position 157,431 of record CM032892.1, read on the forward strand.
TCTTTCATGCCTTCCATTGGAGTGGAATTTGTGACTCAGATGGGTGTCCACATTCCCGAGTTTGTTGTCTCTGCTGTCGAGATGCACACCAACATCTACCATGAGAGCGCACTCAATGCCAAGGTTGCCATAAGCAACAGCCAGATCAAGCTGGCCATCCCTGCTCCTCAGGGTACCACCCAGCTCTTGGACATCAGGTAAGATTCAGTTCTTCTTTAAGCAAACTGAGCATCATTTGCTGAGATTCTCCAGTGCTGTTATTAACTCAAACCGTCTTTTTTCCCCTAATTACAGCAACAGACTGCTCTCAGTATCCTCCACTGACTCAAAAGCAATACCACCCGTGACGGAGGACAGAACTGACATTATGAAGTGCGGATCAGTCTTCCCCGGCTTGAAACTCTGCTCCACCCTGCGTTACTCTGGCAGTGGCTCAACTGATGCTGCTCCCTACTTCCCTCTCACTGGAGACACAGAGTAAGGGCTACACTACCACGCTTAAAACATGTCTAAATTATTCCTGGATTTACCATTTTAAGGAAGTTAAAACAAAACAAAACAAATGGGTATATTTAACGGAAAGTGGATGTTCTCCTAGGGTTGCTGTGGAGATCCAGCCCACTGGAGAGGTGACCGAATACACCGCCACCATCGCCTATGAACTCCTGACGGAGGGTGATGACAAGGTGGATGCCCTGAAGGTGATCGTGAAGGCAGAGGGTACGAGCATCTCCAGGAAGCTAATGATGACAATATATTTTTTTTAAAAAAGCTATTGGCAGCAGCAGTAACTGAACCCTGACTTTCATTTTCAGGTGCAGAACCCACTGAGGTCACAGCTGCTGTGAAATACAACAGGAACATAAACGTCCTCTCCACCGACATTCAGATCCCCGACTGTGACCTAGAGGCTGGAATCAGACTGGGCGTCACTGACGATATCGCTAACGGGAAAGGGATCATCATTGACATCACCCACAAGAACATCCCTCAGGTGTCTCTGATTGGTCGTGCCAAGTAAGTCCTTCCCGTCTGTGCCTTAATTTTTCCATTTTCCAAGTCTGTTTTAGTTTACAGTTTCTCCAAGTGTTTGTTACCATGGAAAATAATGTTGTTCTTTTTCGCAGACTTGAGGCGATGAAGGACGGTTTGCTGCAGGTCCAGCTGACCATCCCCTCTCTCAAGACTGATGCCGCCATCACTGCTGCCCTGAAGAGAGCTGAAGACCTGACCCTGGAGATTGAGAGTGTCATCAACATCCCCGAGACTTCCTCCATACAAAAAGTCATCGTCAAATACGGTACCCCTCTCTGATATTCCTCACATCTCAACACATCACTCGAGTAGCATACAAGTTGTTAATATCGACTTATGTTGTGTTGCCTTCTTATTTAGAAAGGAATCATAAGAAGGGGGACTGTGTGAGGTTTTATGAGAAATCAAGTTGTACTCTTGTTCCAGTGTAATATATCCATCTATATTTCAATGTTGTTCTCAAATTCTTTCCAATGGGATACTGAAGGAAATACATCTCATTTGCAGATGAGGACAAGGTTGTAGTTGAGCTTAAGTCTGACCTGAGCTCCGAGGTCCACAAACTCATCCAGAATGTTGATGAATACCAGAAGATCATCCAGGACATTCTGGACCTGACAGTGTCTCAGACTGACATGACAGTGCGCAATATTGTGTCCAAATCCATCGAGGTAGGGGAGCAATAACAACATACTGCATTGTTTCACATTAGCTTCCCGTTCAGGGCTTTTTCACATTGTGCAAGTGCAGCGCTTTAATTTCAGATTCCTGTCAGAAACCTAACATATTACACCTTTCAATAGGCAACTAACATCTGGCTGGACAGGGCTGCTGCTGATGCCCCCATCGTAGACAGCCTGAGAACAATCCCAGAATTATACCTTCCTGAGAAACTGTTTCTGACATCGTGAGTAACCATTCCTCTGCTTCTGAATCTGATTAATTTTTGAATTCATTTTGTGTAAAACATTGACAAATGTAATCTGTAAAAATGTGCAGAATTTTCATGTAGACATTTATATTTTACTATTTTAGTCTGCATTACAGCATAGACATATCAAATCATTTAAAAGTTTAATGGTGATGAATATTTCCTTTCTTCAACAGCGAGGGTGCACTCTCATACCAGTTCAACAAGAATCACTTCCCCATTACTCTCCCCCTGCCTCTGGGTGGAAAATCTTTGGAGGATTTGAACATTCCCACTACCCTGACCACCCCCCATCTGACTATACCCTACATTGGCCTGGTGATTCCGTCCACAGAGGTCAGCATCCCCTCCATCACCATTCCTCCCAGCGTCACGCTCTCACTGCCCCTTCTCGGAGTGGCTGAAGCATCTGCCAAAGTGAACAGCAACTTCTACCACTGGGAGGGCTCCGTTTCTGTGGATGCCCCTGGCTATATAGCCAAGGTCAAAGTTGTTGGTGACTGTCCTGTGGAAGTTCTCTCTTACACAGTTGAAGGTAAAAAATCTCCCATTTTGCTCACTTTTGAAAAATTGCTATTTTCCCCAACTGTTGAGAAATGTACAACTAGAACATAATAATCAATTCAAAATTCATTCGTCTGAAAATGGGGCATCATTAGGAATAATTCAAAAGCGGCTCAGCCAAATACTTTAATAACTAAACAATAATGTGACTCTAGAATATTTCCATGTCTGATGATAATGCATCTGCAACAGACTTCAGAGACATTAAGTAAAATTTGTACTTTTTTCAATACATAGGTGCTGGATCACTCACCATCACACCTGCTGAATCTCTGAAGGCTGTTGTCAGCAGTTCCCTGCAGCACAAGCTTCTTGCTGCCAGCTTGAGCCTTGAGGAAGTTGCAAGTTTAACAGACAAATTGAACATAAAAGCTACCACCAAGATAGAGGCCTCAAGCCCGCTGGGTCTGATGGCATCTCTGTCCTACACTGCTCAATCTGCCCTCACAACTGAAGAAATTGCTGGTGATATCAACCTGGATGGAGGCATCAGAGTAGGCCCTGTGCATGCAAATGCCATCTCCTCCCAGTCCTATGTGGTCCTCCCTCTCAGCAGAGAGTTGAGAGGAGAGTCAACACTGAGGGTAGACTCAACCCTCCTGGAGGCCCAGAACAGGATCAAGGGAGTCATTGCCAATGGTGAGCTGTCTATTGTGTCAAGCACCAACCTGTACAATGACATTGTGAAACATGTGGCTGAGGTCAGCTTCAAGGATGCCCGGCTCTCTCTAAAATCTGACGCGCTGTCCGCGGCCCTTGGAGCAAAACTACGAAACCAGGTTGAACTTGCCGCCTCTGCAGAGTCAGCTACCGTCAGAGTAGAGCTCCATGTGGATGAAGCTTCTAACCGTGCCTTCTCCCTGCTCTCCGGTTCCCTGAGCAGCAGCGGCCTGGAGGTGAACACTGAAGGTTCCCTCATGTTCGGCGCCAGCCGTGGTTCCCACAAGGCCACTCTGACGCTCAGCAGTGGTGGCCTGGCCACCAGTGGCACCACTACCCTGCAGAGTAGCCCCCTGACCCTTGAGAATGTCTTCAATGGTGGAATTGATGGCTCTGGCACCACCCTGTCAATTATGTCCAAGGGTTCCCTGCACGACATGAAGATCGAAAACACTAACACTCTGGCCCTCACTCTGTCCACCTTAGCCTTCCGCTCCCACACTGACAACTTTGTCAGTGACAGCACTTCATACAAACACGACATCACTGTTGACATTAAGCCCTTCACGGCTTCTGTGAACATCAACAATGATCTTAAACTCCTGGACATCATCGTCAACAATGAAGGTGTGCTCAAGCTCCAACCTTACAAGCTGGACCTGACCGGCAGCCTGAAGGGAGCTTATGGAGAGGAAGAGCTGAAACACACATATGAAATTAACTATGCTGATGTTACTGCTACTGTGAAGTGCAGCACCACTGGCAAGGTGCTAGGAGCTCATGCGATCCAAAACACCGATTTGGAGGTTGCTGGACTCTCTGCAAAATTCAATAGCGAGGCTCGCTTCAACTCTCAGTTTCTCCGCCTTGACAGCACTGTCCGCACACTGGTTGTACCCTTCAGCCTCAGTGTCGACTCCATTCTCAACGCTGATGGTGATGTGAACTTGGTTGGAAAGCACAGTGGTCAGCTGTACAGCAGGTTGCTGTTGAAGGCAGAGCCCCTGGCTGTCGCTCTGTCACACGACTGCAGAGCTTCTACTACCCATCTGCTGGGCCCTGAAGTTGCCGCTGAGACCCACTTTGACAACAAGATTGATGGTCTATTGATTCCTCAGGAACAGAGGGGAACATGGAGGGTGAAATCCAAGCTGAATAATCATGCATACAACCAAGAAATCAGCCTGTACAACAACCCAGAGAGAATCGGATTAGAGCTGTCAGGGACAGTTCTCACAGACCTTCTGAACAAACCCGCCGCTGAGAACCAGGAGTTCGGCATCTCCGGTTTCCTGAAGTACGACAAGAACAGTGACAGCCATGTTTTCCAGCTGCCTTTCATTCAGAGTTTGCCTGCCATATTTGATAGGCTGAAAACATCCTTCGTTCGTGTTCTGGAGATTGTACAGCAGTACATTAACAGAGAAGAAATCCGCTCCAGGCTAGAGAGTCTGCCTCAGGCTCTGGGTGATTTTGTTAAAGATCAGGATCTGGAGACCAAAGTCACTGAAGTAAAGGAGAAAATAACTGCTTTACTGCAGGGGTATGCTATCACTGTGGAAGACTTAGAAGCTACCATTGAACACATAAAGGCTACCCTTGAAACAGTCCTGAATGATCTGGCATCCAGAGTTACAGGAATTGTAGCTATCATCAAGGAGGTAATTGAAAGCGGGGCCTGGACTGATACCGTGACAGACATTCTCATGCCAATTGTACAAGAACTGAAGGCCATTAATGCAGACTATGAGATCAGTGAAACCATCATCAGCATCATAAGTGTTATTGAGGATATCATCGGGCAGATTGATCTGCAGAAACTGAAGGACAGTAGCATTGCTTGGTTACAGGAGCTTGATGCTAAATTTGAAATCAAAGCTAAGCTTCAGGAGAAAGTAAGTGAACTGAAACAGGTCATTGCAAACTTTGACATTACAGTATTCATTCAGGATCTGAAAAACTTTGTCTCCTCCCTCAGTGTTGGAGGGCACATTGAACAACTTGTTGCTCAGATTCCCACAGAGGGCATCATCAGAATTGTGGACTCCATCAAAGGCGTGATCCTTAATCTTATAAAGGAGTTAGACATCACGGACAAAATCAATGCTGTCTACGCTAAAGTCCGAGAGGTACTTGTCAAGCATGAGGCTGACAAGAAAATTGAAGAACTCTTGGAAAAGGTTGTAGAACTGGTCAAGCAGTACAAAATTGAAGAGACAGTACAGGCAGTAGTTAACATCCTGAAATCCATTGATATCCCATCTTTATCAGACAAAGCATTGCTGCTACTGGATGAAGCAGTTAACCTCCTGAAAACAGCCGACATCAAGCTAATAGTTGACAGACTCAATGAGTACGTTGACGTTATTGTCAAGACACTGAAGTCATTTGAGTACAACGCATTTGTTGATGAGGCAAATCAAAAAATCACTGAAATAATCAGTTTTGTGAATGAGCAGATTCTGGTCTTAGAGATCCCACAGAAAATTGAGGCTTCCAGAGAACTTGTCAGATGGATTCAGGCTTCCATCCTTAACCTCTTGGAACAACTGAAGGAAACAAAAGTGGCAGATGTAGTCAGTGTAGTGAAAGACATAACCGATGCCATTGCAGTGAATGACATCATTGCGAGCCTGAAACAGAAAATCACTGATATGGACATTAGAAGTGAAATTCTTGTATACTTGCAACATGCAAGTGAATACTATACCAGTGTCATCAGTTTCATTGCTGAACAACTCAACAGTGTCTTTGAGGTGATCCACAAGATAGTTGAAGGCCAGGAAATTGTCAACCAACTCAAGCAGATTGTTGATGGAGTTGTAACTGCACTGAAGACTGCAGAGATTGAAACTCCTACATTCACTCTGCCCCTCACTGACCTTGTTGTGCCTACCGTTCAGATCAACCTGGCAAAGTTGCAGGAGACCAGCATCCCAGCTGAGATCTCTGTTCCCGAGTTCACCATTCTGAGTTTATACACTGTCCCAGCCACCACCATTGATGTTGAGGGAATCAAACAGAGAATCATTGCCTTGATTGACAGCATCATGCACTTTTATATTCCGCTACCTGATTCTGAGGTCCTCTTTGGAGAGCTGACAATACCCTACCTGTCCTCCCTGCCTGACTTTACACTTCCAGAAATCACCCTCTCTGAAATCAGCCTCCCTGCAATTGCCATCCCAAAACTCAGTCTGGAGAACTTTGATATCACAACGCTTCAGATCCCAGAGATCGCACTGCCCTCAATCCCCAGTGGAATTGTGGTTCCTGCTTTTGGTAAACTCTATGGTGAGATCAAGTTAAACTCTCCTCATTACAGCCTCCGAACCTCTGCTGAGCTCCGGAACTCAACGACCAACCCAGTGACTCCACAGATGACAGCTTCCATATCATCACAGGCTACATCTTCTGCCGAGGTCCTCAACTATGTTCTGGATGTCTCTGCCCGTGTCGGTATTCCGAAAATGAGCCGTGTTATCATCGCTGAGACAGTTAAGTTTACCCACACCGCTGCCTCACTTGAGCATCAGGGTTCAGTGACCCTGTATGGTCTATCAGCTCAGGCCTCTGCTAGGACCACAGCCAAGGCCACAACGGCAATCTACACTGCAAATCTGGTCAACAGTGTATTCTTTGCCCTGGAAAGTGGAATCTCTGCTTCTCTGGACACTACCTACAACCACATTTTGAACCTTCAATATGTTGATCTTTCAAGCGAAGCCACCTTGACTCAAAAGGGTATTCTCCGTCTGGAAGCTGGAACCATCTCTGTAACCCATGGAACCACAGGCAGTGGGAAGTGGTCCCTTGAGGCTTACTCTGACGAAGTAACCCACAAGAGTGACCTGGATTTCAGCATCAACGTGAACTCTGGCAAACTGACCTTCAGAGGCGTAACAGACAGCAAAAGCTTAAAAATGAAGCAACTCCTGAATGCTGATACAGTTATTCTCAGCTCTATCAATCTTGATGGACGTATTGAGACAGAAGCTCCCTTCATAAAGAGCAGCCTTGTGGTAGTGAGTGGAAAGGCTAACATGGGAGATCTGAAAATTGAACTAAGAGCTGCCCATGACACAGAGCTCATTGGTAAAGTCAGTGGAACCCTGTCCAACTCGATCAACCTTGTAGCTCATCCATTTGATGTTGTTTTAGACTTACAGAACAAGGGCAGTGCTATAGTTGACCTTAATGAATTCCCCTTGACATTGGCTGGAAAGATTGATCTTCAGAATGATTGTGCTGTCACCCTCAACCCTGAAGCGCAGCAGGTTAACTGGGTGGCTTTGTCTCGATTTAACCAGTACAAATACTCCCACAACCTCACACTGGAGAACAACAACAAGGACATTGCTATTTATGCAGCAGTGAATGGTGAGGTGAATCTGGACTTCCTGACTGTGCCCATTGCTATCCCTGAGCTAAATGTGCCATTCATTAACGTGAGAACCCCAGCTATCAATGAACTGTCTCTGTGGGAAAACACAGGCCTGAAGATCCTCCTGACTGAAACTGAACAGAAAATTGACATAGATTTGAAGCTTCAGTATCAGAAGAGCCCACACACAATTTCTGTTGTCATAGATCCCATCGTGATCCCAGCCTTAGGCAACCTGATATATGATTTCTCACTCAAGTCACCTGTGATTTCTCTGGCTGCCAATGCAGGCCTGTACAACCGGGAAGACATTGTGGCCCGATTTGGAGTTTCCTCAACCTCTGTGTTCGACATTCTAAAAGGTAAACTCGATGGGAGCACCAGCCTCACTAGGAAGAAGAGAAGTCTCAAACTGGCCACTGCCGTGTCCTTGGAGCACATAAATGTTGAGGGAAGCCATGACAGCATCATTACTCTTAACAAGAAGGCCTTGGAAGCCTCTGTTACCAATGTTGCTAAGGTTTCTCTCCCCATCCTCAACCTGGAAGTCAATCAAGAACTCCTTGGAAACACTAAGGCTAACGTGGCCTCCAAAATGAAGGCAAAGTTCAGCTTTAACCTGCCCTTGATAGATGCCATTGGCAATGGAGATATTGATCATCACCTGGCCCTGGAGGGACTGTCTAGGCACATCTCCTTGGATGCGTCTACAAAGGGAAAGATTGAGGGAACAGTGTTGACAAGTGGTAATTTTGCTGGAGCTTTGAACAATGAGGCAAACATCCACCTGGATGCTAGCGGTCTGCACTCCACCGTGAAGACCGATGCCAACACTAACGGCAACTACGGTGAGACCAGTATCTGGAGTCTGGACTTGAATGAGGACTTGGCTCTTGAGGCATCTCTAAGCCGTGTATCTGCAGTGCTGAACTTCATCAGCAAACTGGCACAGCCAAGCAGTATTGGAGAGGCAAGCGTCCTTCAAAACATCATCCTTGAGATTGCTGCGGGGCAACAGAAGCTGACCTGGAAAGGCAAGGAGCAACTCATGTCTGTTGCTCACAGCTGTGACTTGCTGCTGTCCAACGATCTGACGGAAATTCGCGCGGAGGTCAGCGGCTCACTTGATGGTCACGCTGCTCTGCTGAAGGCTATCGAGCTCCCCATCTACCACAAAAACCTTTGGGAGCTGCTGAAGTTTGACCAGGTCAGCAGTGAGGAAGATCTGCAGTCCCTCAAGGGCTCCACTATTGCAGTGTACACCAAGAGTAAAAATGGACTTGTACCTGTGGCTGTATCTGCCACTGTGGCAGTCTCCTCCCCCATTTACAGCACAACACTGACTGCAAGCCTGGAGGACACGGCCTCAGCCTACGTTGCTTCACTCAAGTCCTCCTGCACTTCCACTATAGCTCTCCTGGCACATGATATGGACGGTAAGTCATCCTTATAAAATTCTACATAACTATTTCTGTATTTCAGTGACCGCGTTTGTTGAAATGTACTCAATGCAATGTTACCTTCATCTGCTCTAGCCACTGCAACTGCAGGCCTCGAGGATGGGGCCCTGAGCCTGAACAACAAGGCTACTTTCACCCACAGTGACCTGAAGATAGACTTACAACATGTCCTCTCACAAATTATGAGGTAGCACTTATTTCTTATTGAGTAGTTGTATTGAATAATTATTACTGATATATTATACAAATCCTCACAGTCAGTGACATGGTATTGGTGTTGGAACCCTTTTATTATTACTTTTCATGATTATTAAACATCTTCATAATCACTAATTTACAGAGCATTTTTAGGTATTGACAATCATGGGAGAAGACAAATGATAACTGCATGTATACTTATCAACAACCATTTTTTCATGAAATGGTAGATGTGGATATTTGACTTTAATATTGACCTTGTGGTTATGTGCATTTCAAACTTTATGTTCAGATCTGAACGCCCTTACATTTTCTTTCTGTTTTTTTTGTTTGTTTTTCATAGGAAGAAACGCCAAGATGAACCAGATGCCAGGTAAACATTCCTTTTGAGCAGCTTTACAATGCTGGCTTCTTGTCTTTGTTTTAAATAATATTTGAATTAACTTTGAGAAAAAAATCTTGTTTTTCAGCTCTTCCCGTCACATTCTGAATGTTGACATCACCAGCCCAACGTTCACTGACATAAGCATCCGCTATGCATCTGGCAAGGACAGTATCAGTGCCACTGTTTCAGCTCCAACTTCTGGATTCCTTGGATTGCAGCTGCAGGGGAAGAGCCTGTCACATCTGTCAGCGCGGCTGTACGGCAGATACCCGGTGAGGCTCATTTTTGGTCTCCAGGTTACTGTAATTAAGGAAAATACACGCGTGTCCTCAGCCAGCATTTTCATACAAGTACCGTTTTGAGCTAATGGAACATACTGAACACAGTTCTCAGCAAATTAGTCCATTATAATTCTCTTTCACAGCTGTCATTGCTGATTTAAGTCTTCAGTTTGTGCAACCTCATAAAATCAAAATCTGCATTTCTCTTTTACCCTTAAGTCTGAACCTGAGAATGATGTGGAGATCCTCAATGTCAAAGTGGCCGAGAACCTCCACACTGCCTGGAACAAGGAAGCCACCAATGAGATACTCCTGGGGTTGAAGGAGAGAGTGCCAGCCATCACGGCCTCTCTGTATAACTTTGCTGACAAGTACCACAGCGCCCACTTCGGCATGGACATTGGCAGTGCCTCACATGAGCTGAAGAACGCCATCGCCTCCACTATTGAGGGGGCTTACCTCACTTCTGCTGACCTCCCAGAATTGAGCCAGTTGTCCATCCTCTTCAGGAACATCATCAGGCACTACCAGAACACCATTAAGCTTGTGTTAGACACAGTCATCAAAGTCCTGAGGGAGACCCAACTCCAGCTGCCTGGGCTTGAAGGAAGGCTCACTTTACCTGAGATCTGCCACAAGGTTCTGAGCTCTGTTGCTATAGTGATTGACCACGCCATAGAGAAGAGCAATGACTACCTGGAGCCCTACATTGAGGCCATCATTGACCACCTGAGCAATGTCCAGGTAACTATGCCTGGTACTGAGGAGGTCCTCACTGGTAAACAAATCCTGGAGGAAGTCAAATCCACCATAAAGACGATCCAGAGTAAAACTGTATATATGGTGAAACATCTCGAAAGCCTTGATGTGATTCTGCAGAAGCTGGAGGACTTGATTCATGACTGTGCCCAGAAGGCTGAAGAGTTCATTGCCACTTTGAAGTCTGACATCCTGGAAGAACTTCTCACCCGCGTTCACGCCATCGTCTCTGAGGCTCTCAAACTGGTTAAGAATGTCTTTGAGGGAGTCCATGCCCAGATAACCCTGGAACGGCTGAACAGCATCCTGCAGACCCTGATTGAAACAGGCAGCACCCCCTTGGCTAAGTTCACCAGCACAGCCATTGATGTTGCACCACAGGTTTCTGAGGAGGTGCCAGCTCCTGAGGAAGTTCATGCTCCCGAGGAGGTGCCCGCTCCAGAGGAAACACCAGCTGCTGAGGAGGTGCCCGCTGTTGAGGAAGTGCCCGCTGTGGAGGAAGTGCCAGCTGCAGAAGAGGTGCCAGCAGCTGAGGAGGTGCCAGCTGTTGAGGAGGTGCCCATCGCTGAGGAGGTGCCTGCTGCAGAGGAGGTGCCTGCCGCTGAGGAGGTGCCAGCAGCTGAGGAGGTTCCTGCTGCAGAGGAGGTGCCAGCTGCTGAGGAGGTTCCTGCTGCAGAGGAGGTGCTAGCAGCTGAGGAGGTGCCAGCTGCAGAGGAGGTGTAACCTGACATGGGTGCAATATCCATACCAGATGAACACTGAGTCTGTTAAACACTACCATCTGATTTGGGAAATGGGCTAGAAAAGCTGAGGGCGGAGAGGCCCTGCACTGTCACAAGGTCACTGCATCCAGGTCGGCTCTCCGGGGCTGTGGTCAGCAGCTGTCTCTCAAAGCATACTCACGGCATGAGGTACCAGAAGTGCTATTGCTGCTGCCCCTTCAGTGGGAGTACAGCACAGACCTACAGTGCACACAGTACACATAGTTACCATCATTTAGATAAACTGTCAAACTGGAAATGGTTTTACTGGCAACGCTATCACATTGATTGAAAACGTGCAGTTTCCAAACTTACTGATGTGAATTAATGTATTATGGTATAATATATTATTACATTACATTACATCATTTAGCATTTAGCATATGCGCTTACCCAGAGTGACTTACAAATAAGTGCATCACTATGCGAAGAGTAGACATTGTAAGGTATTACAAGAGGTCAGTAAGATACAAAGTTAAGTGCTAGGCTAGTGTGGAGTTTTGTTTAACATAATAATACATAAACATAACAATACATAGCAATCATAACAATCGATAGGACAGAAAGACATACATGGGGGGAAGGTAGGCTACAGCTTGAACAGATGAGTTTTAAGTTTATTAAGTGTATTATGAGTATATTGTATTGGCCTTATTTCATTATTTCATTGCAGAACAATTCTGTTGTGGAACAAATATCCTTTTATTTGAGTTGGATCAATCATTAATATGATTAATGTACACATTACATCTGTAGCTGGGTCCTATAGGATTTAATTTCTGAAAGTTATCAATACCCACAATATTAACTTTGTTTGAATTATGCCTATAAACTTTGGAAATTATTGTTGCTTTTAAACATTCCTGAAAACTTCTGCACAAAGCCTAAATTAGGCTGTTTCAAAAAGTCATGTTAACAGTTCCAAAGCTTCCGTTGCATTCATACAACACACCAGTTCAGCCACAAGGATCAGTTCCTATGGATGGTGTAGAGTCTGTGTAGAGGTATGCACATTTCAAGTTCAACGTTTAAAAATCACAATATTGGTGTGGATTTCTATGTGCGCACAATTTACACTTAAACATTGTGTGTATGCACACTTTCCCCTGGCAAGGCCCCTGGTTCTTAAAAGCATCCAACTAAGTTTAAATGAGTCGAACTTCAACATGGACCAACATGACACCTGTAGCTCCCTCTATCTATGGCTCTAACTGTACATTCTGCTTATGAGAATCACATCCACCCATGTTCATTTGCAAATAAAGGAGCAAAATGGATGTTTATGTTTTAAACAATAACTTAACAATAACTAAATGTATTTCAAGTGTATGGTGTTTATATAATTTTTATTAAATACAATAAAAATAATGTAAGTCACTTTCATTTTAATGTCACTGTGCAAATGGCTGGGATTTCTTCATCTTTATCTTTATCTCTGGGTGTGGCAGTAACACTGCAGGGATTACCAATCATATGGAATACAGGAACCACAGTGTAGACAATAACTGCAATATGCAGGATATCAAATTATAGCCCTAGGTTTTCTCCTGTGTGGTCACTGTACAAAACATAACATAGAGACACATGATACCCCTGATGTGAATGATGAAATGGAAGAGGCAGCCACAGGTAACTGTGCCTGGAGGAGCCAAATTTGTGAATGAATTACTTTACAGAAGCGCTACGCAGGTTCCCACGGGTTTCAGTTGAATATTTGCCATTGCTGAGCAGAGGCCCTTACTGCAGGCATGGGTGGGCAGCCAGAGGAGAAACAGGCATGAATTCTAGAACATATTAAATGTAAAGTAAACTGTAAATTAATTCAAATAATTCAGTAATCTCGAATACAGTAATGTTGCTACTTACTTTGCCTTTAGATGTTTTTGCTTCAGGAAAACTTGCAGACATCACTTGCATGCTTGTGTTTGTGGTCTCTCAGAGATGTTGTTAATCATGGCTGATGTAAGTGGTTCTGAGGTTGAAATAGGGATCAGACAAGGAAAATTTAGTTTTATTTAATAAAAAGACATCAAAGTATTGGGAAAATTTTCCCTTGTCGAGGATCATGCTGGTGGTGGTATAAGATCAGAGAGCGCTGTTTGCAGTTCCCTTTGAAGCTGAAAAATGGCAATTTATTGCAGAGCTAAAATTGTTACCAGGCTTAACTGCAATGCCCATATTTTCTATGTGACACTCTGAAGTGCCACATTCTGGCAATGATGGAGAAGACACCTAAGCTTACTGAGCTGTTCTCAGATGCGAAAACATCTGTTGCATGTTTCAAGTGAAAATCAGGATCTTCTGTGTTGGGATATGGTAGCTAATTGTGAGGTTTGGTCACCATCAATGTGGGGTGTCTGCACTGGAGTCGTTTGCACTTCAGGTTTATCAAGCACATACACCACGTTGGCACAGACAGTTCACATGCTTATAATAATGAAGGCGATCAGATACATATGCAATAAGGAAATAACAACATAAATACCATGTTAGCCCTGGCAGTACACCTCATTGGCTGACATAGACAGCATTATGACATACAGTTCAGCCTGACAGTGTTCATGTGATGCAGTGCAGGAGGGGGAGCCATCCTGCAATGTTTCCACATAGCGTGGCTACAGACTGACAGTGTTCATGTGATGCAGTGCAGGAGGGGGAGCCATCCTGCAATGTTTCCACATAGCGTGGCTGCAGACTGACAGTGTTCATGTGATGCAGTGCAGGAGGGGGAGCCATCCTGCAATGTTTCCACATAGCGTGGCTACAGACTGACAGTGTTCATGTGATGCAGTGCAGGAGGGGGAGCCATCCTGCAATGTTTCCACATAGCGTGGCTACAGACTGACAGTGTTCATGTGATGCAGTGCAGGAGGGGAGCCATCCTGCAATGTTTCCACATAGCGTGGCTACAGACTGACAGTGTTCATGTGATGCAGTGCAGGAGGGGGAGCCATCCTGCAATGTTTCCACATAGCGTGGCTACAGACTGACAGTGTTCATGTGATGCAGTGCAGGAGGGGGCCATCCTGCAATGTTTCCACATAGCGTGGCTACAGACTGACAGTGTTCATGTGATGCAGTGCAGGAGGGGGAGCCATCCTGCAATGTTTCCACATAGCGTGGCTACAGACTGACAGTGTTCATGTGATGCAGTGCAGGAGGGGGAGCCATCCTGCAATGTTTCCACATAGCGTGGCTACAGACTGACAGTGTTCATGTGATGCAGTGCAGGAGGGGGAGCCATCCTGCAATGTTTCCACATAGCGTGGCTACAGACTGACAGTGTTCATGTGATGCAGTGCAGGAGGGGGAGCCATCCTGCAATGTTTCCACATAGCGTGGCTGCAGACTGACAGTGTTCATGTGATGCAGTGCAGGAGGGGAGCCATCCTGCAATGTTTCCACATAGCGTGGCTACAGACTGACAGTGTTCATGTGATGCAGTGCAAGAGGGGGAGCCATCCTGCAATGTTTCCACATAGCGTGGCTACAGACTGACAGTGTTCATGTGATGCAGTGCAGGAGGGGGAGCCATCCTGCAATGTTTCCACATAGCGTGGCTACAGACTGACAGTGTTCATGTGATGCAGTGCCACAGGGGGAGCCATCCTGCAATGTTTCCACATAGCGTGGCTACAGACTGACAGTGTTCATGTGATGCAGTGCAGGAGGGGAGCCATCCTGCGATGTTTCCACATAGCGTGGCTACAGACTGACAGTGTTCATGTGATGCAGTGCAGGAGGGGGAGCCATCCTGCAATGTTTCCACATAGCGTGGCTACAGACTGACAGTGTTCATGTGATGCAGTGCAGG
This sequence comes from Megalops atlanticus, assembly GCA_019176425.1. Lineage (NCBI taxonomy): Eukaryota > Metazoa > Chordata > Actinopteri > Elopiformes > Megalopidae > Megalops > Megalops atlanticus. Next base: position 172,663 of record CM032892.1, read on the forward strand.
AGGGGGAGCCATCCTGCAATGTTTCCACATAGCGTGGCTACAGACTGACAGTGTTCATGTGATGCAGTGCAGGAGGGGGAGCCATCCTGCGATGTTTCCACATAGCGTGGCTACAGACTGACAGTGTTCATGTGATGCAGTGCAGGAGGGGGAGCCATCCTGCGATGTTTCCACATAGCGTGGCTACAGACTGACAGTGTTCATGTGATGCAGTGCAGGAGGGGGAGCCATCCTGCGATGTTTCCACATAGCGTGGCTACAGACTGACAGTGTTCATGTGATGCAGTGCAGGAGGGGAGCCATCCTGCAATGTTTCCACATAGCGTGGCTGACAGTGTTCAGACTGACAGTGTTCATGTGATGCAGTGCAGGAGGGGGAGCCATCCTGCAATGTTTCCACATAGCGTGGCTGCAGACTGACAGTGTTCATGTGATGCAGTGCAGGAGGGGGAGCCATCCTGCAATGTTTCCACATAGCGTGGCTACAGACTGACAGTGTTCATGTGATGCAGTGCAGGAGGGGGAGCCATCCTGCAATGTTTCCACATAGCGTGGCTACAGACTGACAGTGTTCATGTGATGCAGTGCAGGAGGGGGAGCCATCCTGCAATGTTTCCACATAGCGTGGCTACAGCCTGACAGTGTTCATGTGATGCAGTGCAGGAGGGGAGCCATCCTGCAATGTTTCCACATAGCGTGGCTACAGCCTGACAGTGTTCATGTGATGCAGTGCAGGAGGGGGAGCCATCCTGCAATGTTTCCACATAGCGTGGCTACAGACTGACAGTGTTCATGTGATGCAGTGCAGGAGGGGGAGCCATCCTGCAATGTTTCCACATAGCGTGGCTACAGACTGACAGTGTTCATGTGATGCAGTGCAGGAGGGGGAGCCATCCTGCAATGTTTCCACATAGCGTGGCTACAGACTGACAGTGTTCATGTGATGCAGTGCAGGAGGGGGAGCCATCCTGCAATGTTTCCACATAGCGTGGCTACAGCCTGACAGTGTTCATGTGATGCAGTGCAGGAGGGGAGCCATCCTGCAATGTTTCCACATAGCGTGGCTACAGCCTGACAGTGTTCATGTGATGCAGTGCAGGAGGGGGAGCCATCCTGCAATGTTTCCACATAGCGTGGCTACAGACTGACAGTGTTCATGTGATGCAGTGCAGGAGGGGGAGCCATCCTGCAATGTTTCCACATAGCGTGGCTACAGACTGACAGTGTTCATGTGATGCAGTGCAGGAGGGGGAGCCATCCTGCAATGTTTCCACATAGCGTGGCTACAGACTGACAGTGTTCATGTGATGCAGTGCAGGAGGGGGAGCCATCCTGCAATGTTTCCACATAGCGTGGCTACAGACTGACAGTGTTCATGTGATGCAGTGCAGGAGGGGGGGAGCCATCCTGCAATGTTTCCACATAGCGTGGCTACAGACTGACAGTGTTCATGTGATGCAGTGCAGGAGGGGGAGCCATCCTGCAATGTTTCCACATAGCGTGGCTACAGACTGACAGTGTTCATGTGATGCAGTGCAGGAGGGGAGCCATCCTGCGATGTTTCCACATAGCGTGGCTGCAGACTGACAGTGTTCATGTGATGCAGTGCAGGAGGGGGAGCCATCCTGCAATGTTTCCACATAGCGTGGCTACAGACTGACAGTGTTCATGTGATGCAGTGCAGGAGGGGGAGCCATCCTGCAATGTTTCCACATAGCGTGGCTACAGACTGACAGTGTTCATGTGATGCAGTGCAGGAGGGGGAGCCATCCTGCAATGTTTCCACATAGCGTGGCTACAGACTGACAGTGTTCATGTGATGCAGTGCAGGAGGGGGGAGCCATCCTGCGATGTTTCCACATAGCGTGGCTACAGACTGACAGTGTTCATGTGATGCAGTGCAGGAGGGGGAGCCATCCTGCAATGTTTCCACATAGCGTGGCTACAGACTGACAGTGTTCATGTGATGCAGTGCAGGAGGGGAGCCATCCTGCAATGTTTCCACATAGCGTGGCTACAGACTGACAGTGTTCATGTGATGCAGTGCAGGAGGGGAGCCATCCTGCAATGTTTCCACATAGCGTGGCTACAGACTGACAGTGTTCATGTGATGCAGTGCAGGAGGGGGAGCCATCCTGCGATGTTTCCACATAGCGTGTTTCCCACATAGCGCTACAGACTGACAGTGTTCATGTGATGCAGTGCAGGAGGGGAGCCATCCTGCGATGTTTCCACATAGCGTGGCTACAGACTGACAGTGTTCATGTGATGCAGTGCAGGGGGGGAGCCATCCTGCAATGTTTCCACATAGCGTGGCTACAGACTGACAGTGTTCATGTGATGCAGTGCAGGAGGGGAGCCATCCTGCAATGTTTCCACATAGCGTGGCTGCAGACTGACAGTGTTCATGTGATGCAGTGCAGGAGGGGGAGCCATCCTGCAATGTTTCCACATAGCGTGGCTACAGACTGACAGTGTTCATGTGATGCAGTGCAGGAGGGGGAGCCATCCTGCAATGTTTCCACATAGCGTGGCTGCAGACTGACAGTGTTCATGTGATGCAGTGCAGGAGGGGGAGCCATCCTGCAATGTTTCCACATAGCGTGGCTACAGCCTGACAGTGTTCATGTGATGCAGTGCAGGAGGGGGAGCCATCCTGCAATGTTTCCACATAGCGTGGCTACAGACTGACAGTGTTCATGTGATGCAGTGCAGGAGGGGGAGCCATCCTGCAATGTTTCCACATAGCGTGGCTACAGACTGACAGTGTTCATGTGATGCAGTGCAGGAGGGGAGCCATCCTGCAATGTTTCCACATAGCGTGGCTACAGACTGACAGTGTTCATGTGATGCAGTGCAGGAGGGGGAGCCATCCTGCAATGTTTCCACATAGCGTGGCTACAGACTGACAGTGTTCATGTGATGCAGTGCAGGAGGGGAGCCATCCTGCAATGTTTCCACATAGCGTGGCTACAGCCTGACAGTGTTCATGTGATGCAGTGCAGGAGGGGGAGCCATCCTGCAATGTTTCCACATAGCGTGGCTACAGACTGACAGTGTTCATGTGATGCAGTGCAGGAGGGGGAGCCATCCTGCAATGTTTCCACATAGCGTGGCTACAGACTGACAGTGTTCATGTGATGCAGTGCAGGAGGGGGAGCCATCCTGCAATGTTTCCACACAGCGTGGCTACAGACTGACAGTGTTCATGTGATGCAGTGCAGGAGGGGGAGCCATCCTGCAATGTTTCCACACAGCGTGGCTGCAGACTGACAGACAGGATGCAACTACCATATACTACACAACTGGCACAAACTGAATCATTTTCACTCAAACTGTATGTAGAACAGCTATCGCTGTTACTGTGAATGCCAGTGGACTAGAAACTACAAAACTGCAGTGAAAACCCTGCTGCTCTGGGAGCAATTCACTCACAACCAAAGCAACATATACAACATGTCAACCATTACTTATAACATTGAAAGTTGCCTGCAAGATATTTAGCTACTGTTGACATAATGTTTACATTAACATTACAATGAAATGTACTCACAAGATCAATGACGCCCACTCTAATCAGAACTAGAATGGCATTCCTTCTAATAGCAGACTGTAAAGTGGCTCCTGCTCTGTAATGTCCCAGTTCAGTTTTTGATCAAGAGGTTCTGGGTTGAATCATGAGCTCATTGGTGCATGGTAATTCAGCTGGACCATCCAGCAGCCTCTTTTTCACATCAAGAATTCTCTTCTGAACCCCCTGCAGTCCTTTACACTGATCTCCAGTCTGTGTGTATAGTCACTATTGCTAACCTGATTACCAGAAGCTCAAACAGATGTAGAATGAACCAGATGAAAATGGGGATGTTCAGGTGTGCACTGACTGATGGGACTCCTGCAGGCACACCTTTCAGGATGCTTACACCTTTTCTCATGTGTTAGCTCCCTTCTCAGAAATTGATTTTTCAGTTCTGCAGACTTCATCTCTGATTTTTACATTTTCTCTTTGTATTATCATCATCAAGACAATGAGAAACAGACTGCTTGTAGTCCACTGATGTATGTATGACAGAATATCACAAGGGCGTTGTATCTTCTCTGGTTCTTTTTTGAGGACAATGACAGAGACCAAAATTACAACATCCTGATCTGGTATCTTGATGATTGTCAAGGCTTTGCATCCTCAGAGGAAATTTCCCTCTCAAGTAGAACAATAACCTTAAATGAAACAAAAAATGGCATTTTGAACTGGCAGCCAAAGTTTTTGTGTCCTGTTGCAAGTGAAAAGCAGTGTCAAGAGAACCAAGGAGCCGAATAAGGTTTCTGTTATTATTTCTCTGGAAGAGGCAGACCCTCCCCAGTGGAAACACTCTCAGATTTGATTACATTCAATCATTTAAACTCCATCTAATCATTTGCCTCCAGCAAGATCCATTCTGGTATCAATACACTGCACTTGCTGCCCAGCCTCAAGTGTGGCACTCATAAAACATTATCAATCCTATGCAAGAGATGCTTCTTGAAAGTGCTTGATCTAGGGAGCCTGTAATTCCGCTGTAATTTGACAATACTACAGTCAATCAATACCTGAACACTGCGACTGGAGATCCTTCAGGTGTGTATGTCGGCTGCCTCTGCACTGTGTATGCACTCCTTCTGCAGCATCACGCCAAACCGCCTGCTGGCCAGAGCACTGTTTCAGCCCTGCCAGCTAACTCTAACCTTAACCCTAAGTCCTTGCCACATTTTTCTGTATACCTTACCGTTTTAAATCTAATGTTATTTCACTAGAAGCAGATCACCGTGTTGGCGTCCTATGAGGTCGATTTGTGGCGTCTTCAGCCCAATGGTGCAGCTACGGTGCAGGTAGTGGCAGCAAGCGGACAAGCTGCCTCCCCACGCGATGGGATATACAGGGACAGGGCAGGGAAAGCACGATACACACATCATTCATTTGTGTGTTTCCACTTATACAGGCTAATAGCTTTGATATAGCCTAAATATACATCAACCCCGTGCTAATATTACAGGGAGTCAAGAGATTAGAACTTCAGGAGAGAAATCTACAAGCATCCATTTTCCTTCCTCTGAAACAGACCCCAGGTAATCATTAATATTCTTTTTGATACCTTCTGAAGCGGTTAGCCTGAAGAGAAGAACCTATAGTTTGGATGCACTTATACTGTAATACAAAAGGAATATATACAATGACATTTTAACTTTATTGTCTAGATGAAACAACATCTGCGTTCTTTTCTCTGCAATTAACCATTTGAAAAAGCATAAGATTACAAATCAATGCAGCCTACATTCAAAGGCAAGAGGGGAAAATGTGGCTGCACTCAGCCAATTCGGGAAAGAAAAACAGATGACTGCTCACTCAGAAGGCCATCCATGTTTCAAAGTAAAGCTAATTAATTGACAAAGGGGATAAAATCTTATTATAGTAAACAATACACAGCTACTACCTTGCAAGAGAGTAAATTAGCTAGCTAGTTAATCCCCTAAAGAGCATTGCCTGGAACACCGATACCATTCACTAGACAGACAGCATACATACCTAGTTTGCACTATTAATGTGCTGAAGGAAAACGCTGGTGTTTGTTAGCTACTTACAAAACTTTGTAGCACCATTTTATTATTAGCATATGGGTAGACCTAAAAAAAACATAATAGTTGATTTGTGGTTTAGAACCATGCAGACCAGATTAGTCTCGTCGCACAGCGAGCAAATTTACCACAGACCTAGATTCATATCACATTTGGCCCTAAATTTTTGACTGTCTCACTTGTCTGTCTTAATTTCCCCGCTCTATATAAAGATGCATTCACAGGGAAGCCACGCACCATGTGTCCCCTCATGCATGTACTCTCCTGTTCCATGAGAATTTTGGCAGCTTCTTGATTTTTCCTGTTAGCTAAAAGTGGGGTTGCCATGCTATACCTACATGTAAAGTGATATAGCGTTGCCCACACTGGTCACACCTGTGGTGGCAGCAATGCTGCCCACAGCCTGGGAAACCAAAGGGGTAGCATATCACACCTGATGACATCATAGCCATCCTTGACACTCATGGCCAATAGAAATGGAGTATGCAGGATATGCCCTATTTTAAAAAGCAGGATGTGCTGCAGATTCTTCCCTTTTTACCGTTAGCAAAATGTCCCAGCCTTCTCTAAACTATACTTTCTGAGGACCCCAGAAGAAGACTACCATATCAAAAGTGACTGTTTTCAATGCAGCATGAAAGGATTCCTGAGAGCATCCAAGTTCTGAGAATGTGATGCATGATCATAAAGTGTCTGCAGCTGATTAATGCAGCCCTTTGACTTTTCCTTTCAACTTTTCTACTCAGCAGGTGGCTGGGTTTTTGTGTCCTTCTGTCTCATATTTGTATGAGTGCTCCTGTTATCAGTACATTTTCTGTTTTACTGTGAACTGGCAGATGAAACTGCAGTGGACTCTGATTCCTGTGTGCCTTGACTGAAACAGTTGAGATGATCCCTCCAGTCAATACAAAAAAATACACTATCACACAAGCCATGGAGCACAGGTACTTATGAATAAAAATGATTCAGAAACAGTACTAATCAGAGCTTTATAAGGGGGCACATTAGGATGTGAAGCTCTCAGTCTGTTGAATTTGGACACCTCACCATAGGCAGTTTCCTGCTTCCAGACCTGGCGTGGTCACATCTGAGACTGACAGGCAGAATGAATGAAGGGTTATGTCACAGAAGTGATTTAAAATGTGTATTGGTGGAGTAATCTCAAGAGCTAAGCTGTTAAATGCCCCTCTTCTGGTCCTCTCCCCGTCCATTTTTAAAGAGAAATGAAAGTGGAAGAGCCCCGAGCAGCTTTTCCACATTGCAGCCAGTTAGACAGGGGAACATCACCATTACTACACTTCTCACTCACTCATTCCAGCATCGTATTGCTGCTGTCAATCCTTTGGTTTTATCAGAGGTCCACCATGTTTGTCTGTGGACGCTGCACACTCAGGGTCAGCCTAATGAGCAAATGTTTTGTTTTCCATCTCAGAGCCTTGAAGTGTCAGAACTGTGTTCCAACAAATCTATGCGGGTAATTGCTAATCTTGCTATAACATAGATCTGCAGGACAGCCAGCAAACCCCTGTATGAAGGAGAGCTCCTTGGTAATCTGGACCAAGTTTATTGCACAGGGCTGCAAAAAGTACATGGGTTTAAGGGGCGTTCAGGACAGAAGGAACCATAGCAATCAAATCTGAGCATAGTGCCTCTCTGCTGACACTACAATGGGTTCAGCTTCCTTAATTCTGCTGCTAATCCACTCTGACTGTCTGCCATAGCCCCCTGCCATCTGTGCTACTGCTGATAAAATTATCCCAGCCATTTTCATCTTATTTATCAGTCAAGTACTTCAGAAATTGCTGCTCCTGTTGCTCTTTTGGCAATGTAAAACAACAAAAAAATCCTCAAATAAGTTGTTTTCCCAAATTCAGTGAACAAAAACCACCATTCAAACATTCTTTGTTACATACATTTATTACTGTCTGTTTTTTTGACAATTTTCTAGCCTAACTTCAAAATATTCAGTTTGCCAACTAAGATATATAGAAATAATAGTAGATTAAATATTTATGTTAATGTTTTAGAAGAATGCAATTTATAGATTTCATAAAAAATGACTGCATGATGAAAAAATTCTGATTGTGCCTTTTTTCTTTGTTTATAATGGTATTCTGAAGTATGTCTCAAACAATGACCTAAAAACCCAGGTACATACTGAATTGTGATAGATAGATAGATAGATAGATAGATAGATAGATAGATAGATAGATAGATAGATAGATAGATAGATAGATAGATAGATAGATTTAGGGAGTTTAATTTGCCTAGTTTTATTTTCTGAGAGAGGTCATGAGAGGGGAGTGAACTTTTTTTGGGACACACAGTGAAAAAGTTGAACCACTAGTCTAAAAAGTTAATCATTTACTGCTTTAGAGCAGTTTATTTGGTTTTGCACAATGCATCTATGATTTGAGACACAAATGGAGTGACTTTACATGTTAAAGGTGTTTGTTTTTTCAATGTAATGTTTCAGATTTTGTGGGGAGTTTTGAAAATATCCAAGTATTTCAACAATATCCACACCACCAATAATAAGGCTGCTGTGTCTGCAACAAGAATACTGAGAATATCGGTGTCAACTTAACATATACAATATAAAATTTAAGAATAATTTTAAGCAGTATTTTTTTCCTGAATAAATTTTTTAGGGGTGTCCCAACGGGTAAAATAGTGAAAAAAGTGTGAAGGTGTTTCTGGTCATTGAAAACACAGTGTACATAGTTATGCTATCATGCAGTGGTTTCCCTCAAAATCTATGCAAATACAACTATTTACATAATCAGCACAAACCAATAAATGATGTAGCAATCCCTTGATTTTCCAAGCATAACAAAAACTTGCTTCTTTTTAACTCGTTTTTGTATGTATTAATGTGATATGATTTTAATTACTTTTGTTTGTATATGACAGTAGTGTGGTGTAGTGGTAAAGAGCAGGACAGGGCTCATAACTGAAAGGTTGCTGGTTCAATTCCCTGCTGAGCCGCTGCTGTTGTATCCGTGGACAATGTACTAAATCCACAATTGCCTCTACTCTCCCAAACATCACCACTGCCCCCTCTTTTTACACAAAAATCATACTAATAATGTCTAAAAATGACTCTTTAACTCTTAACTAGCAAAGCTACCTCAACGTTTCAGTCTCATGATGCTCCTGCCACCACAATGAAAGTAATCAACTGAAATAAGCGGAAATAAGCGCACATCTCTGGGTCAAAAAGAGGTAAACTGAACTGGGAGACTGAATGAAGAGTCTGGGCATCAGAACAGATCAGGTGCTATTTTTTCTGTTTTCCAGCCACACAGAAATGAATATGCAAATTATATCACCGTTTTGTCTAATTCTGAATGCCCACTACAGGACCATCTAGGCACAGTTAAGATCAGGGGATCAACAAAAAAGACCAGAACCTGAAGATGATCTCACTGCAAAACTGGTCCAACTAGTCCAAAGCTACAAAGTATTTTGTGGCCAGGACTACTATTTTTATTGAGTGAGAAATGGCATGAAAATGTGTCACACTAAATGCACTACCCTGTCACCACAGTTCAGAAATTGTAAACTGTTAGACAGAAATGGTATACTGCAGGTATAGATGCACAGGAATGGAGTTCTGCTCAGAGACCTTACCCAGCATGTTGCAGCATACAAAGCAAGAGACCCAACAACGAAAGGAAAAACCAATGGATACAGATTGCCATGTTGTGTTGTGCTTTCCTGCAGGGCTGGCGTTATGGGGGTGCTTAGGGGTGCATTGCACCCCCAGATGGACCTCAGTGCACCCCCAGTTGTCTCCTTATATCTGGATGTCTACATAGTTTTTATCACTGTTTTCTTTTAAGAAATGACGTTTCCCCCGAGGACTGAAAGTGCACTCCTCTGTATTTTGTCCGGGCGCTGAGCCTGCTTTCCTGTTGTGTGAATGATTCAGTCTGTCAGCCTGACACAGACAGCATATTCTGCAGCACGGGCAGCCAGCCAACCTTTGGAAGCCCTCATAAATAATCTACAGGCCATATTATTCAGTATCAGCAGGAGTGATCAAATAGGAGCAACTCACAAGGGACAAGGTCCAAATGGGCCCAAACCAAAACTCTCAACCAAAATCAGAAAGATAAAATGAGATGAAAATGGAGAAAACACGAGGCCACCATCTAAAGAAGATGAAAGCAAACATGGATGAAACGGTGCTTCAGCTGTGCAATGTGAATGAAAGCATCTCACAGACCATCTGAAGGGGGCACCATGCGATCTGAAGCACAAAATACTGACCAATGTCAATAATAATAGTGAGGGAAAAGCTGTATTCAGTGCCCTACTGCAAAGTCCAAACACACAAAACATCCTGGTAATGAGAAAATACCAAAGAGAAGAAGAAGCAAGCAATACCCTAACTGTCCAAAAAACCCACCATTTCCAGACAAGCCTCTGAACACAGCAACACTGATCTTCAGATGGGTGAAGAATTTTTATATATTTACGGTGTGGTAGCACATGATATTGCCATATTGTGATATGCTGTACTGGCCCTAATATAAGATACACAACACCCATTGCTTGAAAAACAAGTCAGATTTACTCATGTGAGGGCATGGCCACTGGCCAGAGTGACTCAAGCAGAGAGAGAGCACTTTCTGCAGGCTTTTATTTATATATTATTTATTTTCCCCCAATTTTTGAACAGCTAAGTAAGCAATAAGCTTGCTGCACTGTGACACCTTCCTTCACTTTTTCAGGAAGCACAGGAGAGGAATGTGCCAAAATGAATCCTCTGATACATTCACACCACATATGAATCCACCAATTCATTCATACTACATATGAATCCTCTGATACATTCATGTGAATCCTGTGGTACATTCACAGTACATAGTTGGTGGTTTCACTTAGCATGTTAATGATCATTAACTTGTGTGTATGACGATGGAATAGTCAACCACTAACAGAAGTTGTGGACAGCGGGTGTTTTGTGTTCCCTTTAAGGTATGGCTTACTAGAAACATATTTAGTAATGAAGACACTAAATGGAATCTCAGATTGTTTCCTGTTATCAACAAGCAATGATTCTCGTTGCATACATCTGTCACCAGTGAGATTGAAAAACATGCCTGCAGACCATACGGTCCTTAATGTGTATTTATTTTTGAAAATTTCACACACTCATAGTGTCTCAGAAATAACTGTAGCCAACAGTCTAACCATTGAACCATGACAGGTTATTTGACGACCTAAAGGGGAATTCTGAAAACAGGGCAACCCTGCCACTTGCGCAAGTGAATCAATGGTGAGGTAAACATGTTGTGCTGCTACAGGCTTGTTGTGCTACAAACCTCATGATCATGCACAATATAGACGTTACCTGCAAAAATCAATTTGACAAGCCTTTTGTTATATATTTGTAAAGTTCAACAGTCATAAATAAGAGAATTATAGCTTGAGTTGATTGTACTGTTCCCATTAAAAGAGGTTTGGTATCTACACAAAAATGTATTTGAAATCTATTATATGTGCACTGTAAATAATACATATCCATGCTAATAAATGCTTACATGTGACATTATTACATGTTTTGAGCACATCAATTTTGGTGAGGACATGAAAGTGTAGTGATTTCTGGGAGCCTTGCCATCAGCATGGGGTGGGGGAAGATTACACAGGTCTCTGCATGGGAGGGATAGCATTGCAAATGGTTGTTGCCACAGCCTCCTTTTTCGAGTTATATTGAATGACAGCCTCAGCTAATCTTACTGTTATTTCTTGGCCAGTATCTTGATGGGTTATTTAGTGCTGCTCTGCTGTGCTATTGCAACGCTGGGGATAATGAACAGCTCGATACCTGAAGACAAAAGGAGCCTGAGGTGCAGTGCAGGTCACATCATACTGACTGATTTACATGTCTTTCAGGTTTCATTTCAATTATGTTAAGATATAACAAATAAAATAATGCTGTGTTTAAAAAGGTTTACTAAAATATAAACACGACAACCGTAATCCTTAAAAAGGCCAGGTATACAGTTGAAAATAAGTGCTTACAGTGAAATTTGTCTTTTTTGACCAATTTTTATGAACGCTGTTAGCTTGAGGCTGTGATAGTGTCCTTGTTTTCTGGGTTCTATCCCAATTCAATTCAGCTTTCCCCATGCCCTTGGAAAGCTGGACATTACATATTTACTTAGCAGACAACCTTTATTCAGGTTAACCTAGGCATATATTTAAAGTGTTTTAGTTTTATTGTAAATATTCTATCCACTCATAAAACTCAATATTTTCAAAACCTTTCTGAAAGGTACAACAGCAATGTCCTTCTATGGAATGTGCAGGCGGTCTGACTGCTCACCATCACACTGACCCCAACAGCATCACATGTACTGATCTTATTCCTGCGGCTCCGCTTATCCATCTAGCAATAGAAAATGTGCAACACATTTTGTGTTAATAATAATATAAAAATAATATCAATGAATGTGTCTGAATGAAAACACACAATGTTTAAATGTGTTTGACTGTATGAAGCACCAAGCAAGTGTATATCACTTCTTCTCTGGCAATTGCTAGGAAAGTATATGGTTTATCTAGCATATCTGTCTGGGGCATTGCCCTTTGTTCAAATACACTGCCAATCATATCAATATAAAAGATGTATTTAAATCCTCTTTTGCTGAAAAAAATCATGTTTTCAAAAATTAACAGTGGTAGAAGTTATGACAAAAATAATAAGAAGAAAAGCAATAGTAGTAGCAAGCATTAGCTACATTGGTAATATGAAGCAGCAGCTGTGAGACCAGTGACTTCTGTTAGTACCATTGACATCTCTATTCTATTGTGTGCTCCTTGGCATGTGATACAGGTGTATGCAGTACATGATTGTTGTAGTAGAAACTGACTCTACAGAAATCCTGTAAGGAATTACCTATATATGTCTGTGTATTAATGTAATCAAAACTGATGTTCATTTGTATGCTACAATATATGAGTTTTGAAGATTGTTCTGTTCATTTCAGTTCAATTTACAAGCTAGAGCAGACATGCCTTTTATGATGTAGCTATAAAATGATGTTTTCCATTCCTAGGAATAAGTTGTTCTTGCCTGATCACTATCAGCATAGGCTACTTATCTCAGTGCACTGGTGGGGACAGCAAATTGTGTTAACATGCTTAAGTAATAAACCCTACAGGGCCAAGTTATCTGAAATAGTGTATGCCTTTTAGCACTAGCTTGTAATAATTTCTTTTGTCTGTATGAGGTTATGTAGGCACACTTGTTAGCTGTAAATTGGGGTCATACCACTGTCACTTTAAATGACTGCTATTTTCAGGTTATGGAATTCTTTGCATGGTATTTCATACAATAAAGTATCTTGCCTTTTCAGTGCCACTTTCAGCTATTTCAATAAAACAGTGTTGAAAAGTGCCCCACTAACACTAACTCTGTATTGGTATAATGCACTGTGACTTTAGCTATGGTGACAATGTAGTTATTTCATGTGCTGTAGTATTTCCCCACAATATCATACCTTAGTTGCAAGTTTCATATTTTCAGGTTCACCTCCAAAGTTGCCTTGGATTTCACATAACACTTCAGAGCATAATTTAACATAACCAAGCTGACATACAAGCAACATGTTTATTTACTCTCCCTGCTTTCCCACCATGTGTTCTGAATTATTGATGGAACACAAAGGTCCATCTCTGCTGAAAACATGTTCATGTCATTATTTGCCCTCTCACTCTTTTGTAGAACATGTTCTACTGTGATTTTAAACTGGATCATATGATCTACCTGCCGTTACCGCTCCAGTTCTGACATTTTACTGTCACCTTAACAGATGTACCAGATCACTTTGATTTAGTTATGGATGGGTTTGGAATCACTTTACCATTACTATACAATCTTGTGTTGGTTAGCTTTTAATTTAATGTTCATTTCAAACAGAAAAAGACATAGGTAAATACAGCAAAGTAACAGGCTGTAAACCATTACATTGTATGTTTTGATGGTGTTGACGTGTAAGTCCACTCCCAAAAAAGGCTTACATCATCAAATATGCTATTGATATTTTTGGTTCAATAACAAGATAGGACATCTTCCACTTTGGCCTAAATATTAGTGTGACTCCTTCACCAGTCATTTATTTTTTTAGGAAATAAGTTACTGCAGTTTAGTCAGGTTATATATGACATAACAAGCATCCTATCCAAGTTAAACACTGCTCTCCAGAAGAGTGTTCATTGCATAACCCCGGGGTGAAGATGTACACATAGTGCAAACTCAGGAATTTTTATTCATTTTATGGATTAACAGAAAACATAGTACTAAGAGAGATTTTATATTAAAGAAATACTCAGTTCCATTTGTATCAGATTTAAAACTTAGTGAGAGCAGAGCATGCTTACTTGAGAATTTCTGCTCCCCCACCTAGTTCCAGCAGATATTGATGAACGATCAGTAGTTCTGTGACCGCATTTATAAATGCCTCCAAATGTATCAAATGTTTTGTTTCTGTGCAAATAAAAAGACAAATTAGACCCGTCGGCAGGTATTGCACACTCTGTGAGCTCTGTAGAAAACATATCTGATTTCCTCAATTGAAGTGTGTGGGTCCATGGCTATATGCAGTAGCTCTCTAACTGCATAGCTATGTTTAGTTTTTTGGGGTGATTCAACGTTCAGTGTAAACTCAGCTACATTTTATCATTTACACAGACAGAATTTTCTCTTTTCCACAAATGATATAAAAAACTCTGCTGCTCTTAACAATGAATAATACAGTGTTCTCTACAAACCCAAAGGAAAGGGAGAAAATAGCACTAATTAAATGAATACAATTAATTAGCAGTAAATACAAACAAACCAATAGAGATACCCAGAGGTACCCAGAGAAAGATTTATATGCATATGCAGGTGTGAAGTCCCCGTGGCTGCTGTTTTCATTACAGGTTGATCTTGCTAATCGGTGTTTACACAAAATGTTATATATAGATGCATGAGATGTGTAAAGGGTATTCTTACCTTTTGCTGTTACCTCAGTAGATATCTAGCTGTATAAGTGAATAACATGTAAAAGTTGTCCCCTGTGTAAGTTGCTCTGGATAAGAGCGTCTACTAGATGACAATAATTTACTGTAATGTCATGTAATGTATGTGACAGTGCTAAATGTAGTGCAGTATAAACCCGAAAATGACCAGTAAGAGTTCCACAACAAAAATTAGTTTAAGAAGAAACAAATAAATACTGAGAATCCATTAAATTAAATAAAATATGTACTGATAAGGTAAAAAATCTGTGCATCCTAAAGCAGCTCACTTTCATAAAGAACTCTTTTTGCAAAAGTAAAACATTTACACAGCATTATGGTATCTACAGAACTGTATACTTTTCTTTGCTTGGCAGATATTATACTTGTCATATAACCTACTTATACTGCTTAATATCTATAGAGGCAATTAAGATGTACCTTGGTCAACAGTACAATGGCAGTGCCCCACATCTGAACTGACCTCACAACCCTAAGATTACAAATCCTGTTTTTAACTACTATGCTATAAGTTACAGCATTCTGCAGAAATGCTGTAACTTATAGCATAAAATCAAATCACAAAGTTAGCAGGTCTACATTAAAATTAATCTAATCTCATGAATAGAATTGGGTTTGAAATTGACCAAACAAAGCTCACCATTCTTGCTCTATTTTCAACTTCCATTTCTGATAATTTGTCTTTGTGCATAAAAAATCATGGGTACAAAAAAACCACATAACACAGCAACCCAACAAAACTGATTCAACAGAAGCAATTCAGTAATAGCAGTTCAGTAATATCCTCTAAGCAGACCAAAACATTTTTAGACTGTATATATGTATATTTGTGTGTGTGTGTCTATGTATATATGTATAAATGATCAGTATTGACTTGCTCTGGTTAAGAGCATCTGCTAAATGACTAAATGTAAACACGTTAATGACACACCCAGAACACAGTTTGTTACCCCCACCCACCTCTACACACAGCTAATTTATTAAAAAAGTAAAAGATTTCTTCATTAGTTTTCTTATAGAAAGAATGTTGTAGAATGATGTCTATGCTCAAAATGATCTGGCTCAAGCAATGAAAAACACACTTCATAAAATTAAAGAAACAATAGCCGCATTTTAAAAATTCAGATGATGGTGTTCAGCAAAGACAGCGGGTAACAGACACTGAGCAACAACATTTTAAGACATGCCTTAGTGACAAGAGAAAGAGAAAATCAATTGAAGAAGAAGAGAGATAATCCACTGCAATCAGGGAGTCCCATCAAGTCCAGTGCTGACAATCAATTCTTAGTAGTGTTTATGATATGAGTTGCCTTTGTCCTGCCACACGGACACTCTGAACTTTGGAGCTGCAGCAGCACTTTTGCAATTCGGACGGGCCTGGCTGGGGTATAAAAGGCAGGAGCTGGAGCTGTGGAATCAGTCTTGACTCAAAGAAGACTCGCTAAAGCCAAGGAACAGAGCTGCATCGAACCCATCATGGGGGACACAAAGCTCTGCCTTTTGCTGCTTCTTTGTTCTTACGCCTTGGCCCGTAAGTACCATAATGTAATGTAATGTAATATAATAACAGTACCTGGATACCTTAGATAACCTGAGGAAGAGCTCTTTGAGGTGAATTATTGAATTGCAAGGATAGATTAATAAGTGAAATAGCAAGTTATGAAATGCAGACAGACTCAAAAACTATGCGATACAGCAAAAACCATTGGTTTGCGATGTCTGAATTGCCATCCATACATAATACCATATACAGTGAATGTAAAGGCGTAATGTTAAAATGGGACCTTCAATCTCATTTTCAACGATTATTTTAAAAGATTTATTAAGGGTTGCTCTTTTAATTTGTTCAAGAAGGCATTTTCTTCTATTTTACAATCATACTACCTACAAACACATTCTGAGGAAGGACACCGATGTTGACTATTGCAGGAAACTGTGGAAGGTGAAGGCTTATTCCATGCTGGGAACCATGGGTGGGAACCCAGCTTAACTATATAGACACAATCATCCACAGTACAACATTATATTAAGGTATTATCTTCATTTCCTTTGCAGAGGAAGGCATCAGCAGCACTGAGGAGCAATCTCCAGCATGCTTACGTAAGTCAGCATTCTTTTTACTTCAGTTCTTTTCAGGCCAAGTGTTTGCAAATGCCAAAACATTTTATTTTTTGCATTTATGTCATTTATTTCCACTTTGAGTGGCCAAGTATTTACAAATGTGATGTACTATTTTCTGCAACAAATGACGTATTGTAAAATTATATAAAATAGGAGCGTAGGAACATACACAAAAATTACATTTTATGTGAAATGATGTATATTAAATAACTTTATCGTTCCATTAATTTGATATGGATGTTGCTTGCATAACTTTTTTGAAAGAAAAAGGGATTCTTATAATGGTACAGACTACCTTCAATACCTGTGTTTTAATTTAATTATACATTAGAATAATCATTCAGAAGAGTATAATGTTGGTTGTTTAATCAATGATTTCTTTACTATGGATATTATAGTGCCGTAATGCATTTACTTTGATCATAGTTCATGGGGTTTTGGGAGCAGAAGGGACGTTATACACCGTAGTACACAGATGCCAGTAGCAGGTGAAACGGGGCTGACGGCTGTGTGTCTGTAACAGCTGTGGACTTCGCCTCCCAACAGTACCTCCATAATATGTTGTGCAACATATTACCTCTTCAACTCACCCCAGTACCTGTTCCAGATTATCTGTTGCACCTTTTGACTTTTGGACCCTTGCTGACGAAAGCACTGTCCATGTCCAAGGCTCCAGCTGGCTGAGTCAACATTATCCATTAGATCATAATCAAGAAAATTCCAGAGTCCAGGTCCACTTATCATATAGTATCAGCCTCAGATTATAAGTGTTTCAACATTGCCCCACTATAATCAAATTATCTACAGATTCAGCCTTTAATGCAAATCATTTTTGTTACACACCTTACTTATGTAAAGTTTGTTACTCTTTACAGTGGCAACAAGATTCAAGAGCTTTAAGAAATATGTGTACCAGTACGAAGCTGAGACCCTGAACGGAGTGAGCGGAGCCTCTAACCTCAGGAATGGTGCCAAAGTCACCTGTAAGGTAGGTGTGATCACACAGTCCAGGCCTGATATCTGTCCGAGTTAGTTTTGTAAAGCTACCCTGTAGGCCTGCAGAAACAGTGTTTCTTTAACTGCTCTTCCTCCTGCAGGTCGTGATCGATGTGCCGCAGACATGCAGCTACATAGTGTCCACCCCCGAGTGCACTCTGAGCGAGGTGTCTGACATCGACGCCGAGGGGCTGCCTGTGTACGCACCAGCTGCCGGAGCTGATGCTTTCCAGGCCGCCATGGAGAAGTACGTCCCAAACTCTGTTCACAGGCCCAGAGGGCACGCTATCCCATAATCCCCCTCTACTTGGCCAGGGCCCAGAATACACCACAAAATGGGGGAAAGTTTGAAAATAATGGTGGAATAAATACTGGCAGAAACTAAACAACACACAGCACACACAGCACAAAACAATCTGTAGTCCTCTGTGATCTTGTATAAGCATTATGCAACATAAAGGACCCACTTCCTGGAAAAAGGAATCACCTTAATTACAGAGAATGAGATATGATTCAGGCTGTGTCTGGAAATGACTAGCATCTCTTCTCACCCTTGTCCAGGAACCCACTGAAGCTGATTGTGGAGGGTGATTCTAAGGTAAGCCTGTTCCCTGAGGCTGATGAGCCCACCAACATCCTCAACATCAAGAGAGGAATCATCTCTGCCCTGCTGGTGCCAGTGATGGAGGAGGAGAAAAACAGCAACATGGTAGGTGCTCGTGCTGTGTGTTGTTAAACAGATATAACTAAAACTAGAGAAATCAATTTATGTCATGTGGTCTAGTCAAAGTAAAAAACAAAACATCAACCTACTCAATATGTTATTTTGATAGTAGTGTGTTGTAGCCTACTGTATATCACCAAGAGTTCTTACTCAATGTGTGAAATGGTTCAGTAGACAGAATATATAATTCTTATGGAAGACTGAATGGTTTTCCATTTTTTTTTTTTTTTTGGTAGTCACAGCAGGTAAAACAACTTTACAACACTAATCTGTCAATATCATCAAAATGTTATTTGAGTGTTAAAGTGAAGATAGTTTGCAGTTCTGTGTGTATCCTGTGCCCAAATGGTGAGTATGTGTAGTTCTTAGGTGTTGTTGTTTCCTTTTCCCTCCAGGCCACTCTTCACGGTCTGTGCAGCACTGACTTCACTGTCAACACCAGGGAGGACATTGCCACCGATGTCACCGTCACGAGAGACCTGTCTCATTGCGACAGTTTCCGTCCCAGCAAGGACCTCACCAGCCCTCTGGCACTCATCTCTGGCCTGGTAAGTATTTATGAGTATTTCTGAGTATTTATCACGGGGAGATAAATAAGGAAATTAAAAATACAAACCTAAAACAAGAGATTATCAAGTCTGAACATGGGTGTAGGAGGCATGATCCTCAGGTTTGGTCTTCAGGTGAATACCTGATATTCGAGGTGCCTCACTCCAATTAAAAAATTCTGGCATGGTGCTAATTCACTACATTACATTACATTCATTTAGCACATGCTCTAATCCAGAGCAATTTCCAGCACAAGAGAACACAAGCGTATCCATTCAAGTTGAATAAAGAACAATGTCAGATCAGCTAACAACACTCCCAGACCAGTGGAAAGTTCATTCCACCACTGAGGGACCAGTACAGATAGGGATCAGGTCTGACAGGAGCAACCCTGTTGAATCGGGACAGTCAGTTGCCTCATGGTTGCAGAGTGTAGTGATCTTGGCGGAACATACAGTTTAAAGACCGACTGTAGGTATGATGGGGCTGCCCCATTCTCTGTCCTGTATGCCAGCACAAAACTTTTGGAGTTGATGCGAGTGATAACAGGAGGCCAATGAAGTGAGGTGAGGAGGGGAATAACTTGACTATGTTTAGGGAGATTGTAGACAAGTCGTGCAGCTATATTCTGGATTAGTTGTAGGGGTTTGATAGCACAGACTGGAAGACAAGCAAAGAGGGAGTTACAGTAGTCCAGACGTGAGAGGACCAGGGCCTGAACTAAGGAGTTAATTTCCTGCTTTGCCTGTTATAATCATCAATGTGAATATAATCAATGTGTCTGTGTCTCCCTGTCTACAGAACCTTCCCCTCTCCACACTGATCAGCAGCACCCAGACCTGCAACTACAAGTTTGACAACAAGAAGAAGCACATGACTGAGGGCACCTGCACTGAGAAACACATCTTCCTACCTTTCTCTCATGAGTAAGTCCCACAAATATCCTTTAGCTCTCTGCGCTTGCATGTGGCCACAGGATTGCAGCAAATGTCTGTGCCAATTTCTTTCTGCTATTTGCACACTAATAGCTCCATCATATTGGTGCCTCTCTCTTGGTATTTTTTAAAATAGCAGTTTAGTATCTCTTTCACTTATAGTTCACCTCTCACTCTCTCAGAGTACATGAATATAGGATCCTGATCATATTCAGTATCATATTCTGAGCCATTCCTCCTTGGTCGTTCCTATACAGGGAGGAGTATGGAATTTCATCCCTGGTGAAACAGACCTTGACCCTGCAGGAGTCGAGCAAGATCAACGACAGGGTGTTTGATTACAGTAAGAGTAATTTCTGTCCAAAATTCAGCATCCATTTGAATGAATACATGCAGAACAGAGCATTCATTCTGAAATTGAGTGGGAATGACAAACAAAAGCTGATTTACTCTGTTCCTCAACCCAGCATCTTAGCAAACTGTTCATTTCCTGTAATATTGCCAAAGGAGTTTGATTTTATAATTCTTGAGGGGTTAACTCACCTGTCTCATTCTGTGTAGATGAGGCTAACCTGAAGGCTCTGCAGCTGGAGGCTGTTGAAGACAAGGCTCCCATCCAGACTAAGGACGCTGTGCTGGCCACTCTGAGGGAACTGAGCACCCTTTCCCAGACCCATCAGGGGAAGCAACGTGCCAGCCTCTTCCTGAAGCTGGTGACTCAGATCCGAGGTCTGAAGATAGAGGCCCTGGGCCCGGCTGTCCCAGAGATGGTTGAGGTTTCCGGCCCCCTGACTTGGCAGGCTCTGGCCCAGTGTGGGACCCCTGAGTGCAGCAGTGCCATCCTGCAGGTGCTGCGCACCATGGACAAAACCGCTGTTGAGGTTGATGCTGCCGTCTATGCTATGGGGCTCCTGCCCAACCCCAGCAACCACCTTGTCCAGGGCATGTTAAGCATGGCACAGTACAAGCCGAGCAAGCCCATAATGTACGCCCTAAGCAACAGTGTTAGGAGGTAGGTAAAGACTGTTGTTATTAAATTCTTCAGTCTGACATTCTCAACATCCTATTAAATATAATCCCTTTTATAAATGTTGGAATGTCAGGACGAGCATCAAAATTTGAGATATAGCTGTTTAATCGAACATGTTCAGCTTTTCTTATTGGTTTTCACTATGTTGTCATCTCCAGGTTCTACCAGGCTGAGGGCAAGGTCACTCCTGAGATCACTGCAGTTGCGGAGTACATTGCTTCCCTGCTTGGTGGTGACTGTGCAGGTGACAAGGACCAGACTTTCCTGACCTTGAGGGTATGTATGCTATACTGTGTCTGTCTCACAGTTTTTCTGTGTCTTTTCTCAGATGTTCAGAGCTATTTGCTCAGTTATGACCCCCCACCCCATGTTTTTCAG
The DNA here is from genome assembly GCA_019176425.1 of Megalops atlanticus. Classification (NCBI taxonomy): domain Eukaryota; kingdom Metazoa; phylum Chordata; class Actinopteri; order Elopiformes; family Megalopidae; genus Megalops; species Megalops atlanticus. The sequence continues at coordinate 194,042 of CM032892.1, forward strand.
GTCCTTGGAAACATGGGCAAAGCCATGGAGGCCGCTGATCCGGCTCTGAAGTCCACTCTCATCAAGTGCATGAGGCAGCCGCTCACCACGCTGTCCGTCCAGCAAGCTGCCATCCAGGCCTTCAGACAGATGTCCGTCACTGGAGAGGTAAACCAACCCTCTTCCATCTTCACCATTTCATCCGTCTCTCCATCCATTAAACTTACATAACGATCATAGAACTGTTTCACAGAGGATGCATGTATGTTTTTGACTAGGTCCGGAGTAACATCCAGAGGGTATTCCAGTACAGTAAGGGTGCTGTGCAGAAGCGGATTGCAGCCTACCTGATCCTGATGAAAGACCCTGAGGCAACTGACATTGAGATAGTGAAGAAAATTCTGACACAGGAGCAGAACATGCAGGTCAAGTCTTTTGTGGCATCCCACATCTACAACATCGTGAACTCAAAGGGTCCTGAAACAGAGGAGTACGTACATGTACACATCCAAGCAGTGGAAAAGAATTTTACCCACTGTTTTTAGATAGATTCTTGACCATTGCATCCTTTCTCTTTTCTACATCCTGGTAGGTTAAGAAGAAAGATCACTGAGGCTGTGCAAGACAATGAAGTTACCACCCACTTTGAGTACACCAGGTTCTCTCGCAACTACAAGATGGACACTTCTGTGGCAACGGAAGATCCCTTGAAGGCCACTATGCAAGGAAACATGATCTTTGATCCCACTGGCTACATGCCTAAAGAGGTCATGCTGGAGACTACCCTGAAGGCCTTTGGATACAACTTAGACATGTTGGAGGTATGACTAAAACACACATACTTCTTTCAGAACAGCCTAATGTAGCCAGTATTGGTCAACTTAAATTTGTACTTTTATGACTTGTAACGATTTCTTTCCTGAGAAGTTTCTTTCTTCCATCTTTGCTGAGAGCCAAAAAGCTTTCAACCCACACATACTGTGCGTTTTCTTTTTAAGGTTGGCATAGAAGGAAAGGGATTTGAACCAACAATTGAAGCTCTGTTTGGAGAGAATGGCTTCTTCCCTGACACTGTGTCAAAAGCAATGTACTGGGTTGAGGACAAGATGCCAAACAAAGTCAATGAAGTTCTGAAAAACTGGATCAATCCCCAGAGAAATGAAAGAATGAAGAGACAGGTATTCAAAACAAAACTAAGTCTTTATTTTCTTCTCCAGTATGCACTACCTTTCAATTTAATTTGTCTACCATTTGAAAAGACACTTCTGCCTGTGATCACTATTCTGTTATTCCTTACGTGCAGGTTCCAGAGAACCTCATGAGGGAAATTGCACGCAATGCCAATAAGCTGGTGAAGGAACTGCAGTCCCAGGATTCCCCAGAGGCTATGGCCTACTTAAGGATAATGGGGGCAGAGCTTGGATACCTGAAGGCTAGCGAACTGAAAAACCTGGCACAATCTGGGACCATCTATGCCGAGATCTTTTCTAAGATGGTGCCAACTAAGGTAGTGCCACTTGCGAACACAGCATAGTACTTGCAATGTCAAAACTGTCATGGGTTCTGAATACAGGCTCACTGTACTCTGAGCTTTAACATAGCCATAGAATATAGAGAAGTGCTTCACCTATTTTTTTTTTACAGCCAAAGAAATACATCCATCTTTTTTGCTAACTCACCAGCTTGATGTCATTTACTATGAAGTCCTTAAAAGACTAGTGATGTCAGTGTGGTGATATTGCTAAAACACTGCCCAGTTCTGTGGCTTGTGCATGAAGCCCACTACCAAAAGTCACCAGTGAATCATATTCCTCACCAAAAGCATAAAATATATAGAATATAATGCATCTCAAAAAGCATTTACCCTCACAGTTCCATTTTCAGTAATCCAGTTTAGAAGTAATTAACATGTGAACATTGAAAAACAATCAAATGAAAAATATAAAGCTGCTGTAAGTCTGAACCATATGCATGCCCTTCCTCTATCTGATCCTTCACTTCACAGACAATGATGACAGTGCACCCTTACATTTTAAATATTAAATGTGTCTTGTGTTTTATGGTACTCTCATTTCAGTCTGTATAGTTCATGTAACTGATGTAAAACAATAATGACCCTTACCCTGAAGGTACTGCATTTGGTTCAGGATGTCTGTGTCTACATTAAATGGACAATGAGAGGATGTATTAAAGAAAGGACCCCCTTTCTTTGAAAAAAGACCAGCAATCACCTGGAAGGGAAATGGTTCATAAAATGCTTTAGACTGATGAATCAGACATTACTAACAATCTACTGTATTCTTTATAAATGTACGTAAGGTGTATAAACATCACCTATGATACATAATATTATTACATGCAGGAAACTTTGTTTTTTGCTACCATATAATTCTTTTTTGCCTTTTCTGATTTCAGTTCTTGAAATCTCTGCTGTCCAGCACTGAAAATGAATTCTTTGTCCACTACATCTTCATGGACAATGACTTTTCCCTGCCAACTGCTTCCGGCTTCCCCCTGAAAGTCTCTCTATCTGGTACCTTTGCCCCTGGAGCCAAGGGAGGCCTGACAATTGCACCTGGAATGGTAAGTATCCATGCTGTCTTTCCTAGACTACACTAATGCAAGCCATTAATAATGAAGAAGTGCTTGCTATTTCTAAAATGCAGTACAACATGCAAGATTACAGAAATTTTCTCACTGTGCTGACTTTACCCACAGCACGAAGTGTCTTTCATGCCTTCCATTGGAGTGGAATTTGTGACACAGATGGGCATCCACATTCCTGAATTTGTCATCTCTGGTATAGAGATGCACACCAGCATCTACCATGAGAGTGCACTCAATGCCAGACTTTCCATGAGTGACAATCAGATCAAGCTGGCCATCCCTGCTCCTCAGGGTACCACCCAGCTCTTTGGAATCAGGTAGACCTCAGTCTTTCTTTGACTGACATTATTGTACCTGAAGATTATTTAACTATCAGAGAAACTCAACAAACACTTTGGGTTTTTTACCTATTTGTTTTACTGCATTCTCAGCAACAGACTGCTGTCTGTGACCTCTGGTCAGAGTAAAGTCTTGCCTCCGATGGCAGAGGGCAGGACTGATTCCGTGACATGCAGCCCACTCTTTACTGGAGTGCAGTACTGCACCACCCTGCGCTACTCTGATGCCAGTTCCAACAATGCTGCTCCCTACTTCCCTCTGACTGGAGAGACAGAGTAAGTGCTACACTTCGGGAGCACTCCAGTTGATTGTGTTTGTATCTCTTTATTTGATAAAGTAATAATCCAGGGTGCTGATCTGAAAACCACTGTTCCTGTAGATTTGCCTTGGAGCTCCAGCCCACTGGTGAGGTCACTGAATACACTGCCGCCATCACCTACGAGCTCCTGAAGGAGGGCAAAGACGGACGCCAGAAGGTGGATACCCTAAAGATGATCCTGAAGACAGAGGGTACAGACATCGCTTGAGGGCTAATCATGATGATTATTGATGATTATTTTTAATAATGATGAACAGTGAATGTGTTGCATATTTACTGTCTGGTCAGCACTGAAGGAACCCTGTTTCTCTTGTTCTCAGGTGCAGACCCTTCTGAAGCCACAGCTACTCTGAAGTACAACAGGAATAGGAATACCCTCTCCACTGACATCCAGATCCCCGACTACGATGTGGAGGCCGGAATCAGACTGGGCGTCACCGACAGCAGCACTAAGGGGAAGAAGATCACCTTTGACATCACCAACAAAAATATCCCTCAGCTGTCCCTGGTTGGCCGTGCCAAGTAAGCAAACACTGTTTTTTCATTACCCACTCAGTGTTTTATATACAGTTCATCCGAGTTACATCACGCTAACTATGCTAATTTTGTTCTTCTCTGCAGACTTGAGGAGATGAAGGACGGTTTGCTCCAGGTCCAGCTTTCCATCCCCTCTTTGAAGACAGATGCCACTGTTACTGCCACGCTGCAGAGAGCTAAGGATCTGACTCTGGAACTTGAGGGTGCCATCAATATTCCTGAGACCTCCTATGTGGAAAAAGTTATCTTCAGATATGGTACACACCTCAAATATTCTGGGAGAGGGCAGTTTACAGGTCTAGCTTAACCACTATGGTGCTTTATTGTATATTATCATATAATATAATGATTTAGGAAATTAATCTCATTTGCAGATGAAGATAGGGTTGAAGTTGAGTTGAAATCAGACCTGAGCTCTGAGGTCCATAAGCTCATCCCTGATGCTGAAGCCTACCCGCTGCACCTCCAGCAGCTCCTGAACGACATTCTGGACCAGAGGGTGGCTAAAACTGACATGACAATGCGCCACATCTTCTCCAAATCCGTCGAAGTAATAAGCAACGTTAACTTTTCTTCATTCTTCATTTCCTATTTACAGATTGCAATTGAAATTGAAATTAAATCTAAACTGACACCTTTGGACTTCTGGGAGTGTGATTTGTTTCCAACAAATTTGAATTCTCAGATAATCCTCTGATTTCTGCTGTGTTGTTCATATTATACTATGGGTGCTACATTTTAGAAATGATGTCTTTCTGCAGGCTACCAGCATCTGGTTGGACAAATTTGCTGTTGATGTCCCCTATATGGAGAACCTGAAGAACATCCCAGACTTCACCCTGCCTGCTATGCCTGAGAAATTGTTCCTGTACTCGTAAGTATTGGTTGTATAAATTTTCTATTTTACATGGTTAACAGTGTATTTTGTGAATTTGTTGAACCACACTCCGTAGTTCCCTGAAAACTTACTGATTCAATTAATATGTATGATTTTTCCTCTGGCAGAGAGAGTGTATTCCGATACCAGTTCAACAAGGATCATATCACCCTCACAGTCCCTCTGCCTCTGGGTGGTACATCATCCACAGATCTTGGCATCCCCCCTGCTGTGACTATTCCCCAGCTGTCTATTCCCAAGATTGGCCTGGAAATTCCCTCCAGTGAGGTCAGCATCCCCGCCTTTTCCATACCCCCCAGCTACGAGCTGCCACTTCCCCTCATTGGAATGGCTGAGGTGTCTGCCAAGGTCAACAGCAACTTTTACAACTGGGAGTGGTCAGTCTCTGGTGGGAACAATACAGTGGATACCTCCAGCTACATCCTTAAGTACCAAGTCACGGCTGACTGTCCCATGGAGCTCCTGTCGTACAAGATTGAAGGTAAACCTTTTGTATGTTTTTTTCTTAATCACCCTTAATTTAAATGTGGTTCAAGTATAGATTAGTTACCAATTTTTTAACCAAAAATATTCCATGATAAATCACTTACATTTTAAATTGGTTACCTGCCTTAAGCATTCCTACATTTTAATACTCAACTCTTGCTTATATATAAGCATCAGAGGGAATAACATAACTCTTTTCACTTGTTTTCTCCACATTGATGTCTGAATTTAACGTCTGACTCATCTTATGTTTTCGTATAGGAACTGGAATGATCGATTTGGATACCCTTGAATACACGAAGACTCTTCTTAACGGCTCCCTTAGCCATAAGCTCATTGATGCGCGCTTCAGTTTTGCAGAATCTGTGAGTGGTAGTGACCCTATGAAGGGAACAGGCAACTATAAGATAGAAGCCTCCAGCCCACTGGGTCTATCAACATCCCTTATTATGACTAGCCAGGCCACCGTCAGCCTTGATGAATTTATGGGAGATTCTAACCTTGATGGAATGATCAAACTGGGCCCCTTGTCTGGCACCACTGCATATTCTGTGTCTTACGCCTTATATCCCAGCAAGAGAGAGGGCAGAGGAGAGTCAACACTGAGAGTGGACAGCCAGCTGCTCCAAGTGCTTAATAAGATCAAGGGAACGTATGCTAATGGCGAGCTGTCCGTGGAGTCCAGCGCTAACATGAACAATAACCATCTGAAGCATGTGACTAAGGTTGACATAAGCTACAAGGATGCCCAGGTCTCCCTGAAGTCTGACTCTATATCCACAGCAATTGGAACAACTGTCCGTAACCAGGTTGAAGTCACTGCCTCCACAGAATCTGCCAGCATCAGGGTGGAGTCCCAGGCTGACAAGACACCAAATCGTGCTTACTCTCTGCTTTCTGGTTCTCTGAACGCCCGCGGCCTCGAGATCAACACTGATGCCTCCATCAACTCTGAATCCAGCCACGGTTCCCACAAGGCCACCCTGAGCATCAATGCTGAAGGCATATCCACCAGTGGCACCACCACCCTGCAGAGCAGCCCACTGACATTTGAGAATGTTTTCAATGGAGGAATTGATGGCACTGGAGCAGCTATATCCCTCAGTTCCAAGGGAACTGTTCAGCAGAACAGTGCTGACCTCAGTGTGGAGGGGAAATTTGGAGGCACTGAAGCTTACCTAAACAGTGTGTTCAACAGTAACCTTTTTACTGTAGACTCCAGGAACACATTGAAATTCAGATTGGACCAAGAAGGTATGACCATCTCCAACAACCTGATTGGCTCACTACAGGGTGACACCACATCCTACAAGCATGATATAACAGTTTCCATGAAGCACTACATCATGAATGTGAATGTGAACAATGAGGTTAAACTCCTGGAAGTGTACTTTAAAAATGAGGGACAGTTCATGCTTGAGCCTTACAAGATGAATCTGACTGGCACTCTGAATGGAGCCTTTAGGGAGGAAGAGATTAGACACACCTACGGAATTGGCTATGCTAATCTGATTGCCAACTTAAAATGCAGCACGACTGGCAAAATCCTGGGTGCTCAGCTGGCCCAGAACACTGACCTGGAGGTGGCCGGATTCTCCTCCAAATTAAAAAGTGTGACTAATCTCAATTCCGAACCCGTCCACCTCGATAGTTCTGTTGAAATTACTGCTGCTCCGTTCGACCTCAGCATCGATGCTGGCCTCAGCTCTGATGGTGATCTCAACCTATACGGCATAAGGCACACTGGTCGGCTGTACAGCAAGTTCCTTTTGAAAGCAGAGCCCCTGTCCTCTACCTGCTCACATATCTGCAGAGCCTCCACCACCCACCAGCTGGACAGAGGAGCTCCAATTGAAACCAGCTTTGACAACAAGTTTGACAGTGTGCTGAATCTCCAGGAACAGCAGGTAACATGGAGGGTGAAATCAAAGCTCAACAAACATGAATACAGCCAGGAAGTCAGTGCTTACAATAACCATGAGAAGATCGGATTGGAGCTGTCTGGGAAAGTTCTCACAGACCTTCTGAACAAACCAGCCAGTGAGAACCAGGAGTTCGGCATCTCCGGTTTCCTGAAATATGACAAGAACAGTGACAGCCACATTATCCAGCTACCTTTTATTGAGAGTCTGCCTGCAATTTTTGAGCAGATCAAAAGCAGCATTGTGACACTGAAGGACAGCAGTTTTGCCTTGTTGCAGGACATTAATGAAAAATATGAAATTAGTACTAGAATTCAAGAGATAGCACGTGAACTGAAAGAAGTTATTGACAGCTTTGAGATCAAGATGTTTGTTGAGGATCTACAAGATTTTATCTCCTCTATCAACATTGACACAGACATGGAGAAACTAGTTGCTTTAATTTCCACCAGAACAAGCAGTATTGTTGACTCCATCAAAGAGGAGCTCAGGAAATTTGAAACTGCAAAATTACAAGAGCTATTTGACAAGCTTGAGATAGAAACCACTGTGAAGGTTATTATGGAGAAGGCTTTAGAACTCATTGAGCAATTCAAGATCAAAGAAATAATGCAGTCAGCAGTTGATGTTCTGAGATCAGTTGACTTCAAAGCCCTATCTGAAAAAGCCATGCAAGAGGTGAATAAGGTGGTAAATCTTCTAAAAGCAATTGACTTGAAACAAATGATTAACGACATGAAAGATTACATTGACAAAATTTTAAAGAAAGTGGAGTCATTTGATTATAAAGCATTTGCAGATGAGGTACGCCAGAAACTGGAAGAAGTGAGCCAAGTCCCAGCTTTCGGCAAGCTGTATGGTCGCTTCCAGCTGAAATCACCACACTACAACCTCAAGACTGATGCAGAGCTCAAGAACTCCACAACTAGCCCAATTACCCCATTGTTCGCAGCTTCTCTCACTTCTGAGGCTACATCTGATATTGACCTTCTTGCCTACAAGCTGGAAGCCACTGTCCGCCTTGCTGCCCCCAAAATGAAGCGGCTGGTGATTGAGGAGTCCCTGAAAGTGGGCCACACAGCCTTTTCGGTTGAGCAGCAGAGTGTAGTTACACTCTACAGTGGATCTGCTCAGGCCTCAGCTAAGATTACCGCCAAGGCAACCACTGAGCCATACACTGCAGAACTGGTCAACTCTGTCTCCGTGGTTTTGGATCGTGATCTCTCATCATCTCTGGAGACCACATACAATCACAATCTCAACATGCCAGTAATTGACATCTCCAGCCAAGTCTCTGCCACCCAGAAAGCAATGGCTCGCCTGGAATCAGGTGCTATCTCTGTTACTGTTGGAAACACAGGTAATGGGAAGTGGTCCTTCAGAGATCACTCTGATGAAGGTACCCACAAGAGTGAAGTGGAGTTTACTGTCAACGTCAATACCGCCAAGCTAACCTTCAGCAGTGACATAGACAGCAAGCTCCTAAAAACAAAACAGACCGTAAAAGCTGAGTCTGTCCTCCCCAGGCACATCACTGTTGAAGGACGGTCTGAAATAGAAACTCCCTTCATTAAGGAAAGTGTTATGGTTCTGAGTGGACAGGTGCAGATGGAGGACCTGAAAATTCAAGTGACTGCCACTCACGATTCTAAACTGGTAGGCAGTTTTGATGGAACACTGTCCAATTCGGTCAACTTTTTGGCCCGTCCCTTTGAGTTTGTCCTCAACTGCAAAAACAGTGGGAATGGCAAGGCAATATTGCCATTCAAATTAACTGGAAAAATCAACCTTCAGAATGACTACACTGTGACTTTGAACTCTGAAGTACAGCAAGCCAGCTGGGAGGGCCAAGCTAGATTCAACCAGTACAAGTATTCTCACCGTTTCACAATGGACAACAGCAAGAATTCCATTGCAGTCTATGCAGCCATGAATGGTGAAGCTAATCTTGACTTGCTGAATAATCATATTAGTATACCTGAGATTACTGTGCCTTTTACTGATATGAAAATCCCATCAGTGCAGGAATTTAATCCTTGGGAAGATGCTGGCTTGAAGAGTCTCCTGACCACCACCCACCAGACTTTTGATTTGAATGTCAATCTCCAGTATCAGAAGAACCCTGAGATGTATACTATTGGCATTGACATGGAGCCAGTCTACAAAGCCATTGATGGTAGTGCCACGATTATGAGTCAAAACTTTGCACTCGCAAGAGACATAGCAGTTGCCCTCCTCACAGCTTCATACAACCAGGCTAAGGGACAATATGAAAAATTTAAGATTGATACTTCCAAGCTGATGCCTACCACCTTCACAGTCCCTGGGTACACTGTTCCCATCTTAAACATTGAAGTTTCACCTTTCACTGCTGAATTACCTGCATTTAGCTTTGTCATCCCCAAAGAAATCAACTCACCCAGCTTCAGAGTGCCAATAGTAGACTACACTGTTCCATCTTACATTATTGTCCTTCCTGTGCTGGAGCTCCCTGTCCTCCATGTGCCTGCATCCCTCAGCAGCCTGACCTTGCCCCGATTCACCCTGCCAACAATCCAGCAGAGCCTCACCATCCCTGCACTGGGCAACCTGACCTATGATTTCTCCTTCAAGTCAGCTGTGATCACCCTGAGCTCCAGTGCTGGCCTGTACAACCAGGATGACCTTGTAGCTAAGTTTGCAGTGTCCTCAGCTTCTGTGTTCAATATTCTCAAAGGAAAACTTGATGGCACTTCCACCCTAACTAGAAGAAGAAATCTGAAACTGGTTACCACCGTGTCCTTGGAGCACATGAATGCTGAGGGTGCCCATGACAGCACCATCGCCCTCAACAGGAAGGGCATGGAAGCGTCAATAACAACTGTTGGCAAGGTCAGCCTGCCCACTTCAAACCTCGAGTTCAATCAGAAATTCACTGGAAATACTAAGGATGGCTTCACTGCCACAGTCTTCTCTCCATCCACTGGATCGCTTGGGTTCCAGCTGCAGAGGAAGGCTCTGTCACAGGTGTCTGGAAGACTGTTCAGTCGATACTTGGTGAGGCATTTTTAATTATTTACTTACCTTCTTGTCTGATAGTGTAGTCATTGTTGCTACAAAGAAATGCACTTATTTGTGTATGTCTATCTGTATTTGTTTCACAGCCAAGATTATTGAGTCTGTTTGACTTAATGATTGGCTAATTAAATGTCTTTTCTTTATTTGATTTGTTTCCTGCAGTCTGCACCTGAGAACGATGTGGACATACTCACCATAAAAGTGTCTCTGAAAGATCCTGAGAAGCTGAACTTACAGGCCTCTTGGAACATGGAGGCTCCCTATGAGATGCTTTTAGGGTTGAAAGAGAGGGTTCCTGAGATCACATCTGTGCTGTCGCTGAAGGACACCTTCTCAAACACTATTGAGAAAGTGTACAGCGAAATCCCCAAGACTGTCGATGCTTTTCAGAGTGGCATTGAGCAGATCAAGAACCAGGGCAAGGTGATGTACAAGAGGGCTGCAAAAAATATTGCAGACATAAACCTGCAGGAAATGAGTAGAAGATTATCTACCAATGTCAGGTACCTCCTTACAGAGTACCAGAATAACATTCAAGTCCTGCTGGATGCAGTAATCAAGTTCCTGAGGGAGACTGAATTCCTGCTGCCAGGGTTTGAGGAGAAGCTCACAGGAATGGAGATCTACCAGAGGACCACCCTGTTTGTAACGAAGTTAATCGAAAATGCTGTGCAGAATGTCCCAGAGTTACTGGCCTCCCACACTTACTACTTCCTTGATTACCTGAGAAGTATCGAGATCACACTGCCAGGTTCCAACCATGTCATTAGTGGGAGGGCCATCCTTGATGACCTGACTTCCAACATGAAGAAGATCCAGACAGAGTTCATTTCAGCTGTAAGGAACCTGCAGGCCATAAGACTAGATGAGATTCTGGAGAGACTGAGGGACCTTCTGCTGTCTTTTGTGGACAAAGCTGACCAGCTCATCACCTCCCTGACATCACTGAATCTAGAAAAACTCTCTGCCTGGGCTGATTCCATCTATTATGATGCTGTGAACTCCAATGCTGTGCGTGATATATCGGCACGAATCAAGGAGGCTGCAGGAGCTGCTGGAGTATACCTAGATGAAACCACAGCAAAAATCCAAAAGGTCTACTCCCAGATGACCCTGGAGAACCTGAACACCATCCTTAAATCCTGGATTGATGCAATTGTCAAACACCTAAACTCATTTCACAACGATGTCATCGAGCTTCTGAAACAAATTTCCCAAAATATGCAGCCCTATGTGAGAGTGAGTGATAAAAAAATGGACATTGATATTCCTTTTCCATTCCTTTTGAAATCCTCCGATAACATTCCCACACAGAATGGACAATGAGCATTTTTAAACACTACCATCTGAGTGGAGAAGGTTGCTCATCAAAATAGTCACCTGCTAAGACACAAAAAATGAACACTTGTTCTTTACTCGTAACAAATTAAAGCATGTATTTAATGCAGTTATACACATGTACTTCAAGTTAAAGCCATTGTTTTTTTCTTTGTTGTATGAATTCCTAATTTAGTTTATTACCCAGTTTTAAAAAATAGCAATTCTTTGAGTCTTTGTTCCCTTTAATTCTTTTCTATTGAATAACCAATGAATGAAGGGTATCAATAAAGACAATTTGCACTGCAGAATGTATACAGCATCTTTTTTAACCTTTATTCATGTCCTTCAGTATAAACTGAAACACACATACGCAAGCATTGTAAACACATACTGTTCAACTGGTTTAAATATCACTAAATTTTACCATTTTAAATTAAAATGAAACTGGTGTTACTCATATTCATGGCAAAGGACACTAAAAGTGACAACTTTTAATCAGAAGAGTACTGCCCTTAAAAATATTTTTTGAGCACCGTGCCATGGTGTTGAACACCACACAGTGTTGTGATGTTAATAAGAATGTGGTCTCTTATGTATGCTTGTAAAGAATAGAACACAGCTTAGCTTGACTTGCATGTGCATATTTGTCCCATACATGCTCTGATCTTTTAATGCATATATGACTAAACTTTCACTTCCTTTTTAAGTGTGCTTAGATGTTTACAACAATGAGTTGGGATGCCTGAAATAGACAAAAGAGATGAAGCTGGCTTAGGTTAATATTCTGTTTTTCACCTTAAGACTGCAGGCAAATGGTCACTGACCTCTACCACATGGTAGATGACTATAGAAGAATTCCCTAAAAGCTGAATCTACCACTTTTCACTAAACTGTTCATTACTAACAAATGCAAAGCTACTGGTAGAGTGGAAACTCTAACAAGAAGAGGACACAAATGTATCTTTCAGCTTGGGCTGTGGTTTCAGATGGTAATATAACTTAAAGGCAGCAGGTGGAGATCTCATAACAAACTGGCATCGTGTCAAAATGACCTTCCGAAGGCGCATAAATGTGATATTCATGGCTGGGTTGCAAGTTCACATATTAGAGCGATATGGCAGCACTACTGCTTTCAACATGTGGAACAAACTGTAATAAATGTCATTTTACTCTTTGTTTGAGGCTCTCCACATGCCCTAAAAATCTACAGACACATGATTCCACTTTTTGAAGACAAAGTCCTTTCTACATTTACCTTGGAGGCTCAATCTGAAACAACTGGTTTAGAGGTCCAGCAAAGGTAAATTGGCTTCGATATTAAAGACATAAGCACCTAAATTACTGTGATAGTCAAAGCCAAATAATGCAATACATTAATAAAAGGAAAATTTATCAGATATAGTAGGCTACATTTACACACAGAGGGCGTAGTAGTCCTGGCCAAGTGGTTAAGGCAACAGATCAGAAATCCACTGGAGTCTCCCGCGGTATTTTACGGAGATTACGGAGAGTTTTCAAAATGTAGTCAGCCACTCTTAAACATATGGCACTCTTAATGCCATAACTGTTAGCCATGTGACTTCCAGATGGCACCTCCTCTGTCGTTCTCATGGTTCGGTGTCATGTCGTTACACTCATGATACACTATGACCACAGTGCACTGTGTGTGTACCACTTTGAGTAAATATCTGTTACCAGAACAAAGGTGTTTTACCCACCCGTCATTTTGGGGGAAAGTGCATTTGTCAATGACAAAACTGACTTTGACAAAACACTTCAAAAAAGTGAGTCTCCTGTGTAAGCCATTCTGAGGTCTGAAAGCTGATTTCTGAAGTTAAAAAGCTGAGAACACTGTATTGATTTTTAACCCAAAACATTTCAGTTTGAAGATAAGTATCCAGGCCAAAAGATTCACTGACTCACTGTGCCTTAAAAAAGCAGTTGACTCAAGACCTATATGTGATCAAATATGTTACACACATAACAAAATAATTACAAACATGCTTTGAATACCATTCCTATTTGCAAATAAACTGAAATTCACCAATTCACTACATCTCACCAATCAAACCTTTTGATAAATATATTTATAAATATAAAAGAGGTAATAGTACACACAGAACAACTGCTAATGGTGCTTTCATTTTCAGGTAGCAGCATCCTTTTAATTGAGTAAAACTGACCCTGCATTGAGGTACATATCTGCTCCTCTTTGGAGCCCTTCTTTACAAGTATGAACAAGGCTGTTAACATCCTCAAGGATAACAGCCCTTGGATGCCAGACCTGTGAACCACAAGCTTTAAGCACTGCTAACTACAGGCTTTGCAACTGGTGAGTGAGGTTTTATTATTATTTTATTATTATTATTATTATTATCATTATTATTATTATTTATTCCATTGATCATGTAGCCAGAGATTTCCCTCCATGGAAGATTTAGAAACTTTAATAAAGCACATCTGTAGGCATACTGTAACACTGTTGTGTCTTAGTGTGTCATTAATGTACATTACATACCTACATACCAGTCATTTAGGAGACAGTCTTATCCAGAGTGACTTACACATGTTACCCATTCACACAGCTGATTTATTGAAGCAGTTCTGGGCACCTTGCCCGAGGGTGCAGCAGCAGCACCTCAGCGGGGAATTGAACCAGGAACCTTTCAGTTACTAGCGCTGCTCTTTACCACTTTGCTCCACTGCCACCACTAATAACTACCACTAGATGGCACTGGTCTCACACAAATAAGTTCTGCCTGGAAATTATGAATGGAACACGTTTTTTTTTTAATTCATGTATGTTCAAATGAATTCCCATTACAATTAGCTTTATGGTTTTAACTTAATTGCTTCATTGTGCCCTCAGCCAAATGGAGGAGCCAAGTTTCCTGCCTGAAGAGGCAGATACAGGCTGTCAGCTGCAGAGGAATGAGATCTCACCTAGAGTATCATTTTTAATAATGATTAAAATAAACTGCCTGTGTGATGATAATATCTCCCACACAATGGTGATATCATCTTTCTTGATGAAAGCATTATGGGATTCCCTGGGGACACCCACTGTAGAGTGTATCTGTGGCCTAAATATAGACCCCCCACACAGACATTACCTCACTGAAAACTCCACCCATCCCTGCCCTTGCTTTGTCCCAGAGCGTCTATGATTGGCTCTTTGGTGATCAGAGAATAAGTTTCACGGGGGCATACAGAAGACTGGTTAAATAGATATAGATTATGCAGCTACTGGGGTCACTCCCTGTAGCTCACTATTGCTTTTTCCATCAATGTCTGCATGTGTCTCACTTCTAATGCCAATCACAGACAGAGATAATAAAAATAACCTGCGGCCTGGAAACTTCTTCTCTGAGCCCACTGAATCAGCACCCTGTTGCCTCGGTGCTGCAGTCTATCAGACAGAATGAACAGCAATGCTGAAAATGGCTTTTAACATGCATTTGACTGCCACATCATCAATTTGCTGCAAAAAGCATGTATCTCTGTAATTTAAATGTCTGTTCACAGTTCTAGTACCTGTACACATTCCTTGAAGAGATATGCACACATAAGTGCAATGAATCAAGCACAATTTTTAGGCTTAGGTTAATGTCCCCTGGGTATAAAATTTATACTTGAAACAATTTCCAGCATCAGGTATGATGGACTTGTCAGTCAAGAATCCTGCATTAGCTGACATTGCTGTCTAAAATCAAATATACACGACATAATTTCAACACATGCAGTCAAACACGTTACACACACACACACACACACACACACACACACACACACACACACACACACACACACACACACGCAAGCACGACATATACAATGTTATTACTACTCTTTCCTGGGTCGAAATGAATGAAGATGGCAAACAAGCAAGCAACCTAAAAAGTCATGTGAGGCAGAGCTCGCAGGCAGAGCTAGCAGCAGTGACCCCGCTGACTCTGGGGGTCTCCTCCCGGGCCAGCCACCGGAGCTACAGCGGGGTTTGATTTGCTTAGTTTTATTTTATTTAAAAACAAGGCACACAATCGACACTCCAACACGCAGCTTCAGAGAACTGACACCGAGTAAGAGAGTCCAAAAATACAAATACAAGTCCCAATGGAACAAACATCATATCAAAGAAGGCTAGCGCTAGGGTCGCTGGAGGCCCCAAACAACCGCTGTTTACCAGCGTCCTGGTGAAATCCATCCGCAAAATGGCAGAAAAAAATCGTTATCAGCCACAACCAAATGCTGTAAACTGGTCTCCTCATCCAAACTGTATGCAAACAATATCCTCAACGTCTCCGTATGCTGTTCCCTCCTCTTCCAGGCAGCAATTCACCTGTTTGATGCTCACCTGAAAGGGAGGCAGTTGATAAAGAATGCGGCTGCACGTCTGGTTTTCAGCCAGCCAAAAATGGCTCACATTACACCTCTCTTGCTATCGCTCCATCATGTTCAAGGCCTTGAGGCTTGCGTACAGGGAGACCAACAAAACTGCACCTGCCTACCTTAACTCACTGCTGCAACCACTATGCTCTGCTTCCGAACGGCGTCTGGTAGTCCCGTCGCATCGCGGCGCAGAATCACTTTCCAGAACTTTCTCCGCCGTTGTCCACCGGTGGTGGAATGAACTTCCACATATCCGTTGTGCCGAGTCTCTCTCTGTCTTCAAGAAACATCTGAAGACACAGCTCTTCCGCTCTCACCTGAGCCCTGAAACACTACCTCCTCAAAACTCTTTCCTACTGAACTATTAAAAAAACTACTCTAATGGTTTAACGCACTCGTTAGCTCTACCAGCTAGCTTGTACCTTGTCTGGCTAACCATTGAAACCTGGTCATGCTGCACTTCTAATATTGTTGACTCCGTATGGTTTTTGCTTGTGTTGTACTCTACCTCACTGACAAATGAATAAATGTAAATGTGTGTAGCCCTAACTCTAACAAAACACACACTTCTACATTTTAAGTTTTTGTGCGGAAAACTATCGGATAAAAACACACCGGTGCTGCTTCACTTGAGTGTGCAGATAGCTCTCCTCGCATGTGTACCAAAGTGCGTTTGAAGCTGCTTTCAGGACATACAGGTAACCGTGATGCAGCTGCTGAGGTAACAGAACTCTGCAACTGAGTTCAGTGAGATCACAGCAATGGAAAAAATACACCAGGTCCCCAGGGAAACAGTAGTGAGTAGCAGCCAGCAGCAGGCATCCGATTATAGTGGTGAAAAGATGTGTCATTTTGCAGCGCTCAACCAAGTAATGACCTCAAGTAGTGACCATGATCAATGTGTTCAGTTGTTTCATAAGTTGTTGGTTTTGTCCCGTTGATGCCCAGTATGTGTCTGTATCTTTCAGCAGGCTATATCAAACCCAACACAAAGCCCTGCTGCATAACATTTTACACAGTAAATATAAATGACATTTCATCAAAGTTTAAATGAAGCATAATATAAATTAAATATATGTGAAGCTATGTGCCATCTAGGTATAAGACAGTAGGAATAGGGTTAGCCGCTAATGCGATGCACTATCTAGGTTTGGTTAGGCTTGGTTAGGTTAGGCTTTCAATGCTTTCAAATTCTGCCGGTCCCTTTACCAACATGTGTGCCAATCCAAGATGCAAGAAGGGACTCTTCTGAGAACAAAAATGTGTTGATTTTACTCACAGTGGGATGACTTCTGCTCGAAAAGCGTGTCTCTTATTTGCTGAATGGAAAGTGTCATCAAGGGAATTCTATTTCACAGGAAGTGAGTGCACATCTGTAGCAGTATCATAGAGCTGGGTGTGAGTCAAACAACGGCAAAGACACCTTTAATGGTATGGCTCAATGGTGTGATGGTGAATGCTATGCAGCTGTTTTATGAAATTTATGAAATCTCATGCTTTTTTATCTACGTGTCTGATTCCATTGTTTTGTTTAAATTATTAATTTAATTAAGATATTCATTTGTGCATTTGTTCATTTTACTATTATCCATTTTGTGCATTGTCCATTTGTAAAACCACTGGTGCAATTTGGTACAGGCTTGAACAGTCAATATATAGTCAATACATCCCAGGCAGATCAAGGAAAAAACCCCAATGTGTTGCTGCATTTCCACAAATCGACCATGGAACATGTTCTCCCTGGAACACTGATGTCACAGAGAGGGGTTTGTGTGCAGACTGCAAACACACAGCTGCCCTAACCCCTGAATGCACTCTACAAACACTAGGAGCTGTGGCCAAAAGGCACTAAGTGCACTGCTGATGTATCTGACTGTAAGCACACTACATTGTCTGATCATAAGGTACTTTCACACCATACTCATTTGACCATTTGATGCAAACAGGAGTGTGTTTTGGTTCATTTGGAGCTACAGTGTATGTGAAACCTTTACAGTTTTGGAATTGCAGCAGGACACAAACTAAAACAGTGGAGCTTAGGCCAGCAGATAGGGGTTGTCTTGGCTAGTTTGGAACATTTGTGCAGTGAGAAATCAAACACAGGAAAGCTCAGCTGCAAATGAAGGCTTAAAAGGCACCACAGATAGCCTTTTGAAGGCTGTGAATCTTTGCCTTTGCTTCGACTGGCTGCCTTTTGTCTCATTTCCAAAAGGAGTGTCTTCTAAAGATAAACCCAACAGTTTTCCATTATGTGCCATTTCTACTGCACCAAATAAACATGCATGCAGGGACACATGTGTGTGTGCATGCGCACGCGCACATGCACACGCACATGCACACGCACACACACACACACACACACACACACACACACACACAAATGCATACAAATTGAACCACTTCAGATGTATTTTGATTAACTGAACTGCAGTATAGCCTGATTACCATGGTCCAATCATTTTACATATGAGAGTACAATCAAAACCTCAACATTCACTGTTGACCAAAGAGGAAATGAGAATCTCAGGAGCCAAAATGGCCCCCTCAGTGTTCAAGCAGTAGGCCAAAATTCTCGGGATCCTCTATAACTGACAGCTGACAGCAAGGTCTGTCCATCCAGACATGATCAGTAGCAAACTACTGCCCTTGAATCCAATTTTATTTTGAGGAAACATTTATACATGAAATTGTGAGGTGCAAAAACAAATTCATACATCTGCAGACAGCGGTCCAATGACACATCTCTAATACATCTCTGTGGGGGACAGTGAAAATGAGACACAAACAGCTCTTTGCAGATGCTGAGAGAGGGACCAGGTTCCCAGGAGACATCAGCAGGCTCTGCATGTTGTACTCAGGCTGACAGGGAGAGTCCCAGAGGGCCCATCTCTCGCTCCAAGGCTGGGACTGGGAATAAATCAAAGTGTGGAGAGACTGACACCCCTCTGAGTAGATTGTGTTTTTTCTGGTGTGTTATGCACAGAAAAGTGGTTTTCTAGAAGAAAAAAAAATCAGCATTTCATAAAAAATGACTACATTCACTCGGGAAAAAATGACAG
This sequence comes from Megalops atlanticus, assembly GCA_019176425.1. Lineage (NCBI taxonomy): Eukaryota > Metazoa > Chordata > Actinopteri > Elopiformes > Megalopidae > Megalops > Megalops atlanticus. Next base: position 212,954 of record CM032892.1, read on the forward strand.
GGAGTGTTGGGAATATGATAAATGCTAGCAGAAGAGTACCACATAAAAGGCTATTAAGACTACGTCACAGGAGCTCGGTCCTTCTTTGTCCAGAGCTTTAAAGACTGGTGAGGGAGAGACGGGTCATGTTAGCACCCTGATAAACGAGTCCCACTGCAGCTGGGACACGTCTGGGCATGTGAGGAGACAAACGGCTGTGTGACTGACAGGCTGGACGTGTGACTCCACCAGCATCCCACATCACACAGTTATTAAAACCTTTTTATTTGGCAAAGCATTGTAACCTTTCCCACTATGTAAAATTCTAATTTTAAATACCCACTGACAAAGCCAAGGAAGTGGTCTTTTTGCACAAAAGAATTTAAGGTGCCTTTTACATGAGGTTACAATAGCAATGTCCCCCTGAATCTCAAACCCCGACGAATTTGACACCAGTTAAAATCAACCCTTTTGCTCCTTACAACCAGGATGCCTTTGCATATCTGCACTTTTCATTACGCTGTTTCCTTTTTTAAGTTGAAAAGGTTTTTAATTTCTCCCTCAACTGACGTATGGATCAACCTGATGGATCTTGTTTTGATCTTGATGTTTTTAAACCGGCTGAAAGCAGCTGCAGGCTGTGTGTCCCCACCAGAACAAACATTCTTTATGTGTCTTTCACTCAGACGGTCAGCAGCCAGACTGCAATGCTGGCAGTGATCACTCAGTGCAATTCTGCTGAAAACACTCAAATACAAGACATCAATCTTCTGATCACTACAAAGAGTAATTACAGTTTTAGGTAAAAAAAAAAAAAAAAAAAAAAACAGACAAAAACAATATGGGCTCTTTGCTGTCTGGTGCTGTTCTGTTGAGCTGCTATGCAAAACCACCAGCAGTCTAGTTTAACTCAGTGGGTATAAGAGAATGTGTTTACAGACGGGTTTATCCCGACCCTGCAACTTATACCAGAATGAACAGCAGAGCAGCTATGACTGGGCTTAAGCCAGACTGCTTCTGTCATGCAATATCTGAAAAATAAACTGGTAGTCTTGAAACAAAAAAGCATATACACTATGTTTATCTTGAAGCATATTTACAACTGAAACTTTCGAGCACTAGGACCTCGAGGAATGAATGCGCAGCGACCCCACCCTGAAAACACGGGATACCAAACACTCATGCACTTTTCGTCTCCCATTAGTGCGAATGGAATGAATATCAAAGCCATGCAGAGCTTTTACAGTGCTGTATGTACCAAGCTCTGTGGCGCAGAGAATGTTGTGAAACGCTATTTCAATTACACGATCTTTAAAAAATGAGAAGAAGAGTATTTATCTCAAACGTTTAATAGTTTTAGAAAAGCTGTTTAAACAGCTTACTGTTAGCATCTCATACAAAGTGTAATTTAAACGGCAAACACCATTGTCCTACAGATTTTAAGAAGTATAAAAAATACAACAGGAAACATTCCTATCTTTCTCTTCAATAGAGAAATCAATGCATTTTAACATAAAACAGTGCTGGCACAAAGGATTTAAACACTTTTCAATACTCCAAACGTTATTTTACGCGCTAAAACGGAGGTACATTACAATGTCCTGTTATGGCAGCCAGTTGCGGCTGAGATCACTCGAACAAAATTTTGAAAGACTTCACAGCATAACTTCTCGGGTTGCTGCGTCTGGGCGCTGATGTAGAGGTTTGTCGGCGTATTAGCACCGGGATATTGTGCAACATAAAGACACGGAAGAAGTGGTTAGCCAACAGGGCAAAAGCTGGAGTTCCATAATACTGTACTGTACACAAACCTCTGCAGACGGAGACAAAGCAGGCACGTTTTTACTGATCAAACCGCTTATAAAAGCAAGGTGGTTGAAGCATTTGTCCCCAGACCATTCTGCGCTATTACCCAAACCCCACCACCCGTTTTTCCCATTTATTTCACCATGCTCCGTTCTGTTCCACAGCTGTTCCGTTCACTCACAACGTACAAGAAGCGTCAGAATCCGAAGCATGTTCAGGTACTGTGTCTCTTTACTGTTAGATTGTCCTTCCAAATTATTTCCCATGTGGATCCGTCTTTCGTTTTATTAGCTAGCTAGGTAGTAAATGCAACAGGATTTATCTTCAAAATGTACCGCCGAGTATCATGATACATTTCGCCCCAGGTGCTCTCAGTACACGGTCAACACAACTTCCTCAGCCCGGTCCCACGACCGAGGTTCATCAAACAGTAGACAGAGATCTACAAACCCTTATAACGCCCTTCTAACGCTGCGAAGCGCACCGCATTTTACAGATGAGCTTAAAGGCCGGTGTCTGGGAGGTCTCTGCACCCTTTTGGCACAGATGGACGATTTTTGCGATTTCACCTCTCGCGTTGGAGTAGCCTAGTTCCACCCGTTCAGTTTACAGTAGGGTACAGCAATTCACACAGCCCCCAGACGACCTGGATATCTTCTGTAAAGCTGCGCGGGTGGCCGTCTCGAACACCTCCCGCACTCCATCCTTGGTTTTGGCTGAGCACTCCAGGTAGTCGTATGCGCCGATGCGCACAGCCACGGCTCTCCCATCCTCGCTTCTCACCGGCTCCTGCTTCATTCTGGCAAGTTCGTTTCTGATGTTCTCGTCATTCCGTAAGTCCTTCTTGTTGGCAACTAAAATAATTGGCACATTTGGACAGAAGTGCTTCACCTCCGGTACCCACTTCTCGGGAATGTTTTCCAGCGAGTCCGGACTGTCCACGGAAAAGCACATCAGTATCACATCGGTGTCCGGGTAGGAAAGCGGGCGGAGTCGGTCGTAATCTTCCTGACCGGCCGTATCCCAAAGGGCCAGCTCCACTTGCTTACCGTCCACTTCGATGTCGGCCACGTAGTTCTCGAACACGGTGGGCACGTACACCTCGGGGAACTCGTCTTTACTGAATACAATCAGCAGGCAGGTTTTGCCACACGCACCGTCTCCCACAACCACCAGCTTCTTACGAATAGCGGCCATTGTTTCTTCTGACAAAAAGAGGACAATTCAGGCGATGACCTGAGTAATTTAACAGTGTCTGAGTTTTTGGAGATGGTGAACCTGTAACTAAACGCTGACTTAAAAAAAACCTCTAGCCCCAGGAAGCGGATTCACCCTCTCCGTATCTTGGCACTCTTCGCTCTACAATTTTTAACTCTGAATCAGGCCCTCCATAAAGAAGCGCCTTCTTTATAAAGTACCCAACTGCTTTCCTAATATAGCGATCCAATTGGGAAGGGAGAACTGAGCTCATTGATTGTGAAAGAGGAGCTGATTCGTCGACAATGTGGTACCCCACTAGCGGAGGTAGGGATACTACCACGAGGAGTCCCACGCTGTGTGGGGATGAGGATCCGAGCAAGCACGCTGATCCGGGACCACCTAACCCTCGCGCGAATAAAGCACACTCTCAACTATTTATATAGGATTAACACAGTATCAGCAAGCATCGTGCAGACGTCCATATCACAGTTGTGAAATCAGAGTGCACATCAAATGCAGTGCACTCGGAAATCTAAAGGGTAATTACAAAAATACAGCTAGACTGTGATATCCATGCCACCTCGTTAAATGTTACTGATTTAGCAGATCTTAGCAGACCACCTAATAAATACGTTAAATAATTTGTGAGAAACAGTCTTGTGGCATTCAATTTTCTTTATTTTCATGCAAAAAACAGTAACTGAATTAATAACATGGTAGAATTCGACGTGCAGTTGTCACTGCACGTCGTTAGTGTTTACGTGTAGGGTAGTTAATGTTAACAGCCATCATGAAGCGGGAGGCGGGAGTTCCTGGCTGGGTGTGGTTGCATGTCGCTGCATGTCCCCTTTCAATCATCAAATGCAACAGCAGCCGCTGTAAAGCCTGGTTTCATTCAGTTACAGCTTTCACACAAAGTTCTCACTTCCATTAACAACTATCAGAATTTTGTACCACAGGGACACTGATAAAAGCAACCAATTTTTAGCCAATTTTAAAAATATATTCAACTTAATAATTTTATAACAGCCATGCCGTATATTTAGAGGATATATTTAGTGGGGCAGTGTAAAATCATTGCCTTTCAGACTCTGGCAGACATTTGTGTCTCTATCAGTGATGGTTTCAGTTCACCACCATGGACATGGCTAATAACATGGGCTTTAAGGATCATGGAGGAGGTCTGACGGCTCTGTTGAAAGATGGTGTGCATTTCTGCTGTCCATGAGACTGTGGAGAGATCTGTCACATGTACGCTGATACAGAGGTAAGCAGGTGCATTAGCAGGAGACACACAGGTTCAGTTACATGCTGGATATTAGAGTGGGTAAAGTCATAACTGTAATAAATCTCCATTCTTTTCCCAGCTGATGTGTTATGGACAGGGCAGGCCCCACCACAGTCTACTGAATGACTGTGTACCGTGTCACCTGCAGCGTTAGGTGGCACTGGCAGGTCTGGATGGGTGCAGTGAGTGAACTGTGTTTTTGGGAACTGCCCCTGTTCACCACCCACACAGTAACTGCAACACCTACTGCTGTGGTCTCAACAACGCACTCTTACAGTTAAAGCTATGGCAATATCACTTCTAGTTATCAGCCAATGAGGTGTGCAGTTTCTTCCTCATTAAAATAGTGTTTTACTAAGGGAAGTCTATATCAGCATTGATGGGAACATATTGTAATTATTATGTTATTATACTGTGTTGTACACAGCTTGTAAGGTGTAGCACCTAAATCTGTGTTAAATTTTCTGCTGGAAGATACTGTATGTAACTAATGGCAAAGGAGGAAACAGGAGCTCCATGCTGGGGCGGCAGGTGTAAATGGTCTGATTTTGCTGATACCTTTGAATAATTAAGTGGGTCATTTACATCCTCAATAGGGCTGTCAAAATCGGCCAAAAATGACGTTCGATTATTCGTTCTAAAAACACATAGGTTCGAACCATTCGAATATCTATTTTTGCGCATTATGTCCATAAGGCTGTTTTCACACTTGGTCCGTTTTGCTGGTCCGAACTCGCGTGCGATTATTCCCCCCTTCCCCTGCCCCCGCTGGTCTCCTTTCACATTACATTTTTTGGTCGCGAACCCTGGTCCGTTTACGCCATCAACACGTAAGGAACCTGCAGCTTTTATTTACCAATGTCGCTAGGCAACGACGCAAAAGGGAGGCAAAATGGAAAGCCACACTATGTTTTTTTTAAAATTATTATTCATCTTTTTGTTAATATGGTGTCAGCACCAAAATAACCGTGTTCGGCATTTTCACTGTGCCATAAATGCGTCCCGCTGTCTGAGAGTGATACGAGCTTGTCGGATAAGGAGGTTTTTGCGGAGACAGGCGGCAATGCGAAATGAATTTGCAGCTTTGTTTGCAGAGCATACATGCAAACCCTCAAGATGAGCGAACATTGTGGCTACCTGCAATTATTTCCCGAATAATTTTTAGATGCGACAAGCCTGAATTGCCACGTAGCGGTCCTCTAGTCACTATTTTTAAGATTGCTAGCGTTTTTGAAAATTGCATGCACCTTTCCCGCTCATGATTGAACGTCAAACAAATTACACGTCATCAATAGCGTTTACTTCCTGGTTTTAAATAGGATAGCTTTAACACCAAATGCGAACCGCACTGGAGTTCAGGTGAACCGTACCCCAGACCCCCGTTTTCGGGAGGACTCAGGTACGGTCCCTTGGTGCGCACCAGAGTTCGGAAAACAGCTTTCACATCAACAAAACGAACCAAACTAACCGCGCAAGCGGACTCGGGTCCGCGCCAAAAGCTCTAGTGTGAAAGCAGAAAACTCGCGGAGAAGACAGCCGCGGTAGTGCTGCCCCGCGTCCCCCCTTCCCCACAATCGAATATAAATTTTCACAATCGAATGTCTGGGTTTTTTTTTTTTTTTTTTTTTTTTTTTACAATTCGAATATATATTCGAATTTAGAATATTCGTTGACAGCCCTAATCCACAGTCATTGATTATTTGGCATAAAATCCAATTAATCAACACAGTAGACACCACTCACTACCTCCCAGGAGACCCCGTTTTAGCAGATAGAGTCTATCTATCTCTAGTCTCTAACCAATTCTTTAGTATAATGTATTTAACTGTACTAATTCCATTATGTGACATGTCTTTGATGCATTGTACCATGATTTTTTGTGCTTGCGTTATCTCTGAGCAATCTTACCACCGAAGAACAAGGTCACCTTTAATAATACATCCTCAATCATGGTCAGCAGATGGCGGTGCAATCCCACATACAGTTATCGACACCCACCAGATGATGGCCAAGCAGAGCAAGTAGAATTTGGAAATGAGTGAATGAATGTACATAATTCAGTCCATAAATTGCTAGTGTAATCATTTTGGACACTAACACTGGGCTAACCTTGAGCTAACCTTGAGATTTAGCCAAAATGAGCACATATGTCAGTTTGGGGTGAGTTGTCTCAATGACTTTGGGGCAAGTTGTCACAGTATAAATAGGCACATAGAAAATGCTCAGTCAGTGCTGACACAAGTCTACCAACTCCAGAGGACATCTGGCCCTATCCAAAAGCTGGTCCCTGAAAAAAAAAACTTGCAAAGGGAGAAAACGGCGCAAAACAGCAATTCTAACTGACACACCAGTGAAGCAGGCACTAGAAATGGAAAATAATAAGGCACAATTCAGCAAAAGTCTGTTTCAGAAGAAAGGGAAGCAAAGGGGGGGTCAAAATCTGGATCTGTAAAGAACAAGAAGGCAGCTAAAAACTGAAAAATCCTAGACAAGTCAGAAACATCCTAGATGATGAAGAGGAGTGCTTCTGCCTCGTCTGTGCAGAGCCATTCTCAAACAGCCGCCCAAAGGAGACTTGGGTGCAGTGTGTGAGGTGCAACAAATGGGCCCATGATGCTTGCACCTCAGGCCAGGCAATTTATATGCACCAGTACTGTAACTTCGAAGATGAGCCTGATTCGTCAGATACAGATGTTATTTGTTGTTAATTACGGATGATTGTTTGTTGTTTTGAGTTCTTTAATGATGTTGAATTTGGTTTTGAATTTGAAATGAAAAAATCAATATTCACAATTAAGTAGCTGTGTTTTTATTTCTGGATAATCCAATGTGACAACTTACCCGACATAGTGTGACAACTTACCCGCTGATGGGGCAAGGTGTCACAAGTGCACACACTGTATTTAACTGTCTAACTTTGTAATGAAATAAGATATGAAGATGTAATGAATACAAAATATGTACCCAAGACTTCTTTCTTTCATTTGGTATGACATTTATACCAGTGTGATATACTGTGCCCAGTCAATGTAAGAAAGAGTGAAAAGTGTGACAACATACCCCGCTCTTCCCTACATTACATGCATTTAGCAGATGCTCTTATCCAGAGCGACTTCCAGCACAAAAGAGCAGAAGTGTATCAATTCAAGCTGAATGAGCAACAGTGTCAGACCATCCAGCAACACTCCCAGACCATTGAGTGTGAGCATGACACCATTCAAGCCCTACCACAAGTTAACTTGTGCAACCTGACTAGACAGCCTAGAAACTAAGGGAAACCAAGTACACACACTGCCATACATCACCGTCACTAGATCACAGAATCCAAAACACATTGCAATAGTACACATCAGATAAACAGTAAGTACTACAAGTAGCAGGTGTTAGGGGGTGGGGACTGAGGTGGAACCGAGAATGAATCTGAAGAGGTGGGTCTTCAGTCTGCGTCTGCATTTGGAGTCTGAGAACCCTAGTTCAGCGCCCTGCCTGACTGATACCCCGACAAATATTTCTTGTTTTTGAAGACTTTGTTTCCCTTTTAAGCTGGATGTCACCAACCAAGAAGAGCACAAGTTGTAGCAATAAAACCATGGTCCGTTTCTTTGCCAGCCCTTTGTGTGAACCTGTACTCCACGCTTGTGAAACTTTCTGAACGGATTGCGCACTTTTGCTCTGAGGGTGAACCGTACAGACGCACCTTCGCTGAGTCAGTCCAACGTGGGCGGAGTGAGCGGTATCAGAGCTTATCTGTGATATTTTGTTTGATGTTCAACAATTAGCGCACCAGGATATGTAACAGCGCCACTGAAAGATATAAGAAATAACTCGCTTCCGATGACAGGTCTTCAGTATTGTCACAAGAAATAACACCTCATTCATAAGACAAAATGAAAATGCGAGGTACAGCCATGCTGCTGATGTGCTTCGGCTGTTTTTCTGTTGCGCTTTCGGTGAGTAAAAGTTACTTTAACCGAACCTTTCCTATCGTTGCAGCTTCGCAGGTGGTGAGTGATTCTTTGAATAGCGTGGTATTTGCAAAAACGAAAGAAGTGGGTTATTCTGAAAACTTACTCCAAAACTCATAAGCAAACGGGAACGAGCGGGAAACAGATTTAAAAGAACACATTTACTTTGCGCTAAAGGATTGTACTGGCAGAGGCGGCTATAGCTGTCGATTCTACGCTTTCAGACGGCTTCCGTCATTTTAACAGCATGGGACGCCTTAACGGAGTTAATGTAAAGCAGATAGATTTTAATGTAGGCTATAGAGCCGTCGGTATTATTTGTAAATGTAAAGATCGCAATTGAATTATGCATTAAATTACTTAATTACCTAGTCTCTATAATTCCCAGATTCTTAATTAACATTTTAAATCCTTATTCTCATATTAAAATGCATTTTAGTTTTTTAAACCCATGCTGCAGTGTATCCAGTAATGTTCATGTAGTCTAGGTAAACTGTTTACTCCATAGATTCCATTTCGAGAGCTGATATATTAGTTTTTAGTGATAAATCTATGTGCCTGTTCTTTCTCTGAGTGGTAGGTCAGGTTGGATGAAGATTGGCACTTTATTTCCTTCATATCCATGTTCCAGCAGTTTTTACTGAATTTGTTTGAAATTCTGCATGGTATCTACTCTCAGTTATGTATAAAAGGTTGCAGATTGTCTCTCCTCTGGACTATTTGTTTATGCTTTGGCTATTTCTCACTGATGAAGGATTTCCTTTTAGGAAGCCTAGTGATGGCTACATTATTTTTGACTGAGAATATACTCCCCTCTAGACCTAATCAGTCTCCTTTTAGATCTCTAAAACTCATGAAGTTAAAATGTATAACCGGTGCTACTTTCAGTAGTTCCATAAGAACTTCAGGTGTCTGTGTTTGTTGGCCTTTTGGTCCCAGCCAGCTGTGTTCCTGCAGATTCGCTGCCATCAGTGCATGTTTCTCAGTCCTGATGATGGAAAAGGGAAAGTATGGTGTACTTTAGTAAATGGCTGCTGGACTGTGCTGAGCAGCTCTGGTCTCAGAGGAGGGAGCAGGTCCAAATGCAGCCTGCCCCTGCTGCAGCCTCGTTCAGCCCTGGGGAGGGCGGGGTGAGTCCCATGTTGCTGGAACGGGCATCCAGTCCTCAGCTCTGAGTCCGATTACACTCTCCCAGCTGAGCTTCTGGCTGAAGAATGTGAAATGCAAACCTACCCTTTTGAGGGCAGCTGAGGTAGAATTCCTGCTTTTATATTGAGGTAAATTTATATTATACTAGAGACAAGAAGGGCCTTTGTGAAATGCAAACCTGCTCCAATCCCTCCGTATGTTCTTTTGAGGGCAGAAGAGCCAGGTTTCCTGCTTTTACCCTATTGAGGTGTAACCCGGGTTTTTATATTGTACTAGAGACAAGAAGGGCCTTTGTGGACAGATTAAACAGGAACCTGCTCCAATCCCTCCGTATGTTCTTACTGGCGGTTTCCCCCAGAGCCAGGTTTCCTGCAGACCCCGGGTTTCCTGCAGACCCTGGGTGTCCTGCGGGTGTCCTGTGGAGCCCGGGTTTCCTTGGGTTTGGGAGAGGTGCACTGGGCCAGGGGAACATCTGAGAGTCTATTTAAACACCCGGACAGGTGGAGGCTGGGTGGCGCTGTCAGGTTTTACAGAGACACACCCAGTGACTTGCCATGTTCACAATAAACCATAACCCTTCCCACTGTTCAGCCAGCTCATGTAACTGCTGCCTTTGTGTTTCCTTTGGTTAGCAGTTTCTCTCTCCCTTTATGTCTCATGGCACTTTGCTACCATCCTGAACAAGAGGGTTCATGTGTAGAGTGTTAATCTCATCTGAGAAGCACTGCACGTATAACATCATATCAAGGTTAAAACTGCAGCGTTTGCACACCTCTGCCAATTACTAAATCTCACCATCATCTGTGACTGCTGTTGGCAGAGGCAGAAGGTGGTGGGCAAAGGGAAGCCACTCCAGAGGAATAAAACCTGCACTGGATTTCTAGCGGTCACTGTCAGAATGCCTCACTGTCACAGACAGACACGTGGTCTGGCTCCACACAGACACATATTCACTCCTCTTTCTGCAGGACTTCTCTCCGGTCCTGAAGACCTGTGATCCATCGGGTCACTCCTTTCACACCCGCTGCCAGTGCCGGAGGGTGTCGCTGTGGGGCTTACGCCTGGGTCGTTAGCTTGTGCTCATGCAGGAACTGGCTGCGTGATTCAGGATTCCTCTGCCAGCCACAGCTGTGCTGGATTCAGGATTCCTCTGCCAGCCACAGCTGTGCGTGATTCAGGATTCCTCTGCCAGCCACAGCTGTGCGTGATTCAGGATTCCTCTGCCAGCCACAGCTGTGCTGGATTCAGGATTCCTCTGCCAGCCACAGCTGTGCTGGTCAGAGCCTGCGTGTCAGAGCGGTCTGAGAATGGGACAAGGAGGAAGGGAGAGCTCAGACTGAGAAGGGTATTTCTGCCAAATTGTGCTTTACTCTTTATAAGGCTACATGTATTAAAAGCATCAGTGTGTATGAGAAGAGCAAGTTCAGGGTGTGGCTGCTTATTTTCATTCCTCTGCAGCTATGAGCATGAGAGTTGAATGTGAGGCATGAAAGACTGCTGTATGAGGCTGAGCTTTGGGGGAAATAGGAAACAGGTCTGTCTGTTAGAGCCCTTGTCTGTTCAGCATTGTATGTCTTACAGGACTTAGTTGCTCCAGATTTTAGAATGCTGTTTCCAGAAGTGTTAGACGATGACACTTTTCAGACATGTGACTGGCTGAGAGATTCCTCAAAGGTTCAAAGGTTAAGCCATGAAGAGCAGTATTAGAGCTGCTGCCATTGTATCCTTGCTATAAAAGTGCTGTGTCCTCATGCCCTCTGTGTGGGCCGCAGTGTCCGTCAGTGTGAGTGGCACACAGGTAATGTTTGACTTCATTCATACACATACTGTATGCAGTCAGAGAGGTCCTCTTAGTTCTGTCCTATGGAAAGAGCCAAGTGATAAAACATTTATTGATCTCAACCAATTCTCTTACTGCAGACAAAGGCCACTTTGCTCTCTTATCTCAGCAGTTAATCTGGAAGTGAAGCCCTATAAATATGGTGAGATTCACCAGCCATCAGCCAGGGAGCTGTTTCTCTGAGCGAGAGTGTGTTTCTGAGTGAGAGTGTGTCTGAGTGAGAGTGTGTCTGAGTGAGAGTGTGTTTCTGAGTGAGAGTGTGTCTAAGTGAGAGTGTGTCTCTGAGTGAGAGTGTGTCTCTGTGAGTGTGTTTCTGAGTGAGAGTGTGTCTCTGAGTGAGAGTGTGTCTGAGTGAGAGTGTGTCTCTAAGTGAGTGTGTTTCTGAGTGAGAGTGTGTTTCTGAGTGAGAGTGTGTCTGAGTGAGTGTGTGTCTGAGTGAGAGTGTGTCTGAGTGAGAGTGTGTCTCTGAGCGAGAGTGTGTCTCTGAGCGAGAGTATGAGTGAGTGTGTGTCTGAGTGAGAGTGTGTCTGAGTGAGAGTGTGTCTCTGTGAGTGTGTTTCTGAGTGAGAGTGTGTCTGAGTGAGAGTGTGTCTGAGTGAGAGTGTGTTTCTGAGTGAGAGTGTGTCTGAGTGAGAGTGTGTCTCTGAGCGAGAGTGTGTCTCTAAGTGAGTGTGTTTCTGAGTGAGAGTGTGTTTCTGAGTGAGAGTGTGTCTGAGTGAGAGTGTGTCTGAGTGAGAGTGTATCTTTCTGTAAGTGTGTGTCTGAGTGAGAGTGTGTCTCTAAGTGAGAATGTCTCTGTGAGTGTGTTTCTGAGTGAGAGTGTGTCTGAGTGAGTGTGTCTCTTTGTGAGTTTGTGTTTCTGAGTGAGAGTGTGCCTGAGTGAGAGTGTGTCTCTGAGTGAGAGTGTGTCTCTGTGGGTGTGTTTCTGAGTGAGAGTGTGTCTGAGTGAGAGTGTCTCTGAGCGAGAGTGTGTCTCTAAGTGAGTGTGTTTCTGAGTGAGAGTGTGTCTGAGTGAGAGTGTGTCTCTAAGTGAGTGTGTTTCTGAGTGAGAGTGTGTCTCTGAGTGTGTTTCTGAGTGAGAGTGTGTCTCTGAGCGAGAGTGTGAGTGAGTGTGTGTCTGAGTGAGAGTGTGTCTCTGAGCGAGAGTGTGTCTGAGTGAGAGTGTGTTTCTGAGTGAGAGTGTGTCTCTGTGAGTGTGTTTCTGAGTGAGAGTGTGTCTGAGTGAGAGTGTGTTTCTGAGTGAGAGTGTGTCTCTGTGAGTGTGTTTCTGAGTGAGAGTGTGTCTGAGTGAGAGTGTGTTTCTGAGTGAGAGTGTGTCTCTGTGAGTGTGTTTCTGAGTGAGAGTGTGTCTGAGTGAGAGTGTGTCTCTAAGTGAGTGTGTGTCTGAGTGAGAGTGTGTCTGAGTGAGTGTCTCTAAGTGAGAATGTCTCTGTGAGTGTGTGTTTCTGAGTGAGAGTGTGTCTGAGTGAGTGTGTCTCTGTGAGTTTGTGTTTCTGAGTGAGAGTGTCTCTTAGTGAGAGTTTGTCTCTGGCCTTGTTTCAGTGCGTCAGTGTTTGCTCTTGTGTGCTGATGTATTGAACAGAAGACATTGTGTGGTAGTGAGAGCACAGGGCTCTGGATCTGAAGGTCTAAAGGCTGGAGTCACGGCTACTGAACATGTGACTATTTTACATTAATTGTGCATTAATTGTGCAGAACTGTAAGCATATTCCCTGTGCCCGTCTCTTCCTTGGTGAGAAATGGAACACATGTTAAGCAGTACAGCTCAAAGCTGCATTCACTGTTTAATCACTCCCAATCACAGAGTAATTACTTCCTTTCAGGAACCAAACCCTGATCAGAAGCTCTTGGGCTGTCAGTGTCCTCACCAGGAAAGGGGAGGGGACAGAGTGCAGTAATGCAGTGCAGTAATCTACCTTTCAGATTTGGATTGTAATCTACCTTTCAGATTTGGATTGTAATCTCCCTTCCAGTGTTTAGATTGTAATCTACCTTTCAGATTTGGATTGCAATCTACCTTCCAGTGTTTAGATTGTAATCTACATTTCAGATTTGGATTGTAATCTCCCTTCCAGTGTTTAGATTGTAATCTACCTTTCAGATTTGGATTGCAATCTCTCATTCACACAGAGTCACTTTGCCCCTCTTCCACTTTGAAATGACCTGTGATTGTCATTGACAGATAGCGCTGATCTTGAAGACAGCAGAACAATGTAAACATGAATACAGGGTGTATGTGACCTCAGATGTTTGCGTTAGGAGCTGTAGCGGAGCGAGCGGGGGGGCAGAGGGTGTGGCTGCCCCAGGCCCACGGTTCTTCCAGTTACAATGGGGCCCACCTTGGGCCCAATCTGCATGACTAAACATGCATTTTTGTTGTTTAGTTGAATATTTTGAATAAAGTTTGTTTGTGTGTCTTGATTGCGGCAAAAAAATAGAAAGTCAGTCTGAGGGCGTAATGGTTTCGACCAACCTCTACAGCTAAGTATCTCGCTGCAATATTTATTTTGAATGAGCAGAGACACAATAGAGTTACAGAAAACTTTATTCGCTGTCCAGTATGCTTGTGTAAGTACAAACAGAAAAATTACGCCCTCTGTTCAAGTCCTAAAGTATAGGAACTAGGCTGTCTTGTTGTATTTCCCATCGCCGTCACTGCTGACGGAACCGCGGTATTTAAAAATGGTCTCACGCAATGAGGTGTGCTATAATAGTACACCTCATTGTACTCCGCATTTCTCTCCGTTCCGCCCTTCCGTCTCCATAAGTTTCCCCTTGGATCTGTCTTGCATCTCCATACAGCTTATAATAGGCTGTATAAGGGCCCACTACAGGTCCTCACCCCCTCTGCAATGAGCCATCAGCTCCGCCCCTGGTTAGGATCTTTATTCTGTAACCCCTCAATACCACAGTCAGTTTTGCATTAGGAAACCATACTGGTTTTGAACCCAGAGGTCCAGACTCCGGTGCCCCACTGCATGTCTGCCTGCGTTACTTGTTGTGACCTAATGTTCTCTGAACATTTTCTGAACGTTCTTTCCCTGGTTTTCCTGACAGCAGGACCCTATGATCCTGGAGGCCTTGAATGGATCTGGTGATGACCTGGAAAATTCGGGCTCAGGGGACTGGGAGTCCTCTGGAGTCCACCCCCCCGCAGAGGGGGAGACTGGCACCCCCTCAGCCCCACCCAGCAGCCCCCACCCTGAGGACTTCCAGCACCAAGCCGTCTCTGCCAGTCCCATGGAAACCAGGCGAATAACCACACCCCCTCATGCCAAAGCCACGCCCCTCGCCCCTCCCACTGCAATCACTGCTGGGAATGTGGAGCATGAGGTTGCAGGGGAGTCGATGATCACCCCACCCGAGGAGGAGGGGACAGCGCCCCCTGCCGCTCGCCGGCACACCACACCCCGATTGGAGGAGGCCGACGGCCCGGACTCCTCTGGAGACGGCGCCGAGTCCGGCGACGGTGCGGTCGGGATGTCGACCAGCTCACCGCTCACAACAGCGAGACGCACTGAGTCCATGTTCAATGAGGAGAAGCTCATTCCCCACGGCAGGGCCTATGACACCGACAGCGAGACAGGGGTAAGAACCAGACTGAGGACCCGGCTGCGAGACAAGCCTCACCCCTCCGGCTTAGTTTCTTTTCAAAACAGACTGATAGTTCTAGCAGTTGTAGACTTATGGTTGTTTGTTATTAATAAATGCAGAGATATACTTTCAGTGTCATAAAATTTATGGAAGTGTATTGATGCATCATGTTTACAAAGTAAATACTGGTAAAAGGAAAAAAGAGCATAGCATGCATTTCCACTGACTGACTGTGATTTACTGCCTTACTGTGGCAGTCGTGGGGATTTCTGAGGTTTTTTACTGTCACTTTCACCTGTGTGCATTTCCACACACCTCCCAGGATGACTCAGACCTGACATTTGATCCCAAGACAAAGGAGGAGGAAGCAGAAACAACAGACTCTCCTGTTGGCAGTTTGGCAAAGAGCCAGGGCCTTCTGGAGAAGAAGGAAGTTCTTGCAGGTAAGATCTGCTGATGTGACCATCTAAAGATCACTGATAGGATTTAAAGGAAGCTTGTACACTTAATATCCTCTACATACTTGTGTAACAATGGAGATTTCACAAGGATTAAGCTGCAAAGATTGTTTCCTCACATCAAAGATGCCATGTTCTGGAAATATACATCTATCATTTTATTACAATGGCAATGATAGATTTAGTGCCCTTTTAAATCATTGTAGAATATGAGTGATTCATGCATGTGTCATGCAATCATGCTGCAATGGTTTTAGAAAAACAAATCGTGTCCTGGTCATTCAGTCCCCACCTATATCATGTAGCGATCACCTCTGTGCCAGGCACTGTGCCAGGCTGTGTCAGGGTAAACTCTGCCCCTGTGGGCAGTGCCAGCTTAGAGACGGTGCCTCTCTGACTCTGCAGGGGTGCTGATCGGTGGTGTGGGAGGGGTCGTGCTGGCCGTGGCTCTGCTCTCCTTCATGGGCTACAGGATGAAGAAGAAAGACGAGGGCAGCTACTCACTGGATGTGCAGCAGAGCAGATACCAGAGACCCCAGAGACAGGAGGAGTTCCTCGCATAAACCTCTGCACACACACACACACACATACACATGTATTTAATCATATTTAGTTCCTTTCTTTTATTTTATGGATATTGTAGCAAAGTTAACATCAGACAAGGTTAAAACATGGTCATTTAAATTGCCTGTACTGAAAAGTTTAATTCTGTTATACAATGACCTGTCATGAACAGCGTTTAAATGTATGAGGTTATTAAACTGACCTGTTTCTGTAAATCTCACAGCTAAAATATGAACTGTTTTGCTGTAAATAATCAGATATCAGGTGACCTCATCCTTTCCTGCATGGCTGCAAAAAAAAAACAAAGAAACTGAACTTTTACAGGTTGAACACAAGACCATCTGTTCTCCATTTGCAGTCCACCTGTTTTTGCTGCTGTTTTTTCTTTGCAAGGATTAAATTTGTGCACACGTGTGTGATACTATGAAAATACTGCGGTTTGGCTTTTACAGTGGTGTGTTTATATATGTATATCTCTTAAGTTTTTATTATCATGGTGTGATTTTTTTTATTTGTTCCTTCATGCAAGTTTTTTTTTTGTTATTCCCTGCCAGTCTATGTAATTGAGATTGTATAGTTATAAAAACCCAGTTAGACTCCCTCTCATGTTTATTCTGAATTGTAATTTGCATTCCTTCTGCTTGAATGTATCATGGGAATTGTAGTCCTCCATAATGCCACAAAACCTTTGGGTTCCTTCAGTCCCTATTTCAGAGGAAAAGCAGGAATGTAGAGGAAGCAACACTCTGATCGCTGTCTCTTTAGATGATGAGATGCTGGTCTGTGCCAGAGCCCCATGGGGCAGCTGTGATGAGGCTATTTCCACTTTAACTGCCTTCTAATTAGTGGCCTCTCATATCTGAAATTGCTGTTGTTTTTTTTTTTTTTTTTACTTTGCATTGGGAGATAAATTGGCATTGGTTACTTTCAAGTTATGAATTGTTTAAATCTCTTCATTTTACATGTTCATCATTAAGGAAATATGTCCCTTGTGTGAAAGGACTTGCCTGTGCCGTTAAGTTGGAATGAAAGTGTAATGTAATCGTTGTGTGTGTCAGTACCTCGGGATGCGGATGGTTCTGCAGTGTGAGGCACTGGATGGGCACAGACTCACTCTGAGCTCGGCTTCCACCGGGCTCCTCCCTCACTGCTCTGCATGCCTGACTAAACAAGCCCTGGCAGAACAGTCCGAAAGTCACATTTTGTGTCCAATGAATGAATATTTTTGTACAGCAGTGTGGTGTAGTGGTAAGGAGCAGCAGTGTGGTGTAGCGGTAAGGAGCAGCAGTGTGGTGTAGTGGGAATGGCTCCTAACCCAAAGATAGCTGATTTGATTCCCAGGTGAGCTGCTGTCATTGCCCCCTTGGGCAGGGTGATTAACCCAAATCACCACGGTTACTCTCCAGCTGTATAAATGGATAACAGGTACAAACTGTAAACTGTGTAAGTTCCAATGAGTACAAGCATCTGCTAAGCAAAAGTATTGCAGTTCCTTATGAATTTACATAGACTGTTTTGTTGATAAGAAACTGAGGAGTTAATGCTGAAAAAAACAAAATCTTGTGCAAGGAAATGTCTCTTGGCAGAGAGTTGGACCTCGTTTGTCCTGTCTAAAAGTACAGATAATCTTTGTCCTGGGGTATCCCAGCAGTGTCGTGTCATCAGATGCAGTTACTTCTCTGCCATCTAGTGGCTTTGGATGAGACTCACCATGACCTTAGAGTTCTGTCGCACAGCCCTTATCAGCACAGTTAGAACTGAATATAAATACTGTATTGGTAAAACTGCAGGTGCACATCTGTGTATTTTCTGCTCATGTCATGGTAGGATTGTTTTTACCACAAACCACAACTGTTCTCAGAACCTAAATGGATGGGTAAACTGGTTCACTCAGGTGCTGATTAGCTGAATTTTCAGGTGAAATGCAAACCCTGGGACAGACTTCCTGTGGGGTCAGGCACATCTGCTTCCTCAGGCTGTGCTGGCAGTTATGAGGATGTAGTATGCATAATGTACAGCAGGGGGCAGATCTGAGCTGACAGAAAACCAGAATCAGAATCAAGAAATACTCTGGGAAAACAAATCTCAAGTTTACTTGAAGCACTTTCCAGGAATTGCAATATTAAATATGAAGGAGAGGACCTATCACAACTCATCAGAATTATTCCACACAGCAGTGTTTCCCAACCCTCTCCTGGAGTACCCCTTGTCTTGCATGTTTTGGATCTCTCCCTGCTCCAACACAGCTGATTCAAATGATCAACTTGTTATGAACCCCTGAAGCTGCTTAATAACAAACTGATCATTTAAATCAGTTGTGTTGGAGCAGGGAGAGATCTAAAACATGCAAGATAAGGGGTCCACCAGGAGAAGGTTGGGAAACGCTGCCATACAGTATGTGGTTACTGCATCACTTACACAGCCTGTCAACTTTGCCTCACTAGTAGGAACTTCACACAAAGTACACTGACCTCTCCAGTAGAAGGCACCATTATTCCGGTGCCCCATTGCTCCCATTATCTTTCCAACAGTTTTTCCAGAGAGCTCTTTCTGCTCAGGTCAGGGAGCAGTCATGCTGACAACAGTGGCCTCTGACCCGTCTCTTTACAAGTTACGTCAAAGTGTTCAAGCATTTATCAAGTATCCAGATATCTTATCACCTTGTAAGAGATTGCCTTTGATGAATTCTGACACCCCCATTAAAAACAAACTGCTTGGTGCCACCATAATCCTCTTCCTCACGCTTATTCAGCCACGTCTTTTTTATCAGCTGTCATTTTTGATTTGATGGGATTATGTCCTGTACTGTCAGGTTACTGAAATAACTGTTCCTACTACCAAGTACACTGAAGCACACTGAGTGTGACATGAGAAAAGGGGTATGGATGTAACTTTGGGACTGGGCAGCTCTGGCCCCACCCTGTGACTGTGTAAGAAACAGGCAGCAGAACGAAAGCAGGCCTCCCTGCTGCTCAGAACCCGGTGTGACTCTGTGGCTGGGCCCCTGCCTTCACTCCACCACAATTTCCGCTAAAATCAAACATCTGCTTAACACCTTAGACCAGGGGTGGGCAACTCCAGTCCTGGAGGGCCATGGTCCTGCTGTTTTTCTTGTTGACCAACTAAATACAATCTCTGATTGGCTGAAGAGCAAGCACACCTGTTTTCAAGGTGAAAATCAACAGGTAACTAAGAGATGAAAACAAAAACCAGCAGGACACTGGCCCTCCAGGACCGGAATTGCCCACCCCTGCCTTAGACTGTGTAGTGTGTCAGGCCCTATAAGCAATCATAATCACTCTTTTGAGCATGTTACCAGCTGCAGCATTTGTTTATTCTTCTAACAGCTACCACTTCAAAGAAACGTACGGTAAGTGGCTTCCGTATTGCTGCTGACTCCTGAGGGGGTGATGCACATCATAAGAGTTTATCAGAAGTGATATCAACACAATTAAGTAAACATTTACTGCCCTACAGAAGCAAATCTGGAAAGATGCAGTGAGTCATATTTAATACTTTCATTGAGAAAACACTTTTTTTGCAAGCCACAAAGACGATCGCAAATTCACAGCATGAGCAAAAACAAAGAGGTCTGGAGCCATTGTGGCAATAAAAAAACCATGCTTCTCTTTACCATCAGACTATGGAGAGCAGTTCCCAGCTCTTCTTCAGCTTGCAGACTCTACGCTTTACGACACTGCGGGTGCTGTCATGTCAGAACAGGGACGATCATACACAGTACCTGGTACATGGTGAGTGTAAAACTGCACATTGCTTGCTCTTGGCTCCTGTGGATGTTTCCTTTTGGTTGGTGTAACATTATCTTGCTGGCTAATGTGCACCAGCAAACTGGCACTGACAGGGACGAGAATGCTAACTTTCAGATGAATCCGAAAACAAGAGACATGCAACTTCACAGAATCTTAGTTACCTGGGGGCCCAACAGCTGGCTTGCTGTCTGTTAATCCCTTCAGCCAGATAGCTGCTAACTATCAGACAATAGCTTTGTTTCTTATTGTTGTCAGCGTTGTAGTCTTCGAGATAGCTAATCAGCTAAATTGATTGTTTTGCAAAACTTCAGCTGATTACATTCTACAGATTATAGTTTATTTACCTAGCAATGGAATACATCGCTGACAAGTGAACAGTTGGCTACAAAACACAGGACAGGTGTAGACGTGATAACTAAATGTAGTTATCATAGAGGTGTAGACATGATAACTAAATGTAGTTATCATACAGGTGTAGACGTGATAACTAAATGTAGTTATCATAGAGATGTAGATGTGATAACTAAATGTAGTTATCATAGAGGTGTAGATGTGATAACTAAATGTAGTCATTATACAGGTATAGGTATGCTGACTAAAGGTAACTATCATGCAGGTGCATGTGTGACAGCTGAAGTAAGAGACTGCCCAGAGTTTCTGCCAACAGAAATTTTCATCTGTCCAAACTGTGGATGAGGTTTTAAAATTTGATTTGCTGTTAAATTGCATCCATTGCTATATACAAATTGTACAGCATACAATAAGAATTATTTCAGATAAATATCTAACATGTTTGAATATTCCTAGAAAGCCTAAATTAAAATAATCTTACAGCTCCACAAAATAGTGACAGTGTATTCAATGTAAATAAGGAAAAGTGGTCTGTCCTTTGAAAGTAGACTCCATGAACAAAAAAATGAAAAACATTCTGTATTTAACCAAGAAACAACGTTACTTAACATAACTAAGGCCCCACACAGTCCTCTTGAACCTGAACTACTTTAGTATGGCTGTTTAATGCTAGTTGTACACTGCTGGTATGTCTGCATGCAAAGTGTTGGTGCAGTTGGAAATGGGAGTGAGGCGTTTCTGTTTGCATAACAGTGCGAGTCTGAAAGCTGAGGGTCAGATTTCAGAGTCATATGATCAGAGCCAGGCTGTTTAATAGGGGTGGGCACCCCTGGTCTCTGGGATTTAGTCTCATTATGTTTTAATTTGTAAAAATGAGGCCATATTAGCAGTAACTGCTTGTCCTGGATGATTCACGGCCTCTTGCACAGTGTCTATAAGATCCAGGTACCACAGCAGCGTGAGCTGCCTTCTGGTCTGGCCCACTGTTGTTCTTGGCATTAAGAAGACAGAGTCACCCCCAGACACCCCCCATTTCCAAAAGGCTGAGAGTCTGAGATCAGATAATGTTGTGTGGTAGCTGAGTAAATTGTCAGTGCTGAGTGAAGCCTGTATCCCACACATTAGCCATTCATCCCCATCCTCTCATCACCTGCCAGCTACTGTATCCCTCAAACCACAGCACCATCCGTCAGCCCACCCTCCAGATCTCGGTGAATACCAGCCAGTGTCAAAGTGACGTCCCTTTGCTCTGCTCCTCCCAGCAGCACAATGGCTGGCTCATCCCGTTGTCCTGCTACCAGCTGTTTGACTTTGCTCTGAGCTGCCTGGTGGACCAGCTGAACCAGCTGATCAGTCCATCACCAATGCCTCCCTCCCCCTTTCTGTCATAAGAAACGAGAGCAATTTTGTTTCTCCCATTTGGCCTTGATGAAAGTTTGAACTGGGTTTAGTCCAACCTTTGGCTCGTACAGTGAAATATCATCCCGAGATTCTGTAACGTCTCAAACAATATAAGAGGTGTGACCTGTCCCAGTCAGCCTGGATGCTGAGCCCAGCAATGGATCAGAAAATAAGAGGCTTTCCTGAAAAAAAAAACAAAAAATAGTTTCTCAGGATTTTAATTAGTGAATTGCTGGTGGCTTAGTGTTCTCAGTTAATTCTAGCGTTTGTTATGCAGTAACTGTACTGTGGCTGGAGCAGTTTTATTGATGGCACTGGTTTTCTCTGTTATCTGATTGAGAGTATTTTTGAAAGAAATGAAACCCTTTCCTCTCAGCTTGTAACTGTATATTCCTTTATATTCCTTTACATCTCATTTCAGAATAAATTAAAATAAAATCATGGATCACAGGCACTCCTATCCAGAGCAACCTACCGGCTGCATCTAATAAAGTGGCACGAAAAGTTATGCAAACAGGACACTATGGACCACATTCGAACATGCGTGCCAGACACAGTGCTGATCTCACAAGTGCTTGAGACTGTCTGAGACACTGTGTATGTGTGCTGAACGGTTCAAGGGGAAAGGAATTTAGTAGCTGGAATGAAAATGGATGTCCTTAGGAGGTTGAGGTTGAGCTGGTGATGTAATATCTCCCCAGTGTGTGGACTGTAATTGTATGGGAAAGTGTGGCCTGTTTTCCAAGCCTGACTTCTACAAGGGCAACCTGCTGTCCCCAGTCTCCAGCTGTCTGCTACTCTTCATCTTCATTTTCTTCTCTTTCTTCATCATCCTCAAGGTAATGAGCAATCCTCACTCTGCTGCCGGTGTCATCTCATCTTTGAAGGGGTGCTTACAACACAGACACTCCTCCTTTGGGTCATGAAATTTGGGTCTGATAAAACTGTCCTTACAAAAATGGAGATCCTATTTCTTTGGCTCAAGATGACAGCCATAATTCACACATAACCACTGCATTTTACAAGCATGTTCATCCTGAACAGGAGTTTCCATAGCAGAGAAAAGAATGATCCCACTGACCTGTTTCCCACAGGCCTAAATGATCAACTGTGTGTGGAACTGCTACAAATGCATCAACAATTGGAACCTGCCAGAGGTGGCTGTGGGCCCAGTGCTCGAGGTTCCCCCCTTAGATAGCTGCAATCAAAAAAGTTCCACAGCCCACAGACCCAGCAGAGACCCAGCTCACAGACCCAGCGCACAGACCCAGCTCACAGACCCAGCAGAGACCCAGCTCACAGACCCAGCTCACAGACCCAGCAGAGACCCAGCTCACAGACCCAGCGCAGAGACCCAGCTCACAGACCCAGCTCACAGACCCAGCAGAGACCCAGCTCACAGACCCAGCAGAGACCCAGCTCACAGACCCAGCGCGCAGACCCAGCGCAGAGACCCAGCTCACAGACCCAGCAGAGACCCAGCAGAGACCCAGCTCACAGACCCAGCAGAGACCCAGCTCACAGACCCAGCGCGCAGACCCAGCGCAGAGACCCAGCGCAGAGACCCAGCTCACAGACCCAGCTCACAGACCCAGCGCAGAGACCCAGCTCACAGACCCAGCAGAGACCCAGCTCACAGACCCAGCTCACAGACCCAGCAGAGACCCAGCTCACAGACCCAGCGCACAGACCCAGCAGAGACCCAGCTCACAGACCCAGTTCACAGACCCAGCGCAGAGACCCAGCTCACAGACCCAGCTCACAGACCCAGCAGAGACCCAGCTCACAGACCCAGCAGAGACCCAGCTCACAGACCCAGCGAGCAGACCCAGCTCACAGACCCAGCAGAGACCCAGCTCACAGACCCAGCTCACAGACCCAGCAGAGACCCAGCTCACAGACCCAGCGCAGAGACCCAGCTCACAGACCCAGCTCACAGACCCAGCAGACCCAGCAGACCCAGAGACCCAGCTCACAGACCCAGCGCAGAGACCCAGCTCACAGACCCAGCAGAGACCCAGCTCACAGACCCAGCTCACAGACCCAGCAGAGACCCTGCTGCCGAGATGCATGCTTGCTCCTTTCCATGATTGCCATGATGGTGATGATGACGATGCCAGGAATGAATGATTGACAGGTCCCTCTCCGTGCCTCTTGCAGTGCATCCTGCCCACCTATGAGATGCAGTGAAGATGCCAGAGAAAGATCCCCCGCCCATGAGCATGAGGCCCCGCCCCCTTCCTGCCAGCATGAAGCCCCGCCCCCCTACCTGCCAGCATGAGGCCACACACCCAGTCTATCAAAAGTTACAACCGGCCTGATGCCTGACGGGGGAGGTCGTGTGAGAAAAAACAGAAACAGCTGTGATGACATTTGGGTTATAACAAGCAAAACTAGTTTTCTTCCTCACTTCCTGCATTTTCATGTCTTAACAAAAATGGTACAGTGACCAAGAAGGGATATAATAAAATTGCTCTAATGCTGATTAAATACAGTTTCAACAAAAACATCCTCTCTCTAAAATAAAATCCACTGGTAAAAAAAAAAAAAAACAATCTGAATCTAGCATTTAATACAATCTAATTTTTCTCTTCTTTCGTGCTTTCGGGGTGAAAATTGATTGTTTTTTTTATATTATTGGCAAGTATGAAACACAAGGGGAATTTTCTCTTCTTTCGTATTGCAACTATTTCTTCACAGGCTTATGAAGACCCTGTAGTGAGCCACATCTGTGCCATATTCACGCCTGTTGCCTGGCTGCGGCCAGCATTCCTGGTGAGGTATGTTTTTTAAGGAGGGGAGTGAGAAACACTGTCCCACAGGAGAAGCAGGGGTGTGAACATTGGTGCACGCATGCTTCCTACTCCTTTGAATATGTTCTCTTTCTTGTGGCTTCTCTGTGGCTGTCCCCATTTATTGTAATAACCTGAAATGGAGCTGACAACATAATTTGAAAAGAGTTTGCCCGTGGTGATATGTGGTAATCCAAATAGACAATAGTTATTACAAAGTTAGTTGTGTTTGAAAACGTGCGTCCCTGCGGCTGACGACAAGAAAGCGTAAAGCTCCCCGTACCCACACACCTGCCTTCCTTCACCTGACAACCATCATTCTGACATGCAACATTACCGCCACCTAGTGTCCTCGTAGCGTAACCTCCCAAAGCAATTTATAAATACACAATCCATACGAATGGCTCCTGCACTGGCGGTCCATTGAGCCCGCTCTGATGGGCCTGATGTAATTGTATTTTTTCTTGTCCCTTGACATTAAAAGACCACTGAATTCCTGCGGTAACATTAAAGTCGATTAATTGCCCCCAGGGAAGAAATGAACTGTAGTTAGACTGAGTCTAGGTGGTTTGAAGGCGGGTAAATGGGTTTAACAGGAAATCTGTTCTCAAGCCACCACGATGTCACATCGGTGGTGCGTTGGAAGCATCAGTCTGACTGCGCGTCTTCTCTTTTTTCAGTCATCCAAGTCCGTTCATTTTCATTGTAAATTCTGATTCCCCTCCAGTGAAGTATCCCAGTGTGGTGTTTGTGTTTGTCATTTCTGTGTTTGTTAGTCTGTCAATGTGATGCTAAAATAACTAGTCATAACTGGTGTAACGGACCGTAGTTGATCCGTGATGTGTACGGATCCCCCAGTAACAATTGAGAAAACATCAGTTTTTCCTAGTAAGAATTCTATTGCAGACATCCAGAATGTTCATTTTGGATAGGAAGAATGACGTTGTGGACATCTGAAATTGAAAGTCCAATACAAATGAATGGCAAAAATGGCGTCATTTGTCCCAGGAAGAATGACGTTGTGCCTATCTGAAATGACAATTGTGGATAGGAAGAATGTCATTGTGCCTATCTGAAATGTTCATTTTGACTAGGAAGAATTGAATTACGGATATCTGCAATACATATCCAGGCTAGCTATTAAATGTTAAAACGGCTTGCCATAACTACACCTGGTTTCAGATATTTCGACAGCAGACAGTCTGAGTCACAGGCCCTCTCTTACCATTGAGATCATTAGTTTTCACAAACAAACTTTTGAAAACGTAACAGCGGTGTATAAAACCGCTCTCCGAAAACGGACTTCCTCTGAAAGGAGGTGTTTTCAAAATGTGCATTTTCCTTTCCTCCACCTCGATTGGATAAGAATGTTACACGTGTTTAGGTTGTGATCTTTAAATTTGCCCTCTTGGCGAGCATTGACTATAAATACACCATATTCTCGCGAACAAAGTGTTAAGGTACATAACGGACGGGAGGCGAACTCATCGGAACAATGAAATCCTTATTCGGGAGTCTGTTTTGCTGCTTCTCTGTCCTGGCGCTGGAGGTCAGCGCGCAGGACGCAGAGACCATCCTCTCCCAAAGTTACGCGCAGGTTCGACACGGCGGCCGGCAGCGCGCTCCGCAGAGAGCCCGGGCGCCGCAAAGAACCCTGAATCCCGCAGGTAGGTTCTGAAATGTGCGTAACTTGAATTTTCCCGATGTCTGCCGGTAATAAAAAGCTTAGTTCGTGTCACGCTGCTATCATTAATCATAATCTGAGGAGAACCTTGGTCTGAGTAATCTAAACAAGCGTGAATATTTATTTGTTTGTTAGATCTACATTATTTGAATTGAATTTATCCTGTTTCAGCGAAAATACGTATTTATGTATTGATTCGTTATAATTAAAGTAAAGCGAAATGTATAACAGGCCTCCTCCACTGCATAAATCTTATTACCTCTTAAATTTACATAGTGCTGACAATCGTCATTTTCCAAGCATAGAATACGATTCGTTGCATACAGTGCATCCACCCAACAAAACACATTCATTTTGGCTTACACATGCTAATGTGTGTGTAAATATGAAGAATTAAGAATATATTATTCCCCAAACAAAATGCATATGTATACATTAAATAAGAAACATTAGAATAATTCATTAGCTAATTATCTTAACCTCAGTCATACCTCTCGAGTAACAGAACGCTCAGATTTATTTCATTTAGGCCTATTGTTTAATTAAATTAGACTTGTTTGTTCTTGATTTCGCGAGAGTCCCACTGAAAATAAAAATTATACTTGTCAAAGACAGACCTTGACAAGAAGCCAGTTAACGATATAAGCTTCAGACACGAAACAGACTACAGTCACAAAACAAATGCATTAATCGCATTAATTCACAAAATTTAAGTTAAAAAATGATGAAAAATACGATCATAAGCTCCTCGTGTGCAGCTCAGTGGACGGCGTTAATGAGCTATAATTGATTAACCGCGAACAGATCGACAACCAGGTTCAAATTGAGTTTTGGCGACCTGTATTTCACCAGCGGGGCAAAGCGGTCAAGAGCAGAGCGGAAACACCGCCAACACTACTGCTGCTTGCGAGGCAGGTAGAAAAGATAGCGGTACGAATAAGTTTCTTTAGGGAATTGAACAAATAAAAAATCTGTACAACTAACTGCAGCGGTAGGTCGCAGACTTTTAGACTCTCCATGCTTAATTTCATCTCTAAATGATAAAAATGCAGTAGTATTAAAGATAACATAGCGGAGTGTGAACAGAGCACAGAGATGATTGAAATGGGAATAGTTTATGTCTCAGATGGTTGGGGAGAGATATGCTGCCATTTAATACTTTGATTTTTATTTTTCTAGGGTTTCATATGTTGCTTTAAAGTAAAACATGCGGTCATTTTGGCGTAAGCTTCCTGTTGTTAAATTCGCACAAAAATAGAATTTTTGCTTCGTGTCCTGATTCGCATTTCTGATTAGGGTGAAAAAGCAAACGTGTCGCGGTTCTCCGTGTACAGCTGGCTGCCTTTCGAACAGACTGACGCGCAGCGGACTGCAGCGGTTCCATCGTCGTTCAGTTTTGCGAAAAGAAAAGCGCCCGTCCTGGAGCGCTGGGCAGATCGCGGTTGCCAGTCCCTCTGAGAAAAAGATATTCGGAATAAATCACATATTTGATCTGATGAATGTCGTTTTTGGCCTTGATCTTGGTGAACATGAGAGTTGTGTACCATGTGATGTAGTGGACACATCTGTGTGTATAAGGTAAGGTGTAAGAAATGGGTAAGGCTGTACTGCACATGGCTGATAAACATGTGAATTACATAAAGAATCTGAAGTGCACCCAAGAATGAAAGATGATATATGGCCTTTCTTCCCTTCTCTCTTTCAAGCCATATGAAACACGCTGACATGATTGTCAAGAAGCTCTCTGTGAGCAGTTTGACTTGGGACAGAGTAGCATGTTTTTGCAGCTGATGCTCAGATTTGACTGGAAAGCGCTGCACTGCCTCTGTTTGACCTGCAGGGGCAGCGTCGAGCTGCGTAAGCCGCCCGCTAGACCTGGTCTTCATCATTGACAGCTCTCGCAGCGTTCGTCCAGGTGAGTTTGAGAAGGTGAAGATCTTCCTGGCTGACATGGTGGACACACTCGATATCGGCCCAGACGCCACCCGGGTCGCTGTGGTCAACTATGCCAGCACAGTCAAAATCGAGTTCCTGCTGAAGGACCATCTCAACAAGGAGGAGATGAAGCAGGCTCTGTCTCGCATCGAGCCGCTGGCGGCCGGGACCATGACCGGCCTGGCCATCAAAACCGCCATGGAGGAGGCCTTCACCGAGGAGTCCGGCGCCCGGCCGCGGGACAGGAACATCTCAAAGGTGGCCATCATCGTGACGGACGGCCGGCCCCAGGACCAGGTGGAGGAGGTGTCGGCCACGGCACGCGCCTCTGGGATAGAGATCTACGCCGTGGGGGTGGACCGCGCTGACATACAGTCCCTGCGTCTCATGGCCAGCAACCCCCTGGACGACCATGTCTTCTACGTGGAGACCTACGGCGTCATCGAGAAGCTCACCTCTAAGTTCCGGGAGACACTGTGCGGTAAGAACAGGCGTCTTCCTCCTGCTCTCCTCAGTCCGGCTCTCCTCACTCCGGCTCTGCTTACAGAAACGCTTCTGTGCGAAACTCAGTGCTGCACTGCAGTGGAAGCACATGCTTCCTGCTCTGAATTTATGTTTGACTCATTTGAATTGCTTCACAGTGCAGGACTGTCACTCCCCAGATTCTCCCCATCAACCCTGATTATTATCATATATGATTACTTATGATATTACATATGATTTAAGGACAACTAAAATTAATTGTCATTTATGTACAGTACAGGATTGATTTGTATTTACAATTTTGTTTGAATTTTGACAAACAGAACATTGTGTTGGGAGGAGGGCAAAATTAGCCAAAATGTGACTCAGAATGTGTTCAGTCGTAATGCACAAAAATAATAATCACAGATTTAAAGCGGTTTTACTTTATGTCCAAACCCACTCTGCATTTTTCTATTTTTTTGAAATGGGAAAATGTGGTGGTGTGTGTTAATGTCATGACAAAAATACTAAAGCCCTAAATTTGTGAGTTTTTGTGGCTGAACACCTTGTGATCACATTCAACCAGTCCCTTACCTCCAGGAAGAGGACTTCTTCATCCTTAGTTTTCACTGTAATGGCTGGGAGCATGATTTAGGTCTAAAATATTATCAATCTGTTTACATCTGTATTATCATCAAACATTCTGGCCAAAGTGTTTGATAAGTCTGCATTCACTGCATCTTAAAATCTTACACTATTCACCTGTTTGTACTGATTCATCCACAAAAAAGGAAACATGAAAATAAATCTGCAGGCTTTACTTAGTGAGCATTGAACTACTTGGAGAATTACTTTGCATTTTTGACCAAACACTTTCTCAGATTGTAATTTTCAAATAATTGAGTGTAATTGCTTTTTTCCATATAACTTTTGTGTAATGTCAAAAGCTGGTTAGCTGCTAGTGTTGATAATATTTCAGAGAGCAGCACA
The DNA here is from genome assembly GCA_019176425.1 of Megalops atlanticus. NCBI lineage: Eukaryota > Metazoa > Chordata > Actinopteri > Elopiformes > Megalopidae > Megalops > Megalops atlanticus. The sequence continues at coordinate 242,185 of CM032892.1, forward strand.
AGATGCCCTATGATTTGTTTTGTTTTTTTAAGACAAAGTTTAAGTGCAGTAATTTTGCTCCCCCCCCCAAACGGGACGAAGGCGACTCTCTGCTCGCTGCAGGTCTGGACCCCTGTGCCAGGGAACATGGCTGCCAGCATGTGTGTGTCAGCAGCCAGGGCTCCTATTACTGCAGGTGTCGGGACGGCTTTGTCTTGAACGAGGACAAGAAAACTTGTTCCAAGCAAAGTAAGATCCCTGAGCAATAACTGTCTTCCTATGTCTCTCTCTCTGTTTTGCAAAAAGAATAATATTTTCCTTTCAGTTGTCATATCTGTCTATCTATGTATCTATATTTATATGTATATATAAAAATGTATAGATACAGTATTTATGTGTTTATCTGTGTATATTTTTATATATACCCTGTGTATATATGAAGAAGAGTATGCATATATGGTATACATGGAAATATAATTTAGATCAACTTATGTGATCTGATAGGCATATGTAAGTTATTGCTATACTTGCATATATGCCAAAATGTATATATTGTCATAGCTGTCATTTTGATACTATTTCCAATATTTGCGAAAATGCTGTATATGTATACATGTATGTAACTAGCACACTCATGTAAGCGTGTTGGCAGACACGCTTATAGAAGGATTCCTTAAAGGCCTCAGAAACATCCTCTGGAAGGAGCGTTCCTCCACACCATATTGGCCCCACTTTACAAGACGGTCCTGATTATGCCGTGACTCCATTTTCAAAGGAAATCATTTTTTTTTAAAAATAGGGAAAATGGCACTATCTAATGACACAACTTCAAGGATTTATGCAGAAAGAATTAGCACTTTTTAAACAAGATCATCAACAGGTTTTGTAAAAACAAAAATGGAATTTGTCTTGTACATCATCTCTCATTATTCTCAGTGATACCACTTTTTAGCAGCATGGTTGTTCTTCCCTGCCAACATTTCCCTGTTTGCTTTTCTGCCTCCTCTTTGCTGGGAACTCCTGCTTTATTAAAGGCAAGGAGACACATATGTTTATGAAATTGTTGTTTAATTTTCCTTAATTGGCATCAGACCCTCTATGAATCTTTTAAATACTTGCCAGGATTTTGGTCCTTAAAGGTAACATCATGTTTGTAATGCTATGCTGGCTACACACTGCAGCTGCTGAGTCCACACTGTCAGTGCTGTTGCACTGGTCAGTATCACCAGCTTTCACTACACTTTCACTGTCAGCAGTTGCATTTTTAGATCTTAAATTATGGAATCATTGATTTATCCCATATATTCGTGCCAATATGGCAGCTTATTTCTGCTCCTTCCCCACCCCCAAACCCCCCCCAAACGGGACGAAGGCGACTCTCTGCTCGCTGCAGGTCTGGACCCCTGTGCCAGGGAACACGGCTGCCAGCATGTGTGTATCAGCAGTCAGGGCTCCTATTACTGCAGGTGTCGGGACGGCTTTGTCTTGAACGAGGACGAGAAAACTTGTTCCAAGCAAAGTAAGATCCCTGAGCAGTAACTGTCTTCCTATGTCTCTCTCTCTGTTTTGCAAAATAATATTTTCCTTGCAGTTGGCAAAGCCTGTTATTATTTTGGTGACCCCATGTTTTTGGGGCAGCATGACAGGTGTTTGATTCCTCTGTTTCCTTGACTACCATGATCTTTAACATTACTTCATGCCCAGTCTATATGGCTATGGGGAGATATTCTGATTTTACAACAATGTGGAGATGTGGAGGAGAACAGAGAACAGGGAGAGGATGATTATCTAATATATTTACACTGTTTTCATGTTATCAGCTGACAGAGTATTTTGTTGCGGTGATCACTGCTAATGTTATCTGGGGGCCATGAACAAGGCCGGGGCGGGGCCAGGGTGGGTCAGGGGTGGGATCAGGGGCGGGGCTCTAAATCCCTGTCTCAGAGGAAGCCAATGGAAACAGGCCGGGTCATGAGCCCTACTTCTGGCCACTTCCAGGTTTGAGGCACAGATGAGTCTGCCATCATGGGCAGTAATAAACAGCAGAATCTTCATTACTGCAGGATACTGCTGTATATACACCATTACCAGCCACAGTGCCTAACACGCAATTCCGTCAAACATGTCTATCTGAAAGTTTTTCATTTCTCTGTGCTTGTAATCATGTCTTACAAATCTTAAAAATGATCATCATCCTTTGGAGGGAACTGATGGTTGTTCTCAGCCTGGATTGGTTTACTCAGAGTGTGTATCCACGTTAATATGACCAATCCGTGTGAGAGTACTAACCCGCCTGCCGGAAGGCCCTGTCCCACAGGCCCAAGGCTATGCTCTCCTCCTGCTTGTTTCAGGTCTGGACCCCTGTGCCAGAGAACACGGCTGCCAGCATGTGTGTGTCAGCAGCCAGGGCTCCTATTACTGCAGGTGTCGGGACGGCTTTGTCTTGAACGAGGACAAGAAAACTTGTTCCAAGAAAAGTAAGCTCTTGCATGCTGCCATGGTAATGGCTTTGGAGGGGGTGGTGTCTGGGTTGGGCTTCATATGTATGATATACCGTTATATACATACATAATAAACTCCTACATGATAAATATACTACTCATATTTTGTATTTCATATTTTGAGGTATAATGTCAGAGAGCTAGGTGGATATACTGATAGATAGCTTTGTGCATCAAAATAAGACATACCAATATAAGGAGTATATTTATTATGTACATCAGCATATGTCATATTTTGAGAAATACATAAAGTGTTGCCTGTCTCATATATCTAACTAAACGTGTCTAATGTCAAAGACGTTAAAATACAACAGGGAGAAGTGTTCTTACATGGCTCTGTTCCTATGAACAGATGCAGGATTCATATTTTATGAACATTCATTTGATGAAAACTGCCGTTCGTAAAATTTTACAGCCAAACAAAGTCAGAGGTATTTAGATGACAGCATTTGTCTGTTTACTAATGCAGGACATACTGGCTTATGTGTTTTGAAACATTATAATGTTTGTTTCTGATATTCCCTGGAGACATGGCTCCCAGAGTTCACTCTGATCATGGTAAGATAAAGTCGATCACCTTGATCGCGTCACACAGTGTGGGTTTACCTGCTGGCCCAGGCTTCACTCTGCTGCATCATCATTAATTCAGCCATTTTATGTGCAATTAATCTCTCCTCGATCCCCCTGCTCCTGCCATTTAAATTCCATATCCCAGGTAACACATAACATTCTTGCAAGGTTGCTACAGCTTTACAGCAACATTGTGGGAACATTAGAGTGCAGATCCAATCGACACAATGCACTTTGCCCTTAACTCTGAGGAACAAATTAAGCAAGTGTAACTTTTTTATTTCTTATGCAACATGATTCCCTTGGCAGTTGCTGAAATTAATAAAACTGTTCTGTGATCATTTAAAATAAGGTTAAGCACAAAGTGTATTGCAGTTAGATTGCACCTGTCCCTTGGTGTTAGCAGTGCTGTCCCAGCGTATTGCAAATGCTTCTGACCCTAGCCATGGAACTGCAGCACTCACCCGTCTCCTGATCCTACAGCAAGCACATATAAATTACTGGATCATCGTATAGATAATCTACTGTTTTACAGTGAACAGAGAACAGTGAACCCATAGCATTGTCATAAAATTTATTTATTTTTAGAGAGGCAATCTGGTGGTTCATCATAAATATAATCTACTGATTTTAATGTATCTGCAGACTGGACAGGATTATTGAATAGCTCCCTACAGACTCTAATGTGAGCACAGATGGATTTTGGGAAGGGTAGTGTACTCACAAGGCAGTGATGCAGACAGGATATGGGATTATGGGATAGCTATGACACTGATTTTACACAGAATACTCATTAAAATGGGATTCGGGGATAATTCATGTATTGATGCTACAAAGAAGAAGGATACACTGTGGGACTGATTACCTCGTTTTACAGAGGGCACATGGGTTGCACTAGTACCTGCTTACAGTGGTGCACAGGCAGGCGGGAGGGCTTCAGGGCAGGTGGGCAGCACCTGTGTGTGACTGTGGGAGGAGCTAACGCATCGTCTCTCTGCTCTGCCAGAAGAAGTGAGGGCCGAGGTGACTGTGGACCCCTGCAAGTGCGAGGCTCAGCTGGCCTTTCAGAGAGCAGCACAGGCCTCCATCCAGGAGCTGAGTGCAAGACATATCCTTTCAGCCGCGATCACACTCACACACACACACACTCACACACACACACACACTCATACACACACACACTCTCACACTCACTCACACACACACTCTCACACTCACTCACACACACACACACTCATATGTTATTTTACATCAACTATACCATAATGGGAGTAGTTCAGTTTTTGCACACTGTTCTCTGACATATAAATGATGTCATGGATTTTAAAGTATAGTAAGCATTTAGTGTGAAATACATAACAAACCATACCATCTGCTCATCTCAGATTTTCTTAACACATTGTACTAGCTGACATCTCCAGCAGAGTGGAGCAGATTGAGAATGGACTGCGTGGTTTCTAGAGGGAGAGAAACGCGCCATTCTGATCACTGAGGACTGATCACTGAGCAATCCTTCCTGTTCATAACCTGTCATCTCAACCAATCACAACAGCTGTGTGTGTCCACAGTATGAAACACTGTGTACTCTTTGTTCTACTGCAACAGCTGATCAGCCACTGAGCAGCCCATCTATCCATGATGCCTCAAATGGACCAAGCAATGTCATCACTGGCTTCCCTGGATCGACTTGAAGGACATTGCCCCTCTGGCACAGAGCATTACTAATATTCCGCTGTAACTACCATCATGCATTTCACAGTGTCATTCCCCAGCCACTGAGATTCATATTCACTGATATCAGCTGCTTATTATCTTTGTGGTTGAACAGTATCTCTGTTATGACAGCTTGTCTCCTTGTGATTTTGTATGAGTACAACAGTGGTGCTAATTATATAACCAATGCAATGAGGAAAAAGTAGTGTGTAAACCTATACTGCAGTGTTCTATATAATTAGCATGTATTGCATTTATTTTAATAATCATATATATAAGGGATAATAAACTTTCACTGGGGAAAAAATAAAAATAATTCTATATCAAGCCTTTTACATAACACCACATCAATGTATGTGAAGAAGTTTCATTATGTGTAGACATTATGTCATTCTGGGTAGATACAGTATAAATACATATTAAACCCAGCAGTAGAGTTATACAAAGAACTCAGGTAGCAGTTGGGTGTGTACTTATTCCTTAGGGACGAAGACAGTGATTCCTGTATATCAGCAGACACAGGCAGTAGCATAACTTCACTGATCCTGAATCAGAATTAGTTGCAGTTATTTAATGTATTTATCATGTTAACATGGTGAAAGAATAGCAATATTTTCTCAATTACAATAATAGGCTTAAAAACTGATTGTAATGAAAACTACATTTTTCTGGTTATTATAGTCTATTCACTGCTTATTAAATATGTGCATCCAGGAGAGCTGTTATCAATCAGTGGCATAACATTCAACGGAAAAGGTAAATGATCAGTTGAATCATTTACTACAGGTGTGCTCCTGTCGTGAGCACTCAGACAGGGGTCTGCAGCTCGGGCTCTCAGGCCCAGAGAGGCTCCCGCAGCTGAGCCCTGGGCTCGGGTTCGACACCCACATTCACCTGCATAACAGTGCAGAGTCCTCATTCACAGTCATTTAGGCAATAAGTGCACTGCTGAGGAGTAAAACAAGAATTAGAGAAACCAGAACAGGATCTCACAGAGGAGGAGACACACTCAGGAGATCAGATAGAAACCCTCTCTGGCTGGACTACGAGATGGGCACACACTGTACTGCTATGTAAAGGTCCTTCCTGTGTGCCTCGTTTTGCTTTGGAGAATAGTGGTGTGAATCGTCACACCAAAGCAATGCTGGAGCTGAAGACACTCTGACCGCAGAGTGATGCAGGGGACAGTCCCAGTCCTGAGCAGCTGTGTCAACATTTCATGTTCATTTTTAAATGCTTGAAATGCTGGAAACTGTATGATGAAAGAAAACTGTAGCATTCAATGTGCCATCAGCCAATTTATGGGTTAGTGAGTCATATGGATGTCTCTCTGGATGCCCTGCAGAAATAACCACAACAATCCTGCTATCAGACTCCTTAAAACAGGTAAACACTGAGCCTCATTCTAACACAGTGTTTCTCAACCCTGCTCCTCGCGGCACCCTGTCCTGCATAGCTTCTATCTATCCTTGCTGCTTGATTAAATCAGGTGTGCTCAGCTAATAAAATGTGCCACTGATGAGTTCAGTCAGGTAGGTAGAGCAAGGATAGATAGAAGATATGCAGGACAGGGTGCCGCGAGGAGCAGGGTTGAGAAACATTGTTCTAACACATACAATTCAGACACACTTTCATGCAGGCACACAATAAATAGCTACAGGTTTGCCACAACTTTGCTGCCTCTTTTGAAGTGCAAAGCATTGTGGGTAATTCAGACACAGACCTGATGGTAATGCCACAGTACTGAAGGGTTGTGTGTAATCCGGCTCATCACTGCTCTGCTCTCCTGACTGCATGAGACTGGATGTGCTGCGGAAATCTACCTGCTGTGAAATTCATTCGGATAAAAGAATAACGCAGATGCACAGCGCATGTGTTGGCCAGTAGCTTTACAGTACAGTGATTGGGTTGTTGTACCATTTTCTGCTACCAGAGGAGAGTAACGTGTCGTCTCCTACTGCTAAGTTTATCACTATGTGTCACACCCAGCATAAAGCCAGGAGAGTAGCAGGCAGCAGAATGCTGTCAGAGGTCACATCACTCCCTGAGAGCTGGCTAGCAGGGTTGCCTGTGGAGCTAACGGCAAACTGCCTTTAGGTCAGCTGATAAGGATGCTGGTGATTAGAGCAGGTTGTGCAATGAGAGCAGGGATTTGGATCTCACTCGTGGATGTGGCTTGTTGCAGCAGCTCTGTACAGATGTATGTGCAGGTGACTGGCCCTGCCCGCTAAAAACACACCTGGCTGGTTATGAGCAAACTACCCTGTGTCTCTAAGCTGCGGAGACAGGATGAGGGGATCCAGCTGTAACAGGCCTTCATTCCTCTCCATTTCAGGAAACACAAGACTGACCTCGACCATATAGAAGTACATTAAATATGAGCAAAACATTTATAGCTATATTTGTTCACAGAATCATAAAAGGCCAAAAACTGCAAATACCTCCATAATGCTGACAAATAACTAAGCACCAACACAGATAGGAGGTACACACAGAACAGACCCCCTGGGTGCCTTCAAGAGTAAGCTAAAAACTCATCTCTTCAAGCTTTATCTCTAGTCTACTTTCCTCTCTAGCTATCCTATCTATCCCTACTTTCTATTGAAAAAAAAGCACTCTACACTACTTTAGCACGTAACTCAGTATTTTATTGACCTGTTGTAGTACATTTTGATAACTACCTTTAGCATTGTGATGCACTTATTTGGGAGTCACTCTGGGAAAGAGCGGCTGCTAAATGACGTAATGTAATGTAATGTAATATGGGCAATGAAATACATCTACCATTACTATTCGCAGAGATCAGTTTTACATTTGCCTTCGCTTAGGTACACTAATCATTATATCATCTGGATAGGCCAATAATGGACACAGATAACTACAGTCAGGTGTTAGTGTAATCCAGTTAGCGGATCTATACAAGGTTTGCTGCAATATGATTGCTGGGAACAAGCAGACTATTACACAAGACAAACTGACAACATCCATAGCATGCTACCGGTCATTAGTTAGTGAGGTTTACCTGGCAGACCTATCCTTAAATGAGTCTGCTAAATACATGCATCAACATGCGATTTAATTTGCTTATAGTTCTACTTTTCCTGAAGTCATACAGTAAAGCCATTTAGATGCTTTATATTGTTTTAATAAAGTGTTATGAAGCTCATCACACCCATGTATTCTGTGCAGTTTCTCTTTCACTTGTTTGATACTGTATACATACAGCACAGAAAAGGTCTTACATAATGTCTGTACCTCAGACCCACCTTCCTTCACCAGGAAGCGAAACATTTGGCACTTCCCATCGCTAGACGGCAAACATTCAGAGCTCAGAGTGCTGTTTGCATTATCGCTTTGTCCAAAGCGCTGCCGCGTCTCCTCTGAGTTACCCGGCAACAGTAAATCCTTTCATCGGCTTACAGCACATCAAAAGAGAGGAATAACTTTCTGCCTGAAAGACGCTGTGGAAACTCTTCTCTCAGAGAAATGCCAGGTCTGTATTGCTGGTGATACATCCATAAATGCTGAAAAGGATGTGGGTTCGAGTGTCGGGGCGGGGTAGATGGCACTGCACTCTCCTCTGGCTGCCAGCTGCATCAGAGGCCTCCATGAATGAAGGTTTTGCCGCTCTGTAATACCCTGAATTACTGCATCTGCTACAGGGAAGGCGAGATTATCTGAGGGAGAAAGCCAGGAGGCTCACCTTTAACTCTGATATGATGTCCAGATACATCAGATTGCACAAATATTTACTCTTGACCTGGAACATTCAGGATAGACTCTTTCTGCCACAGAAATGTTACTTTTGTAACAATATGCCATTCCAGACATCTTAGACCTAATCTAGTAACAGTGATACTTGCATCGCACTTCCAGATGTGCATGTTATCAGGTGGGCACACGGCCACTCCAAGCTGAGTTTGGCCCTCCACCTGAGGCCTCTGTGTGTGATGCTTTGATATTTCTGTCTGCCATTTGAGCACAAAGATGTTTTTGTGGACAGTGAGAGAAGTGTTCACTGTATTCGTTAGTGGTGACTGATCATTCCTGAAGTGGATCAGGCCAGGATACACTGTTCTACCAGACAAAGACATTTCATATATTTGGATACCTGATTAGATGACCCCAAGGAAATAGTTTCAGGCTGGTGTGTGATGCCACAGCTCACCAAGTCCACAGGCAAAGGTCTGTCCCATCCTCAGAACAGGGGTCTAAATGAAAAAGCACATAAAGGTGTTAGAGGTGCATATTTGCCCAAAGAGTAACCCTGTGGGGCTGTGCTATTGCCAGGGGTTTCATTTTCCTATATTCATGTCAGTATAGAATAGCACACAGTACAGACAGCACAGACAGTGCACCAAAGCCCTGACTCTGGAACAATTTCAGCTTTATGTAAAGATGGCTGTATTTAGGTTAATGTGGTTAGCTAAGTTAACCATTGGGGAGAGGTTAATTAAACCTTCAGTCTAACAGCCTAACAGCCTGACTGGTGTGTGTGTGTGTGTGTGTGTGTGTGTGTGTGTGTGTGTGGGGGGGTTGCACCAGCTGTGCATCAGTTAAGAGGTTAGTTATGTCTGTTTGGGTGGCCAGGTGTCTGTCTCACTAAGCAGACAATGAGGACAGGGACAAACCTAAGCAAACAAAGAGGCTGATTACATGTCCACTCCTGAGAGAGAGGGGTGGACACCTACCGTACGCAAACCATGGCACACAGACCTATGCTGATTTTACAGTATCTTTCATAAAGACACAAAACACAGCAGTCCAGGTTTACTTGTTTCTTTTTTCTGTAAAAAGTCCCTTTTCTGAATTGTCAGCACCTCGTGTGTGACTCCTCAGACTCCGTGAGTAGCCTGGAAATTTATGGCGTTGTTTTGGCAGCGCAGGGCTGATTGATGCACACTCCCGCTTCCTCTGGCCAGCAGAGGACTTGGGCTCCCCGTGCTAATTCTCACAGCACACCACGAAATTTGGGACTTTGGAAAAGATAAACTGTAGCTCTCCACCCTCCCTCCAGCTTAGGAACCAGCGTGGGAGAGGGGAAAAAGTACAGAACGGATGTACTAGAGATACGACCCACAAATATTGTGAGGCAACCATTTCACGCCCACATGCGTGTGCCTCTCGGGGGCAGGGATGGATCTTCTGAAGACAAACGGTGTTGATGGATGCAGGGGCACAGTGAGGTGACTGCAGTGCATACTGCCCCGCCGAATCTTTCACCTGCAGGAGCAGCACAGGAATTTACACAGGCCTGTCAGCAGAGATGTGAGAGGCCTCTTTAGTGCACAGCCCTGAGTCATGTAGGTCATACAACACTATACAACACTCTCTGCCCAAATTAAATGCATGAATAAAAACATATGAGTAACAATCTGTTTACTGCATTCGTAACACTGTATTTTAAACATGTGAACTACTGCCATGAAACTGCCCCATTACACTGAATGACACCAAGGTTCACATGCATGACTGAAGCTGATTGTCACTGACTCGGAATCACTCTCTTACAGGGACACGGACAGAGCTGTTCTGCTCTCTAAAAGTCCTGCTCTTTGTGCATCATTGCGATATTAATAACTATAAATAAAAAGAGAGGGAAAACAGGGGTCATGTTATCTCTGACCATGGTTATGAAGTCATTTTCCCTGTTAATTTTGACGGATAGGTTTTGTGTAGCTTTTTCACAAGTAGTACTAAACAAAGCTTGTAAAATGAGTCTATTGTGGGTATATGGAGAGCCCTGTCACTATACCCCTGATTTGGTAAAATATTTGGAATGGCATTTTATTTATATTATATTTATATCTATTTACATTATATAGGGGTGGCAGCGTAGTTAAGGAGCAGGAATTGTAACTGAAAGGTTGCCAGTTTGATTCCCCATAGGGGCAGTGCGGATGTACCCTTGGGCAAGCTACTTAATGCACAATTGCCTCAGTAAATGTCCGGCTATATAAATGGAAAACATTGTAAAGAACTGTAACCAATCTATGTAAGTCGCTCTGGATAAGAGTGTCTGCTAAATAATGTAATGTAATTTTTGCCATTTAGCAGAAGTTCTTACCCAGAACAACTTTCAAGATGTGTGTTGGTCTTCAATTTCAATCCATGGTGACTCCAAAAGTTACAACACTGAGCGCAAACTGCACCCAACAAAAGAAAATGTTACATGAGGACACCATGAACCTCACTGTAACAAACCGCCACCCCGAACCCCCTGCTCTCACACATGGCTTTCACGCAGCCAGCTGAAGCCAAAACTACCCACCACCTAGCAGCTAAATGCACTCAAGAAACTAAGCAAGACAAAAAACAGTAACAAAGAAACACTTGCATCACAGAATCCCTACTTCACTGGACAAGGGAGTAAAAGTAGGTCAATCACCTTTACCAACTTTTTACTGGTACCAAACTGAATAACATACAAAGTTTTGGCAGAAAAAAAAGAGGCAAATGGGAAAAATGATAATGCAGCGTGGGTTATTTTTATGGTGTTAAATGATTGATAAAACCGTACAGGTGCATTAGAATCTCAGCAGCCACACCCCTGTTTGCTGCAACTCCTCTAAAACTAATTTCTCACACCTTGTTTCATCTGTGGGACACATGGAATCATGGAAACGTAGCCTAGAAATTTAATGTTGAATGTGAAATAGTTCTTTGAAAGGGTTTCATGTAGCATGTTGATCTTTGTGATAAGGAGATATTTATGACACAGCCAATTACTTTATTTTGAGCTCGTTCAGTTAACTGGCTGCTATGAATTCTCTCTCAACAAGAATCAGTTGTTTCTGAATTATCCTGCAAAAAACAGCATTTTAACTATAGACCTGAGGGTTCCTTTAAGATGGAAACATATTTTATACCCCAAAATGAAGGGACATGCTTGTAATATAAGAGCAGGAACATCAAATACTGGAAAGGGACATGGCCAACTGAAATGACACCTATCAAGGGGCACGACAGGCCTTACCTGGCCTTGTCTCCCTCTAGTGGTAAAATGTTGTTACAGCCGTTCCTTTGGTGGGGAAGGATTTAATGAGCCGCGTGAGAGGCACAGAACCACCTCCATCTGTGACAGTTAAAAACGCCCCTTAGATGGATAGCGTGATAATTATCTGTTGATTATGTAGTTGTCTCATAGCACTAGCGTATCGACAAAAAACGCTTGAACATATGGGTAACTCGGCATTTTTTAACGTTTTGTGAAAAAAAGTGTTTTGTGAAGATAAATACTTTTTTGCAAATGCGTAAGCACTGATTTATGAGGAGTATATGATTTGGAACTGTACCTTGTTTCAGTTAGAGATAGCTGGAAGGCGAATCCTTTTCTGGAAAAGCATCGCTAATTGAGTGCATTGAGAATATGAAATGTAATGAAAATATACTTTGGAGAAATGTTTGAAACGTTTTAGAAACATCATAACCGTTACGACAACATTCTAATAGTTTACCCCCGGATACCCAGGTGCCGGTTACCTGTAACTCACAATCCATAGTCACGTTTGTGCACATAATTTCTTGTGTTTCATCAAGGACTCTTACACTCCATGTTACTATACATGCTTCTCCAAAGCTTCTGCTGCTAACCATTTATCGATGACACATTGATGACAGCGTCAATATCTCTGCCTGCTAAACAGAACGGCAACAAGACGCACAGTTAAACGGGTAAGGACATAATCATGTGTGAACCTACGGACGACTAAACGACGCACACACCCGTCTAAGTCACGGCCTGCTTCGCCTTCTGCGTTTTGAGGCGTTCATGACAAAACAAAAGAATGGCTAAGTTTATTTATTTAATAAGCAACATAAATGAAGTATACGAATAAGGTTTATAGGTCAGGGCTCTCCTACCTAGTGAGAGAGAGTTGGAAGCTGGTTTGAGTGTTTATACGGAGTTACCTTGAAATCAGCCTTCGATACATGTGTTTGTGCGTTTGCATGATGCCACACAGATGTGCTTCTTCGTAAAGGCGCGGAACAGCCGCATCAGTGCGACCCTGATCCAAAATGATGAATGAACGCCGCGCCCTTCGGGCGCTTAACGCTGATTGGATGCATTGCGTTAGCCAATAACCATCTAGCCACGTAATGCGTAATTTCCGGAAAGAAGAGGTCGGGAAGTCAATGGAGGGTGATTTGCCCAATATTTTATTGAACGCTCATGCCGAGTTTAACAGAAGTAATTTTAATGAGGCAGAGTATTTATACACCAAGTTCATCACATCTTGCTTACAAACAAGGTAGCAGACTTGTCTAACTGGAAACCACATCTAATTTTGCGATTCTAGTCTCTTTAGTTTTCTATGTTGTTAATCTAGCGATATTTATCTAACCTATTGTTGCCTGTTAGCGCATTTTCGTAAATAGCGATAATATGTGTTTATATTTTTAGCAAATGTGACGCAGATGACCTTGCTGTTGCCTTTAACAACCGAGGACAAATAAAATACTTCAGGGTTGATTTCTACGAAGCAATGGAGGACTACACTCAAGCGATTATAGCGAACGACCGCTTCGTCGTGCCGTTTTACAATAGAGGACTCATACGCTACAGGCTGGGTAAGGATTTTTTCCAATTAATGCTGATCAGACTTAAGCTTTAGCAGTGAGTGGCGGTAGGAGGAAGTAGACTTTCTCTTTAAAGTAGCGGTTACATTGCACTGTAATCAGGATCTTGAGGAGTTCGGGCTGTGGCACAGTGTTGTATCCATGACCAGACTTAGAGATTTTTCACTCAGCGTGCAGCTAGGATTTAGCACTGAAATTGTTGATCACTATGAACGTGCAAGTGTTAACACGGGGGAGAAGCAGAACAGACCAGATTAAATCTGTTTCCAAGTGTGCCGTTCAGTTCTCGCACCGTGAGATGTCCAAAGTCCTATAGGCATGATCGCCGCACCCTTTTTAATACATTGCTGTCTTGGTCTGGCCAAAACATGAAATTCCAAAAGTAGCTATGTCACTTATTTGCAATGTATTACTGCCGGTGATTAAATAAGTGGGGTCTGAACGCTGTCAAAGGTAGTAAGAATGACAGTTCGATAGACAGGAAGTTAAAAGTTAGCGCTGCAGCAAAACAAAGGAAATTCCCTTTCACACCAATAGGTGGGGCTGTGGATTCATACGAATACGAAATACTGCAAGAAGCAACAGATTTGCCGAATGACATGTGCAGCAGCGGTTCCCGGTCCTGGTGCAATATCTGCCCGTAAATTAGGCCTAATCTGCATTTCAGATGGGCTCAAGTAATTTGATTGCACGGTGAGCCATGGTCTCAATATGACATGTCTGACACTTATCTGCCAGCAGTGCTTAACATGTGATTCTGTGCCAGCAAATTGCAATAGGGATTGGGATGTTCATCCTGATTTTGGTTAAATAGGTTTTCAGTTCATTTCTATATAATCTAATACAATTTAATTAACAACAGCTCATTTGAAGGAGACTGCAGATATTTGGACACATATTAACCTAAGTAAGTTGGAGAAATGATCTTTTTATTTAGAGAAAAATGCAGACATGTAGAAAAAGATTTATAGGAGTGAACTCAATAGATGTCAAAATCAAGAGTTCAGTCAACCCCCCAACAGCATGGCATTTGAGGAAAAAGCCAGCGCACACCACCATTCTGAGGCTGACAACGTGAAACCCCATAGCTGCCTAGTTAAGTTTAAAGTGTCATTTCTTTTGCCAGCTTGCTTATATCCTAGGCTTAATAATAACACAATTGCTTTTAACTGTCAGAAATAACCCACTGTGGCAATAGTGAACCAACATGCAAATTCTAACCTCAGCATCACCTGCCTCCCCTCAGCACAGGAAGTTAACGTGCATCCCTGACTCTGCTCCTCTGCTGCTCCTGTGTGCGCTTCAGAAGGACGACGACATGATGTGCACAGAGAACATGAGTGTGTTTTGCTGCATTCACAGGGTTCTTCCAAGAGGCAGAGCAAGACTTCCGGACAGCCCTGGATCTGAACCCTCATTTTGAAGATGCCAAACTCAGTTTAAAACAGACCATCGCTGACAGAGAACAGAGGAGTAAAAGAGGATATTGAAATGTAAAGAATAGTTGTCTGTGCATGTGAGTGTGTGTGTGCATGTGGGCATGCTTGTGCAAATTAGCAGAGAAATTAACTTTATTTCAATAAAAAATCAAAATCAAGATTACTTCTACTGATGAACATAAACATATAGGATGCCATTATGATGGGAAGTAGTTGAGGCAGAGACCCTTGCAGTGTTCATGTCCAGCCTTGATGCGGTTTTGGATCCTCTCTAATTGTAATGGCGAGCTTAGTTGGCCTGGATGGCCTGTTCTCATCATAGGTTCTTATGTTCTTAATGTGCATTTTTCCAAATGTCAGCTAAATATCACTCATCCTTTCACATCTGATATTGAATTACAAATCATACACTAGCTATCCAAAAACTATTTTTACACAAATATTGTAACTCAGCATCAATTTTATCAACATTTATATAAATTCTTAGATTAATAAAGGTGGAAGTACATTTAGGAAATGTCGGATATGTCTGTCAAATCGCACTGGGCTGTGATTTAATTCTGTGCTATGTGATTCATGTAGCAGTAGGGTTTATAGTTAGCTAAAGTTTCTTTTCAACATGTTAGATTGGGGGGGTGGTCTCATTACTTAAAAATGAAACATACCAGTAATTTGGCTAAATATTTTACAAGCACTTTTGTCTGCCTTCATATCCTCTGCTGGTCTACACTCAAGCAGCATGTCCTGTGTATACAGGGAATGCTGAAAGTGCTTGTAAAATGGATGTTTAGTTTGTGGTCCAAAGATGCAGTCGCTGCCTTAAATTTTACAGTCAGGCTCATGAATAGTTCAGGTTTCCCATGCAAGCAGCTGTGTGCACCTCCCCTCTCCCTGCATCCTGTCATTTCCGCAGCTCAGACTGAAGGGAGTTGTGTTACGGGACACAAATGTCCCAGTCAAAGACCTTCCAATCTTTACCCATAGTCCATGCATAAATTTCACATTACAGAAACTCATGTTTGTTTTCAGGCAATAACCCAGCTGCAGTCATGTGTTGAGCTCTGGGTCAGTACAAGCAGTTTGATTTAGTCAGGAATGCTGCATTTACTCCATAGATGGAATGAGGAGAGTGCAACTGAATCATGTACTAATGCAGCCACTGGCACTTTGAGAGCAGGCTGGTGTACACAGCTCCCCAGGGTAACCCTTTACTCTCCCTGAAGGCAAAGTGGAGCCCTGCTGACCCACAGCATGGGAATTGCACTTGGCTGAAGGCTCCCTCTGACAGGAACTGGTACCTGTGAGCCACAGCAAGGCACACCCTCATCACCAGCCCCCCCCATTCAACAGATTAAGCCACTTGTGTTTCAGATTTTATTTGTTCAGCACATTGATGGAAATCAGTTTGGCATACACCTACACAGAAACAAGAGCCCACTCAATCTGATCCATGTGAAGCAAACAGCCACTGATCATTCCCAGAGCAGGAAGGACCAGGAGGATCTATGCCAGGACAATAGGGCCTGATGTCACATATTCCTTACGGTGGTGGCTGAATTCTGCACTTCTCTGAACTGTTGGGGAAATAAGGCATTAGTTTATGCAGTTTGAATCAGAAGCCAGATGAGATCAGAACTCGTACCTCTTTTCCTCATACTCGTACTCTGCCTGTTCATACAGGCCATACTGCAGAGTCTGTCTGCAGAGCTGCTGGCATCACAGATTACAACATCGCAGTGCACAAAAATCTAGGAGAGAAGCTGCATGTTAGGGTCCATCACGTGAGTGTGGGTTAAATGTAAATGCAAGCTGCCATCGCAAAGCAAAAGGTAGGCAAGGACAAGGCCATCTAGTGAACCAGAGCGTCATTACCTGTCCTTTCAAAGCCACATTATCTGTGGTGAAGGAGAACATCTTGATCTCAAAGCGCTTGAAGTGACTGGGGAACTGTACTCTGGAATTTGCTGAGACAGGGTGGAAAATTGTGTGGTAAGGATCATCAAGATTTTCACAGCTGCAGAGAGAAAATTAATCTGTTAGCATGTCATGCTTAATGTTCATTCAACAACTGCACAACATGGTCCACGTGCCTGTCCCCAATGAGGTCCCACTTGGGAAAGGAGGTCCGGTCATGTGCGGAGGTGGCCCAGCAGTCCTCCAAAAACAGCTCCACCTGCGGATCGGTGGCTTGCATCAGCTCCACCTCAAAATACAGAGGCTCTCTTAAGTACTTCACAACAGGGTAGTGCTCATCCAGGTAGAAGTCACTGTATGAGGAATCTGTGAAAGGAGAGAAGCAGGTCACCCAGAGGTAAGGAGGAGCACAACTTCAGTAAGCCTTCATACTTACCCAGTGCGAGCCTCATTCTGATCGCGAATGTCCCAGTTGCCCTTACTATAATGGGATCCAAAATCTTGGGCTTGGTGCTGAATGCCATTGTGTGGTTAGCATTTATCACATAGTAACAGGAAACTGTGAACCTAATGCAAACACACAAAAAAACGCTTAGTCAAACTGAATTGCAGCGGGCCAATATTTTCCAGGTGATATTCCTTACAGATACTGGTCATCAGCAGCAGACGTTTTCACTCTTGCAGAAGAAACTTCATTTTCATACATCATAACGTTGCTGAAGAACTAAACAGGGGAGTGGGGAAGGAGAAACCGGGTTAGCCTGCAGCTACACAGCAGCTGAATGTCCCAGCCTGAGACCATACTTTTGTACCTTTCTGGTGGTTCCACAGGAGTTTACGTTAAAGGAGAAGTAAGCAAAGACATGGTCACTGTAGGCAGGTTTACAGCGGGAGTCTCTCAGGGTCAACTGACTGGGGATCAGGTCTGGCACAGACTCCACTTTCACTGCCAGAGCAGTCATTGTTCCATTGGAGAAGCATTCTGCACAAGGAGAGTTAATACCAAGAGCTGTTCTGAGCTGTTCTCATTCTAGACACTTACATAGCTTGTTAAATGCTTGTCCATATAATATGGACAAGCATTTCGGATCACAGTTCAGAATTCCTTTAGAAAGTGGGTATTTGCCAGATAATGTTAGCATATTTCATAAATTTGAGCACTTCTGTAGGAATGCAGACAGGCACCAAACGCATTGTACAAACCAATCAAGTCCATCGGGAAGCTGCAGGACAGGGAGAAGTCGTTGAGGTTCCAGTTGTTGACAGGATCCTTCAGGACCAGATCCAGTCTGCTTCTGACTGAAGAAGCCTGAACCATCTGAGGAAGCAGATGGTAATCAGCGCATGCAGCAGGGCACACTGAGTGACAGGGTGAAGACAGGCAGCATACCTCAAACACTGTGTCAGGAGATCTGAAATGCACAGCCATGCTGAAGTGAGTGTCGTTCTGGCTGTAGCTGTACTCCTCAGCCATAACCGCAGTCAGCTCTCTCTGGCCCACTATTGTCACAAAGTTGTGACCGCGGTTTCCGTACTCCACCAGCACATAGAAGTACTCCAAGTCACAGGTGCCTGTCACAGTCGGCAGAACTGGGAGGAAACGATTGGAGGTGGTGACAGAAGGCCAACTCAGGAGAGAAGATCCCCACTCCATAGGAGGGGCCGCCTACCAATGTCCTGCAGTGCAGCCTCCAGCACCCAGGGGTGAGGGAAAGGGGTGTTTTCAGGCAGGATCACAAAGCCAAAGACAACAGGCAAGGTGTAGACCGTGACATCTGGAGCACTATTCTGGAGTGGACACATGGGTTAGTGGGGAGAGAAGCCTTACTGGTTCATTATGGTTCTTGCTTCCCTTCACATTAGCTCAACCAGCATCTCCTTTCCTTAGTCTCTGTAGGACAGGGATCAGAGGGACCCCGCAGTTCCTGTTGCCCTTGCAATATGCACATTTACATGCAGGATAAGCCAGTTCCTAATAGTGGTGCAGTATCAGTAAACCAGCAGAAAAAAAAAAAAATGCATTCTGCTAAATCAGCTGCAGATTGCAGTATCCTATTGCAAGCAGTGAGAACTACTACTGGAATTCAAGCCAAAACAAAGAAGCTTAACACACCGCTTTGAGGACAACTGCATCAGAGAAAGGCACTTGCAATCTGAATCCCTTGGAGCCATTGGAAGCGGCATACTCCTGCACATTGAAGCCTCTGGCATTAGCCTCAGCCACAGACAGCACCCCGGTGGCAAAAGTGATGTTGACCAGCTCCACATCAGGAAGAAAGGTCCCCACACTGAAGCTGAAAATTCTCTGCTCAGGGACTGTTTCTGTGGGGCAGAACAAGCAGCAAGGTTTTCAACACTATGCCTGCCTTTTCTGAACACATACAGCAGTATTTCCTGCAGTGGCAGATCCTTCAACTCATGGAAAGGAAGGCCATTTTTAGATCATGGCCAGCAGTGAAATACTTGCCATCAGAGATATGAGGCACTCTGGGCATTAGGGGGGTGGTGATGGGAAAGAGGACTTTATATCTGGTGTCATCATACAGGTCATCTTCCCTCCACATCATCTCCAGCATGGGCTCAATGCTGTATGTGATGTGATACTGGTAATTTGGTGCATGACTCTGCAAAGAAGCAATTTAAATCAGGACAGAACACTACCAGTGCCTTTGGTGGGTAGGTCAGCAAAGAGGAGAGAAGCAGATCACTCATACTAACCTTATAATAGCCATCAATCGATCCCACTGGAAGCTCAAGAATGAAGTGAGAGTCTGTGAGTGTCAGTTTGTATCCCCTAGCCAACATCATGGCCTTGTCCATCCTCTTTGCATCAATTCCCATGTGGTACTCCACCATTGTGTACAACCTGGAGGACAGCAGCGGGGATATGCGCAGGGGCAGACGCCAGGTGATCATCTCCTCAGTGAAGGTGACACCACCTGAGGGGTGGGGAAGAATTCGTCAGGAACAATGCAGGAGATGGGATACCAAAAATTTACTCCCTCTGGCAAACTGAGCAGTACAAGACTACAAGTGCATGACAGTTGTAAGTGTGGATATTTTGGCTCTTGCTGGGGTTGGATGGCACCAGCAAATGCATACTTTGTCTCACTTATGAAGCTGTTGCTGCATAAACCAGCATTTTCAGTGCAACTGTGTTTGTGGCTCCCTAACAAAGCCAGAGATTCACTCTTCACTGATCTCACCAGTAGGACAAGCTGCAAAAGAATCCAGCAGCTTCACCATCCACTTGCGCCTGAAATACGTGGTGGCTTTGATCACCTGCATGGGGACTCCAGCCACCTGTTTTAAAAAAAAAAAAAAAAAAAAGTTTGACTGAGAACAAACACCCATATCCTGTGCTCCCGGAGTGTCATTCATTTGGTCCTTATACCAACTAACAGAACCAATACAGGACATTAAAAGTAGAGTCGCGTCAGTGGTGGACATATCCTTTTGGAAACAAGGGACACAGGAAATGGCCAAAGCGTCAAAACTCCAATGGAAGGGAGGGTGTTTCAGCATTCAGATTCTGTGAACAAACTACTCACTTTCATAGTGCACATATTTTGGGACCAAAATCCACAAACAATATTCAGTTCCAAGGGGTCAAAACTGCCTCTCATCTTCATGTTTTAATTGGCTTCCTGGTGCCATTAAATCAAGCTCTCACATAGCTCCAAATACCCATCTGGGGGGTATTCCAGAAAGTGGGTTTAGTAAACTCAGAGTTAGTTAACTCAGTAAGTAGTAAACCTAATAGAAGAGCCCTATGGCCTCATTCTCCCAGCAAATCAAAGTAACGGGGCTCTTCTATTAGGAGGTTTACTACTTTGAGTTTTCACTAAACTCGCTTTCTGGAATACCCCCTGACCATCAGCAGACTAAGTGGGAAAGTGCCAGAGTAGCTGCAGCAGCAGATGAGGCACTCACGTCCCGGGAGAGCGTCTCTGAGGTACTGTAAGGACTGCGCAGCAGCAAGCGAGAGGCGGAAACCGTCAGGCCATATCCCCGGCTGTGAGCCTCCTCTATGCTCATGGTCTTCTCTGTCACTCCATGGAACTGTACTTTCCACAACTGAAGAGAAGGGTCTGCAGCCTGCAGGGGTACAGAGAGGAAGGATGACATTTTCAAGATGCAAAAGCAATGTGACTGTACTGCTGACATCAGCTCTGAATCCAAGTTGTTACCTCTGGGGCTGTTTCAACCAACTCTTGGTCCTGTGCAAGTTTCTCCTCCTCTGAGAACTCACTGAGGTCAGGGACTTGCCTTCTGACCGATACCTGAAGACAAGTGGGAACATTATGCACAACATGCAGGGATTTTACTCTACAGCCTCAAAGATCACAGCAACCTTCTGATCAACTGCATGCCCAAGTTAGGGCCCACTCATGTCACCTTGACTGAAATGAGGCTAATAAGAGTAGAAGTGTTGCCAGACTTAAGGCCTTGAAGGGGGCGCAATTAAACAGCCCACTTTGGGCAGGGAAGAGACACACACACACACACACAACATACAGAGTTAGTCATCCAGTACTGAGACCTCATGAGATGCTACAGTCATATGCACTGAAACTGCCTGGCAGACAAATATACTGCATACCCAGCACAGGCGTGGAGACAGTACTGTATACTGAGGCAGTCCCCTGGAATGACAGCAGTCACTCACCTCCATGTAGTTCCTGTTACAGATAATCTCTCGTGATGCCCATTGGGTGTATGTGCAGGTTTTGGAGACTGTGTGCACAGCAGCTGGAGACATGGGGCTTCCAGACAGCCGGAGCCTCAGAGTCAGGTCAAACATCTCATCATCCTAACAAAAAAGCCAACTATCAAACTCCGGCTCTGCTGCCAAGACAGACACTGAGGTGGTAGCCCTTACCGTGTTCTGGGCAAAGCAGTTATGAACAGAAGCAAAGAGCATGGCATTGCCCCATGGGTCAGACTTCATGCCAAATCCACACTGTGAAGCCACGCTGTCCGTTATGTGTACAGCGTCGGTACCATCTGCAGACAGAGAATAGACATTAACATGTCCACGTAATGCCGTATGTACGTACTGGGCAATTTACTCACTGATAGCGTCAACCTCCAGGTAATGTCCCCAAAGCAAAGACTGATCCAGGGTCAGCCGCAGTATGTTTCCAAGGCACTCCAAATCCAATCCATCTAGATGTGTGTAAGGGGAGATGTTTATAAACGCGAACTACGGGGTTAAGGTTTTTTCTCTTCATTTTATTCCTTTTACGTTTTGTATCCTTACGTGGATAAGAAGCCTTTTGCGCTCGCATCACAGCAGCTATCAACAAAAGCCACAGCGTCCTGGCGGGAGACATCAGACAGCCTGCATGAAAATCAAAGCCGCCGTATTATGGAGCTGAGTCAAAAGTCATAGGCTTACCGAAGTCCAAGAAAACGGTCCATTACAGAGAGGCAGTCAGAACAACGCCTGTCGGAGCGCGTATTGGGTTTAATCAAACGGCAGCAGGAACCTCCCAAACACCAAGACTAACGAACCTTGCGACGGCTGGGCTTAATACTGCTTCTTTACCGCTTTGCCTGTTTTATTCCAGGACAACAATTCAAGCGCAGGTGATCAGAATTCCCAACTAATTGCCATTACGGATAATTACCGCTCACTAACATAAGGCGTGGCTATTCATTTTGTGGTGATATCGAAGATGGTTAATTGCTTCTTAAGTAATATCGTTGCGAAATAGACTATTAGGTAAAGCGCAAAATAATTTGTCTTTTGGCAAAATTAATTAAAAAACAAAAATCGACCCAAACCACGAAATTGTAAGTATTCCCCTTACCTCTTTACCTCATGTGTGTATATATAGGCTATATATGCATGTAACTGATAAAACGTTATAATAAAATTAAAGTTGTGTGGTCACTGAATAATTACTGCGAGACGTTGTGACAAAACCACTGCAAATTAAATAATTCGGTGTTGCCAGCCCCCAACAGAAATTAAGAATCCTGCAACGCACACGTGGAGTCGCGCATCTTTAGATACACATTATACGGCGATGTAAACCACGTTTTCACAGGCTTTAGCCTACAGCGTCAGGCGGTATCGACAATGTAGTCAGAGAGCTAACCGTCAGACTTGTAATAAATATTTTAGCATTGTTTTAAATCCATTGCAAAAATGATTTCTAATGAAATGTAGCATGCTGGTGCAATTTGTCATGTTAATATATGTATGAATTATTGAAAAATTATAAGTTGTCCATCAACGATGTCTTCTGGTACTATAGCTGGTGCCAATTTCCGTCTTGCATGTGCATGTGGACAATTTTTAAAATTATTGCCGCTAAACTTAGTCATCTTCATCAAGTCTGCTTCTGACAGTCCCTTTCTAAAGTTTCCGTTTACCCAGTGATTGCAGAAACCCTTGTGCCAGAGCAGCAGGGAAGGGAGGGTGCGCGCACAAACCGATGACCATGTTCCGATCCATTAGCGGGGTGTCAGTCTGCGGGAACTCGCGTCGCGGGAGCTTCCCGAATCCGCAGCTATGAAGCGGGGAAAGGAGAGAGCGAACCGAACCCGGCACCCGCGTCTTACTGTTGAAGAAACTCGCGAAAATGCTACTTTATTCCCTTTGTCCTACTGTCGAAAAAGAGGAATCCTTCACGAGCAGGTGGGTCTATTTCCAATCATTACATGTATATATAAAAAAATACTAATTTCTATAGTCTGTATAAGGTTGGGCTTAATTAGCACACATAACTTTTTACATATCTCAGGCTGACATCTTAAATCAAAATATTATTTTTAAAATGGATCATTACTCTGTTTAAACTGTTTTGAAAGAACATGTACAGTATTTTCGGCTTCGAGTTTGCAGATTATATCGCTCGACAGCGAAATTTGCGCAAAACCCTGATTTGCATATGGCTTTATCTGCCGTACGTATTTATATGTGAGTAAATACATAATGTATTTAAGCCTACGGCACTATTATCATAAATGGGGGAGTTGCCGATGAAGAGGAAGCAAGCTGCGTCTGAGCTGTTTTCTCTGTCAAAGTGTCATTATTTCATTATTCCTGCATACAGCAAGGCTACGTTAACACATGTGCATTATTTTATTTATCAATATTAACTGAGTCAACTTCCTCTCACTTCGTATCAGTGGTATCATACTTCAAAAATGTTCAAATAATGTCGAATATTTTACTTTGAATTGCAGCTGAATCGTCTCTCCAGGTCTCTCCAGTGTGATGTTGCGATGTCCTCTGATGTCTCTATGATGTTTAAGACTGTGACCCTGCTCTTAGGCGTGCATGTTCGAACTTTTCCTTTAGGAGAGGCGGTGTGTGAAATACAATCCCTGTCGTAACGCTAATGAAGATGGAGGCAACAACACTCTAACAGTGCTCTGTGGAAGTCCTGTTCACCGTGCAACCAGTACTCAGAAATCTCTTAGCTATAGGCTTATATATAATGCAGTGTATAACAACAAGATGCATGTATTATACATGAGTGAACTCAGTGGTTTTGCAGTTATTTGTCTTGTCCTGTGGTCTCTCATCATCAGAAACACAGCTGAAGCAGTCTCCCTGTTAACAGTTCTGTGCATCCTGGGAATCAAAAGAAGTTTGTCATTCTTTGGAAAAAATGTCTCGAAAAAAAGTAAAGAGATTTTAGTTTTGGTGTGATGGTTTTGGTATCCATTGATATGATTGGTCACAAACAGCAGCGTGTGGTCCTGTGACCTCAGCAACTGCACGAGCACTGCAATACCTTAGCAGGCAGGGAAGTGAGTGGGCCCAACTGTGAGGTGAGCTAACTTGTTCAAAGCCAAGAAGAAAAAACACTGAAAGCAACCAATGGGCCTATCCTAGATACCAATATGCCATCTTATCAAGACAACAATGCTTTTTTGCCTTAGGGTTCGCTGGTCTAAGTTGTTTCAGAAGTAGTTGTTTTGATGTAGCAGAGCTGACAGTAGTAGCTTGTGGTAGTCCTGCATAAAGCTGGTAGATTAAAAGGTAACAGTGATTTCAGTGGTGGTGTCACTCCCAGAGACTTGGTTAGCTAGTGTTGTTGCCTGTGGAGCTAGGGGAAAATTGCCTTTAGCTCAGCTTGTAACAACATTGGTGATAAGAGTTTTAGTTGTGCGATGAGAACAGGGGTTTGGATCTCACTCACAAAGGTATGATACTCTTTCATATTGGTCTCACTGACAGAGTGACAGAGATCTTGAATATGGAGCATGAGCATGTCTCAGGCTTGGTGTGGTTCTGGGAGACAAACACTCTATTCCTCTGTAATGCGTTGCTAGGATAGGCACTGATGGCCTTGAGCACCTCAGGTATCACACGATGCTGCACTGTCTATGTTTCCGCTCTAACATGTCACAAACGCACACTGGTGCTTTTTACTAGTAAAGGCAGGCATACACATTATCCTTTGCTATTTAGATTTTCATCATACTTGAAATTCAGGAGGTTATATCAAACAATCCCCTATGACCAATTATGTCTGACTAATAAGGTAAGGTAGTGCTTATACAGCAGCAAAGGGCCCTCCAGCTTACCTGTCAGTGAAAAGTGATCAATTAACCAAGGTGACATCATTCATCGCCATCCAAGGTCCATAAGCTTTTTAAATGTGTACATAAACAGAGGGCTCTTTTAGCTCAGTACAATATATTAAAGTATAACCCTTTGTATTCAGAGGGTGTCAGATCGCAGTGATGGTCTCATTAGAATACTTTCTAGATTGGACCACTGTTTTCATGTGGGGCTGTGATTTGAAGAGGAAATTTGATCTGTGAAAAATTAGGTGTGTGTTTGTGTGATATATTGTACTGACATCCAAGACTGGAATTATGTACATACCAGAACTGTGTTTTTCAATTAGAAGGCATATCTGTAGCTCATGTGATTTGTAAGAAAGTTGTCAATGTTACAACATGTGACATTAGTGCATTTCTCAGGGGAATTGTCTTCAGTACCTGCATACTACTCCTGAGTACGGAGGTGTAGTTTTTTCATGGGATCCATCTTCTGTGGGAAAAGAATGGTGGCTGTGGGATTTAAAACATTTTGCTACTCATCTCTGAGGATTCAGTGAGTGTTATATATATCAACCACACAACAGAAATGGAGTAAAAGTGTATTTCAGTGCTGCAGTAAACACAGTGCCTAACCCTAACCCTAACACCCAACACTGCGAACCATGAAACATTTACATTTCATAATGAAAAATAGTTCTAAAGCTGAAGCACAAGTAGTCACCTGAAGCCTCTATAAATATGAACCATTTCAACAACAGTTTAGAGTGAACTAACTAATATTATATATGCTATTACACTTATTCATATCTTATTGTTCCATATTTTATATTTCATTCTTTTCATTGCTGTCCTGAGGATGGCGGAGAAGGGGTTGGAAATTTGGGTGTATTCTCCAAACAACTCTGCTCTCTTTTACCAGGGGGTGCCAGCCTGCCGTAACTGTGATGTTGCTCAAATCTCACAGATGTTAGTTTGCAGGGGACTGGTATCAGACATCAGACCTCACCCAAAAAATGTTTTCACGCCCTAGAATTATTGCAGAGGCACTCTGAAAATCACAGACCGGGTTGATTTGCATGGGAATAAAGTAACAGATGTCCTCTGGTACAAACTGTGTTGGTTGATGTCCTGTCCTAACTGGACTTTTGACCACACAGATAGACAAGGGAGGGAGAACAATGAGTTCACAGCAGCCATACTCAGTACCTCCCATATTACACCTCAGCCCTAAAGATGTGCTGTCAATCTAGAAAGTACCTTTTCCTTATGATAGTTTTCAGAAAGCATGCCTTCTGGTTATTCTACCAGTCCCTTGCACTGTAATGAGAACACCCCCCTCCCTACAGTATCCTGTTATTCACTGGGATAGCTGTCCTACCCCTTTAAGACCCAGGCCTGACTTAAACACGCCTACCAACCAGGTGACAGCAAAAGCAGGCAAACTATCAGTGAGGTGACAGAAAGGACAGCTTTTAACATCAGACCCGTCTAAAGACAGTTTTGTATCAGGAACTACTCACAGCTAAAAGCTTCACTGAAACCACATGTCCCTAGCGCTTTCCTGTCTTAGATGGATCACCTCAAAAGCACTGCCAAAGACAGCCTTTCCTCCCATGATATAGCATACTCTACCTCTACCAGTACAAAGATGAAAAATGACAGAATGACTCACCGGTTTGTCCTCTTGAAAAACAATTAACAATAATGTGTTCTCAATGGCACAAATACAGACCTTCACAATATTCAATCTTGATGGACTAGCACACTCAAATACCAGCACACTCTGCAACAACAGCAGGTTACTACATACACTCCCTCTGCCATTACACCTGTAATGCATCCTGCAAATCTACTACTGCCAAACTGGGCAACAGTTTTTGTGGAAAAGTTTATGTGTACATTTAGCAAAAGTATCTATGCATACGTGTGTTTTTTACGCATAAAAAACCCTGTTGCAAAACGCTAATGTTGACAGAGACAAACTCAGTGGGAGCTGGATGTGACGGAGCACCACAGCGCATGCAGCCTTACTCTGAGGCCCGGAGTACGGCTGGCTCAGCTGCAGCTCCACTGCAGCCTCAGATAGGTAGTATTGTTATCATTGAGCTATCACAGATGAGAAGAATGGCTGAAATTAGTATCTAAAACGTAGGACAAAGGTGAGGAATATTTCCATATCATGGTACTCCCAGGACATGTGACAACATGAGCCCCCAGAACTCTGATGAGCTCACACCTGGGGAAGGACTGAGCTTCAGCAAGTGCTGCTTCTCCAGGGCAAGAAAACTGAGGAAATTGCAGGGTTTTCATTGGTGATTAGGACTTTTTCATGTGGCAATACTACATTTTTACAAGCAGTATTCCAAGATATTTCAGTTGTTTATGATAAACTGGCAAATGAGAATGCTGTTTCAGTTTAATTTTGTGGGTCTGACTACATTCCTCCTTTAAAAGCATCCAGAACACTTGCTGGAATTGACAGCCATGAGCCGTAAACCCCTGCTGTAAATCAGATTTTAGAAATGACTTGGCTGAAAATAATTTTGATCTTGTCTCAGGTGATGGAGCAGTAACCCTCAGGCACGGGCCCTGGCTGCAGTGATGGTGTACGGGCAGGTGCTGCACAGGTGGGGGGTCGAGGGGCCCCTGGTCAGCCTGAACGTGGGAGGCTTCAGGCAAAAGGTGGAGTACGGCAAGCTGCTGCGCTTTCCTCAGACGCGGCTGGGCCGTCTGCTTCGCTGCCGCTCTGAGGAGGCCATCCTGGAGCTCTGTGACGACTACAGCGCGGCGGACGGGGAGTTCTACTTCGACAGGAACCCCGGCGTCTTTCGCTGCGTCCTCAACTTCTACCACACCGGCAGGATCCACCTGATGGAGGAGCTGTGTGTCTTCTCCTTCAGCCAGGAGATGGAGTACTGGGGCATCAAGGACCACCACCTGGGGCTCTGCTGTGGCAGCAGGTTGCAGGAGCGTAAGGAGTACCTGGAGGTCCGTGACTGGGACCTGAACAGTGATGAGCAGCCCAGCATGGACTCCTCCCTGGCGGAGCTCTCTGCCCGCGATAAAGACCTGCAGAGGTTCGAGGACACCTGGTGCTCGGACATCAGGAGGCACGTCTGGCTGACGGTGGAAGACCCGGGCTACTCACGGTGCTCCAGGGTGGTGGCTGTGGCCTCCCTGGGCGTGGTCCTGATCTCCATTGTGGCCATGTGCGTGCACAGCATGCCGGAGTTCCAGCGTGGGGGTGGAGCCGAGCGGGCGGGGGAAGACCCGGTGCTGGCTGCCCTGGAGATCGCCTGCGTCATCTGTTTCTCCGCCGAGTTCGCCATCCGGCTTGCCGTGGCCCCCTGCGTCAGGAAGTTCCTGGCGAGCCCGCTGAACCTCATCGACTTCGCGTCCATCCTGCCGTTCTACGTCACGCTGGCGTTCGAGACGCTGGACGAGGAGCGGGAGGAGCTGGAGAACGTGGGGAAGGTGGTGCAGATGCTGCGGCTCATGCGCATTTTCCGCGTGCTGAAGCTGGCGCGCCACTCGGTGGGGCTGCGAGCCCTGGGCTCCACCCTTCGCCACAGCTACCACGAGGTGGGGCTCCTGCTGCTCTTCCTCTCCGTCGGCATCTCCATCTTCTCCGTCCTCATCTACTTCGTGGAGAAGGAGGAGGAGGAGTCGGCCCTGCAGACCGTTCCGGCGGGCTGGTGGTGGGCCACCATCAGCATGACCACGGTGGGCTACGGGGACACCTGTCCCGTCACGCTGGCGGGGAAGCTGGTGGCCACTCTGTGCATCGTCTGCGGGCTGCTGGTGGTGGCACTGCCCATCACCATCATCTTTAACAAGTTCTCCAAGTACTACCAGCGGAACAAGGCCCTGGAGCTGGAGCCCTGCAGCAGCGCCTCAGACTCCCCCGTCCCAGACCTGCTGTACCTGAATGTCAGGGATCTGTACGCACAGAAGATACACTCTCTCCTGAGCGCAGTTCCTCCCGGGAGCAGAGAGGATGACACAGACGCTTCCAGTATCTCAGATACAGACACAGTTAGCATGGGCTTCGCACAGCACAGAGCAGCAGAGCGATCAGCCAGCGCCCGTTACCTGGGACCTGCTCTTGGAACGCTTTTACCTGGGGCACACTGTGACACCCCTCAGGGCAGAGGTATTGATCAGTGTCTCTAATTTGGCCTCCTTCCCAGCCAGCGCATGACCTTCCAGCACCATAGCAATAGATGGGTTTCCAGAGGAGGGGTTTCCAAAGTTTAAGCCGACATTTATGTCGGGCCAGGAAAAAAGTTCCATAAAAAGAGACTTTGGCTCCATATTTATAAACTAAAATTACACACATGTGCATGTCCACTGGCAGCAGCCCAATATGATATGAGGATGTTAGTATGATATGAAGATGTTAGTCACTTACTGGCCAGATATTATAATATTGCATGGATCCAGCGATTTTTTTTTCTGCAGTGGTTTTAGTCTTACGTTTTTGTCAAGGCATATTTTGTACATATATACCAACAGAAATCTAATGATTAATAATGCACCACTTCATGAATGAAAATAATAATGTATTTACATACTGCATCTGGAAGTAAACCCATATCAGTGACAATTATTTCAGGGTTTTGCATAATACCCAAAGTGACAACTGATGTAATGACATATAGCGTTGTCCCCATGTCCTTTCCCAAAAAGAGTGAATTTATGGAATTTATGACTGCATGCATGCCGCTAGGGCCAAGCATGTAATGAAGTATTAATGCATATGAAATAAAGTATGATCCACAAACACTATTAATTATGTTTCTTTATCATTAAATTGAAACATTTATACAGCACATTCTGTGGCATCTAATTTATTTTACATTAAAGGCCAGTCTCATCCCAACAAGCCAAACCTGGGATCCCTGTTTCATGCTTCAGAGTTTAGGGAGGCATATGTCTGTGTGTCAAATACCAGGGATGTTTGGCTGTATTATCCCTACATTACATTACATGCATTTAGCAGCCGCTCTCATCCAGAGCGACTTCCATTACAGCACTGCATGCACTCCTTCATGTCAGAATTTGTTTAAACAGAGATTGTGATCCACAAATTTGGTCTTTTCCTTCCTATGCCAACAAAAAGAATAGATAATGCAGAACTGTTGCCAGAAGTTGTATCCATTGACTAAAGTGAAATGAATTGCTTTGTCTTCTATCTATCCCATCATTAGATATATTGTACAGATATTGAGACAACAGCTCAGCTCTCAAGCAAAATAATAGACTGTCGTCTGACCAGCAATATGTCAATTACATCCTTGTTTTTATTACTTGGATTCAGACTGGAGCAGCAGTGTGACAGTGATTAAAGAACATAGATTCCTAAGTGCCACAGTGCAGGCCCCGGTCCAGAGAGAGCCCCTACTGCTGCACTGTGGAAGAAGGTACTTCGCTTAATTGCTTCAGTAACGTCTAACTGTAGAAGGGAGTAACAGATAAAAATGGAGGCTGTTTGTTTCACAGATGATTAAGATTGTTGTATGATTCAACAGATGATTAAGAGATAAAGCAAACAGTATAAGCCAAGACATCTTCAATGACTGAATTTTATTTTGGCCTGTAATCTGTACTTTGACTTGCAAAGTTGTTTGCATTTGTGTACGGCTTTCAGTCAGAAGAAAATCACAACACTCTTGCCTCAGGGTCTACCCTTTTGGGGTATTAGTTGAACAACAATGATGAAAGAAAGAGCATTTAAAAAATTCATAGAACAATTTATCAAAAAAGATGAAGGGAGCAAAATAGATGCATTTTGAATTTATTTATGAGATTTATTGCTGCTTTTCATGGCATGTTCTCCATCTGTAAGTATTTTGACTCCTGTAGTCCTTCTGAGAAACACTGCATGGACAGTACTCTTGCTGGCCCTCTTCCACTGTGTGCAACATGAAAAGCAAGCAAGTGTGCAAAATGTTGTTTCCAGTCCTCACTGTGTGATTTATGGCATAATTATCCCAAGCCCTTTAATGAAAAAGCTTCAGTGTGAGAGTGTAAATATCCCTCTAAAAGGAAGTGTGTTTTTCTTTATGATTGATAATACCTCACTGCAGCCAATCTTCACTATTTGAAGAGACTGAATTTCCCCCTGAAGTTATGGCACTAACTGCTCGCCGCTTGAGTTATAAGGACAGCCCAGATGTAAACTAGACCCTTCAGATGGCTTCTGTATTTGAGCAGCAACAATCAGTTCTTTCACAAAATGACATGGACTCAGATCAGTGATGACAGACAGGACACATATGAGATTCACCACAGCACAGCAAAAGAACCGAAATTCCATCCATGGGAAAACCTCTGAGTGCAGTTATCGAACATGAAGCAAGCTGCTGTCAGTGTGTTTAATAAGCAGTGACATACAGCACAAGGTACTGTGTGTTTTACAGGTGATAATACGAGCATGACTGTATGTGTGTATCACACAGTGCTGTCTCTGTGGCTCCACGTGAAAAAGCCGGCCAGCACCGGCCAGGGCAGGACACCCCATCCTCTGACCTCGCAGACTGTCACAACTGGGTCAAGGCCCGTATGGATTTCTGAATGGGTCAGAGGCACAAGCTCATTGATGTTGTGTCATGATGTATCAAACACAGAACGGTTGCAGTCTGGTGGATGGAACAGACATGCAAAAAGCAGAAGTGTGAGCATGGAAATGTAAAGTTAATGCTTGTAAATGTGACCAGCAGATTGCTGCATATGGCTGCACTTCTTTAACTGGACAGAACACTTGCTGAAGCACAGCATTCAGAAAGCTCCGGGCAGCTCTCTGTGCTCTGAAGGCCCGGCTCTTTGTCTTTATGTGAGTGGAAGATTGAATAAGCCTATGGTACACTTCTGAATCATTAAGTCTGTGGTCTTCCCTTGGACAGAGACTAATGAACAGAAGTAATTTTCTTATGTCTGAAAGAAACTAAGAGGAAAGTGTGTTAAAATGTGCAAATTATGATTTAAACCATTTTCACCATATTTGCATGAAGTGCTGATTGTCTCTGTGGAGCGGAACTGGTCACAGGTGGACGAGTTTTATCCCCCAGCTGCTGTAGCACCAGGGAGGAAATCTGACACAGGAACTGAAAAGCTGAGAGGAATCTGACTCCTCACAGATACATTACATTCTGTCAACAGTATGTCACTTTGCACAGTGTCAGTCTTTACTGGCAGAATGTAACAGTACAACCATCCGGTGGGCTGCAGAACAAACAGAACAGAAGGTTGTGTTCCCAAACCTCACATGGGTCTGTGCCAAGATACAGCTTCTTTTCCTGTAATTAGTACAGTTAAATGCATTAGGGATTAAACATCTGATGGAATTTAAGCAATGTAATCATAAATCAGAATTATACATTCAATAAATGTCAAAATTTTTAATTTTGTCACTTATGTAAGAAACACAATTTCTTTGACAATGTGACAGTTTCAGGCTGGTTACCACTAGCAGTCCTAAAAAAAGAAGACAGCATACAGTTCATTATTTGGCATTAACGAATGTATTGGTACAAATATACTTTGTCCCCAAGCTCTGACCTGGATCAGTCTCAACATTTACACATAATGCCAGGGGGAAGGATCAAGGCTGGCTAAGATGATCCTGGATCAGTTGTTGGCAGGAAGTAAATGGAGCAGCTGTGTTTGGCACACACTCCCAACACTCCGTGCTGCGTGACGCAGGCGGGCGGGGCCCTCGCTGTGAGTGTGAGGCGGGGCGGGGCAGGCGGGTGGGGCCCTCGCTGTGAGTGTGAGGCAGGCGGGCGGGGCCCTCGCTGTGAGTATGAGGCAGGAGGGTGGGGCAGGCGGGCGGGGCCCTCGCTGTGAGTGTGAGGTAGGGCGGGGCAGGCGGGCGGGGCCCTCACTGTGAGTGTGAGGCAGCGGGGGCCCCGCCCTTCAGTGCAGGGCTGTAGTCGTCCTCTCTGAGGAGGTACACACTGAGCAATGGGTACAATCACACATCACATTTACATGCTTTAAAATCTTTTTTGATGGAGGCCATTTCAAACACATGGCTATAAAACCTGATAGAAAATGCTCAGTTAAAGTCTAATGTAGCATTCATTTTCCTCCTAATCAGATCTTTCCAGCTGTGGGATTCCTTGCTGTTGGAAGGACTGGGGGAGTCTGTCTGTGTTTGTGCCGTAACAGGGGGAAGGTTAAACCTGTGACCTGTTCACCAAAGACACAAGGTTTTTATGTCTTTGGTGATTGACCAATATGAGTATTACTGATCTTTTATAACATAAAAGGCCAAGACAGCGACATTAACAAACACTGACTGCACCTTCTCTTTAAGGTCACTCATACTGTCCATTCAGTCACTCTTCTGTATTGCCCTCTGCTGGTTCAACTAACAGGAGCAGTTTCGTTGTGAAAGCATTCTTCTTCCTCTTACCGAAACCTTGAATTTCCTGCCTGTTTAATTTTTCTGTACGGAGAGAAAGGTCTCTTTTTCATGCTCCATTAATGTGTCATTGCTGTGCAGCTGATAAAACTGCATTAGGGCCCTGCCATTCACACACAGCTAAGGACTCAGTTTACTGCCTCTTACATCTTACAGTGCAATGAACATACTTTTAATGCTTTACATCTTAAAGAGCGGTGAACATATTTTTAATGCTTTACATCTTAAGGAGTAATGAACACGGCGAGAGAGCGGAGGGGAGTTTTTCATGCACCCCCCTGCAGTGGAGATGCTCAGGGTCACTGTGCTTCCCACTGCTGCACAGAGCGGCTGCTGCACACAGCGGCTGCTGCAGAGGCAGACGCCCTCAGTCTCCTGATGGCAGAGACTACAGCACAGAGCTGCACAGCTTTATTACGGTTATGCTCTACTATTTACATTTTTAGTATTGTATTGAGAGCTGTTAGCCACTCATCATAATTCCAAAAAAATTAAAAGCTCTAAGCTTTACCAAAGACAAAGTGCTAGGTGCAAACAAATTAAACTGAAATGGTAAACAGTCACAATAAATAAATAAATAAATAAATAAATAAATAAATAAATGCTATCGATTAATAAATAAATTAAACAGTATCATTCATTTTTGCACCTGGCATGTACTTAAAAGTAGAACGTTAACTAGAATAGATTGATCCCAAGTAAATAAACAATGGTCTGCACTTTCAATTAGCTATATGGACTTCTAGGGGCTCTGAACCATAAAGCAGACAGGACTGGAGTAGAACTCAACAGGGTGGTAATGGGATTGGCCCCATTACACCACAGAACCATTATTTGAATTGTCAGTCATACTTATTTTTCATAGTACAGGCAAGTGGTAGGATGGTTGGAATGTACCAGCTGGTACTGGAATGTACCAACAGCCCCCAGGCGTCTTGCATACATTGTATAAGGAAGACATGGCGGTCACGTGGGAACATAAACCATGATATTATTCACGATGATGTGATATGACAGCATGAAATCCCAGGCTTATTGAAAAACAGACCATAAACATTAATTCTGAGATGATACATCACTTTTCCACAATAAAATGGATCCACAAAGTAATGTGAAAACCTTGCACATTTGTAGCATTTGATGTAATTTAATTAGGAAGAATTCCCGAGGAAGCAACAGTGGTACACAATGCAGGATCTGAACCTGCAGGTCAGAATGCTAGCCACTATGTTGCACTTAAACACCATAAATAAGAGATTAAGAGAGTCTGGTTGTTTAATATCATTATGTAAACCCACAGGACAGACACACCTATTAAGAAGTTCATACTGTAAGCATGAATGTGGGACTGGAGTACTTTAAATTTAGCATGCCCTGATACCGAGGAAGAGGCTGAATTATGTCCTGCCTGACCCATAATTACCAGCATATTGATCAGTGTTCTCTCACATCAACAACAGTCCATCAACAACGGTCTATCTGAGAGTCGATCAATAGCACCTCCACCCGCATGGTGGGGCAGGATTGTAGGAATAAATCTCAATATCATACACAACAGGTCAGCAAAGGTGTAGCACAGAACTCAGGACAGTATTTGGGCCAATTTGGGAAAGGTTAAGCTGGCTGAGAAATATACAGACACACAGTAAAGCCCACCCTTTAACTTTATTCACCATCTTCCCTGTCTTCTCTTCCTCTCCCTCTTAATGTTCCTGCCACATTATATCAACACTTCACATTACACCTTTCACCACAGGAATCTCCCCATTATAACGAATATATCACACTACTGTTCCATTGGTTAATTAATCTCACTCAGAGATTGCAGTGTGGAACCCAGCCCCATGAACCGAAACCATGAACTCCAACCCTTTCACCTTATCCTTCGCAAACCTCATTAATCAATCTCACACCCACCCCTTTCTCCCTCTCTCCCTCCCTCAGATCCACACCCTTTTCGCCCTCTCTCCTCACTCCCTCTCTCCCTCCCTCAGTTCCCCACTCCTCTCTTTCTCTCCTTCTCTCCCCTTTTGCTCATCTCCTCTCTCCCTCTCTCCCTCTCTCCTTCCCCAGTTCCCCTTCCCTCACTCCCCATACCATCCTCTTCTCCACAGCATTGTCTCATCCCTCTCTACCCTTTAATGTCCACTTCTTCATCCATTATCCCATGTCTCTATCCCCCCTTCCACCCTCACTCCCACCCCTCTCTCCTCTCGTCTGCTCACCCCTCTCTTTCAGCAGACATGTTTGACTCTTCTTTCAGAAAGAACAGAATGTATGTGTGTTGTAAGCCCTCAGAGGCATGAGCTGCAGATCAGCAGAGACCCGGCTTTCCCTGGGGCCCACACGGCAGGGCTAACGCAGTATCTTCCTCCTCCAGCACCAGGCCCTGCCACTGGGGACTCCTCCCCATTGCAGGCTGATTGAAGTCCATGCAGACCCGGGAGGTTAAGGTCGTTGCACAGAGTTTATAGGGAGCTGCTATTTTCTAAAACACTGTGATTATCCTGCAATTATCCCCTGGTGTCTGTTTGACATACAGGAGCAGAGCTTACACTGTCAGCTGTAACTGAGCCACACAGAAGGTCATTCTCTAAGATAAAGAACCAACAACCTAACATGACCTACACTGAATTAAATTAAACTTTAGTTTTAACAATTTGTATACTTTTACCATATATACACTTTTAACAAGTACATATATTTACGTGACAGTAATTGATAGGTTCAAATATATGCTGTATATCTGGACATAAATTATGGTAAAACCGGTTTAAGTGAGTGATTTTTGGGTTGATTCTGTTACTGCTAAATCTCCTCACAGGAATGGCGCCTTTGTGAGAGATGTGAGCTCCAGCTCTTCAGGCAGTGGTGTCAGAGCGTGCTGCAGCCCACTGCTCCTCATTACCATTGTGCTGCATGAAGGTGATGACTTACAGCTGCAGAAACCTGATCCTGCACGACCTCTGACCTTTACTGCATCATGATGTAGGCATGGAAACCAGAACTGCTCACAAACATCCCTCCAGTTTCAGTTTGGCTTTAGGACTCAAATGAGACACGAAAATACCTGGAAATACAACACATCACAGGTCTATTTGGCACAATATCTGAATATTTAACAATCTTGCTGTGCCAGGACACCCTTCCTGCACATTCATGTGTTTTAATTCACTGAGCCATGCTGCCTGTGTTAAGCCCTGCATGTGACCATGCATTTTCTGTTGTTAGTAAACCCAATATTGAAAGGTACTTGTAATTGCTTGAAAAAAGTGAGAGCAGGGTAAAATTTAGCAAAAAGCATTAAAGCTACACCAGAGCATGCCCTCTCTCCTGTTCTGCTACCATATTACAGCACTAACTACCAATATAAACTTCACACGAATAGATTTATGAGCAGTGCTTTTGCTCAAAGGGAAAATGAGGCTGGTGCAACATCATTAGACAGTCAAATCACAGCCTTCCTCTAGTTCCTCTCAGGAGTGGCAATGATGCTGTCACAGACCCGGAACATAATGCCACTTAATGCTCTCAGTATCCTGAGCCCTTTGAGAGGAGATCAGCAGCTGAGCAAATGAATCCTGTGTTCACATCATAATTTCTGCATTTTAGCATTCCAGACTCTCCTGATGTATCACTGCTGGACAGAGGGCTTGGGGGGGGGGTTCATGACACAGCCACCCCTCATCAGTAAGGGGAACTGTCTAATAGAAAAAGAAGCCGAGAAAAAAAACCAAGAGGCCAAGAAAAATTGCTGACATGGTCAGGGTTCATTCCAAGAAATTAAATGCTTTATATATTGTCTTTGCCAGATAATAAAATGTCCTTGATTTATCAGGGGCCTTGGCACCATGGTCAGTAATGACTCACCTTGAATGGTGTGTAATGGCATTATGGTTTAATGAACGATGAAAGGGCAAAAGTTTTTATTAGCTGATCAGCATTCATCTGAGGAAGTGTCAGAGGGGAGGACATATCGATCACTGGGAAAATGTGAAGTTCTGCCACTGCTTTGCTACAGCAGATGTGACTTAAAATCAGCCAGTCTATTAGTTCTACCTGACTGATTTGCACACGAAAGATGAAGACTTTGCCCGGTGGGTGAGTGAGAAAAGTTGCAGCGTTGCCAGGTTGATGCTTTTGATGCTAAATTTACTGACTTTTAGGAGCTGTACCCTGTGTGTGAAAGCACCTAATGAAAAATCAAGATCAGTTTGGGAAAATTGCAAACTGAATTCATTATAAGGGCAAAGATATTTGCCCCCGCCATATCTGTGCTAGTCACTGCAGTTTGTATTGCAATGGGACTCCAATAGGACTGGATAGGTGCAGCTTCAGACTCAGTGAGATTTGGAATACGGCTATAAGGAAACTGTCAACAATCCCACTCGAAAGTAGCAGGGCATCGTAACACACTACAGGAAGCAGTTTATCTGTGCTATCCACGCCAAAGGAGGATTTACAGATACTAATTACAGGAATGTGAATAAATGTTACGAAGTTATATTATTCCCAAATACTGACATTTCTTCCTGATGGCTGCATGTAAATGCTCAGACATCATGATCAGTGAAAATCCAGGCATGGTGGGTTTAAGCTCCTGCCTCCTCTCCGGCTGCTACTCTGGCTCTTCCAGCATTGCACCGCCACCCCCCACCCCAGGTAAGGAGGTCAGGGCAGCCGCCATCTGAGACACACTAGCTTTTATCCTGGATTGAAATATACGTGTGATTTTCGATAATTCAACATGGCAGTCATCTCAGATTGAGTTGGCGAAGGCAGAGATGAGGCTGGTGATTTATCTGTGAGGCGTTTAGTGCGTGGTTTGGTTGGTGTAATGCACTGCTGCAGTAAAGTGCACAGTATATGCAGGGTCCCCTGACAGAGTCAATCAGCTGACTCAGAGGAATCAGTCTCAAGTGGAAGTTATATACAACATCACGTCCAAAACACTGCCAACCTACACTGATCCCACCAATTTTTAATCCACACAAGCTGTCTGTGAAGCGCTATCTCACCTTCCAGCAAGTTTCATAATGATCGTCATAATGATTTCCAATATGATGCTTATTTTTAGAGGTCACATCAAGAACAGACGTGATTTGCGTAGATTGCAAAGCTTTCACAGTATATATCCAGATTATTTTATCTAAATCAATTTTGACAAAGCATATTGATTCATGTGTCCTAGTGAAACATCCACCTCTGTCTAATTGTTTAATCAAATTATTGCTTCAGAAACCTGAGAATACGCATTAGTTAATGGGTAGGCATAAACATGTAATCTATCTCTGAGAACAGAAGAATACAGCTTAGAGCCTTCATTACATAGACAGTTTCTTGGCTGTTTCTCAGACAGATTATCCATTTGATAAAGTAATATTATTTTTAATAATGAATTTGATAATTACTGGTATAATTTTAAGAATAATCAAGTGGGCCAGTTTCCCTGGCCCAGATGAAATGTACCCCTGATGTGTATATTGCATTACATTACATTACATTACATCATTTATCAGACGCTCTTGCCCAGAGCAACTTATAAACAAGTGCATCACTATGCTAAGAATAATCACAAAGTATTACAAGAGGTCAGTAAGATACTAAGTTAAGTGCTAAGCTAGTGTAGAGTGCCTTTTTTTGAAAATAGGGATAGATAGGATAGAGATAGATAGAGAGGAAGGTAGACTAGAGATACAGCTTGAAAAGATGAGTTTTAAGTTTTCTCTTGAAGCCACCCCGGGAGTCAGTTGTCCAAATCTCAGCAGGAAGCTCATTCTACCAGTGTGGAGCCAGTACTGTAAAGAGGCAGGTTCAAGAGATGCTGCCCTTGTATTTTGGGAAATGGAGGCCCTTAAAGGTTAGTAGCAAGGTCTTGAACTTGATCCTTGCTGCAACCGGTAGCCAGTGGAGGGATTCAAGGAGAGGTGTCACATGGGCCTGCTTGGGGAGGTTGAACATCAGTTGGGCTTCTGCGTTCTGGATAAGCTGCAGCGGTCGGATGCTCCTCGAAGGATAGATTGCTGTCCAAAGTTACCCCTTAGGTTTTTGGCAGCTGTGGTTGCCATTACCTTTGTGTTGTCCACGCAAATTGAGAGATTCTTCGGAGGGGTCATGTATGCTGGGACGTAGACTATCTCAGTCTTGTATATAATGTTGTCTGAATTTTTTTAGGGCTTAATCTTGCTATGTTACTAGAGAGGCTGGATTTCTACCTTGTTTCTAGCTCAACTGCTGTGAAACAGATTCTGAATCGGAGCAGACACCTCTTCAGCCATGGAGTGTGCATCAGGTACGGTGTTCAGAGTGAGAGAATGCCAATGTTTTGATGCATTATCACCAAGCAGTTTTGTGTGCTCAACTCGTAAACGTAACAAACGTAATTTAGACAGTCCACGTGGCTTTATTAGGCGTTGTAATATCTGTATCTTGTTTACATATTTATGAATGAAGAATGGTTGCTCCATGGTAGCTAGCTAGGTACTAAAGTGCAGTCGTGCAGGGTATGTTTTAGAATAGCTGCACTGTAAGCAAACTGTACTGTGTTCTCTTTATAATACATCCTCCTCAGCTGGTTTAATAGTGTGTGTTTCCAGGTATGTAATGTAAAATGAGCTAGCTTGCAAGCAGCAGGCATGGTACAGTCAGGAACAGAGTACACATACTGCTGGAAAACACCTTCTAATGGAACACCAGTTTCACATGTTAATTCCTGCCACTCAGTCCTTTTCATGGCCTTTGCCAGCTATCAGTCATTGACCCATGACATTTAGAGATTTCAGCCAATGTCACCCAAACTTCATTTTGAAGTTGTATCAGGACAAAAGATATGTGCTGATTTGTGATATTCATTGTGAATACAAGCAGGCAGTAAATACCCTCATGGATGTACTGTATTAGTTAGGGCCGTGTCTGGCTGTGTAGTTGATACTGCTGGGCCTCAGGCTAATTCACTTTATAAGATCTACAACCCCTATGATTATTCAGTTAGGAAAAGACACTGGTGTTATTCACCAGTGATATTTGACATTTAAAAGTGAACTGTTCAGTAAGCTGAACAGTACTTGAGAGCACAGTATTTGAGAAGTTCACACTGATGAAAATGCTAATTTATTTATTTTCTTGTTTACAAAAACTACTGCAAGGATTTTTGCATCCATGGTCACAATTTCTTGGCCAGAAAGGTATGCAATTTGTTGGCCAGACTGCAGTATGCATTTTTTGTTAGTCTAAATATTCATTATGTTTAATGTCCCTGTATTTTTAATACTGTCCATTATTGCTTTGGCAGTGGTGTTTGCCAATAGAGTGCCACTGAACTGAAACTGACGGAGGGAGGTGGAGAGAGAGATCAATTCATTTAATGTGATTGAAGTCCAGGGCCAAACTGAGACTGTGACATCACTGCTACATCCTCAGACGTTTCCTGGACTGGCCATGTCTCACTTTTCTCACGTCTTCTCCGGAATCAAGAGCCTCCCATCCTGTTGTGCTGCACTGGCACCATTCAGCATCAGACCAAGTGCGTATACCTCCACTACGCAAAGAAAGCCATGCCAAAACAAAGCCGAGTATGATCTGATTATATACCTGTTTCTGCTGAAATAAGTCCCATATATCCCAGTTTTTAAGTGAGGTACACCTGTTAAACACACCATTACAGTGAATAAGAGCAATAAAGAAGTCAAATTATCAGAGAATTTTAAATGTAATGTTTACCAACCAGGCACTTATTTCACTTAGAAACAAGCAAAATAATATCGCATCTCGGTGTGTAAATAAGAGATGAGCAGTGTGTTATGGAGGATCACAGCATTGAGATGAGACGGGCAAGTGACTGGTTTATTTTCCTTTCAAAGGAAGGCGAGGCTGATATGTGGGACATTTCACCTCACAATGGACATAAAGTAGTTTATGCTCCATTAATCCAGAGAGATAGTGCTCCTGTTACCAGCAGCACTCCACAGAGGCACAGAGGAAAGCAATCGTATATCTCACTGACAGCCGAAAGCTGACTGCACTCTCCACATGCAATTAGTTACAGAATTTGCGAAAATTTGCAGCTCTGCAAAGTCGACGAATAAGAAGCAGCTTCATTAGTTTAACAGCCATTGGCATAAATGTAATGGACATATACTGCTGACAGAGAGGCAGGAAGTGACAGATGGGGTTGGCTGTGAAAGACCTGGCAGCTTGATCTCTATGCAATATGCAGATACCAATGAAGAGGCCAGTGTTGCCTACAGCTGGCTGACAGCCAATGGCATGGAAGGGCTTCACTGCTCAGTTGCAGACAGCAGTGTGGTTTGGTGGTCGATGATCTGGGTTTATAACCAGAACTTTGAGGTTCAAAGCCCAGATGAAGCATTACTGTGGCACCCTTGAGCAAGTTACGTGAACAGCTTTAATATACAGTGGTATAGACGGATGGATGTTAGATGTAATTTTCCCTGAACGGCTCAAGGCATGTGGAACAGGTTGCCCTGAGTGTTCGCTGAGGGTCCTAATTTCGAGTGCACCACTGCAGCTCAGCACACATGCACAGGCCTGTGTGGTTGGAATGAAGGGGGACTGGCCTGTCTGTGGGCTGTCAGGTGATGGCTGTGGGCACAGGGGAGATGCAGCTGTCGCTCCAGCATGGTCCCATGCCATAAAGTGTTGGACTGCTGTTACTCTTAAAAAACAATGACTGTTTTCATTGGTTACAGAGTGTGAAGACTGCAAGACTGGAAGAATAACCTCTCCTTATTCCTAAAATACCTGACCTGTAGCAGGTAGAGACTGTTACGGCTGAGCAATCAGAGTGGGTGGGGTATGGTGAGAATGCTGCCATCTCCTGGCCACGGGCATCCTTCTCATGCTCACAGAGGAGACGGCTGCCACCTGTAGCAGCCTGGCTTACAATCAGCTGAGCAGAAAAGGAGCTCTCTGCCTGCAAGTCGGGAGAGAAAGACTGTGCTGTGGGCTGGGGAAAGGGGCACGCCTGTGAACCAGCCTGGGGTAAGAGTTTAAAGAGCCTCACTCAAAAGACTAGCTTCCCCAGAGTTGAAGATTTTTCATTCCATTCCATTACATGCATTTAGCAGATGCTCTTATCCAGAGCGACTTCCAGCAATACAGAACACAAGTGCATCCATTCAAGTTAAATGAG
This sequence comes from Megalops atlanticus, assembly GCA_019176425.1. Classification (NCBI taxonomy): domain Eukaryota; kingdom Metazoa; phylum Chordata; class Actinopteri; order Elopiformes; family Megalopidae; genus Megalops; species Megalops atlanticus. Next base: position 284,992 of record CM032892.1, read on the forward strand.
CAACAGGATACAACACTTCCAGACCAGTGAGTGTGAGCATAGAATCATGTTTGACAAAATCCTTCCTGGAATAAGTCCTGTTTGTTCATTCTGTCATGAAGGAATTTAACCAATCAGTAGTGAGATCACTGCTAAGTGGGGCACCATCTTGGCTCACCTCTCACCACCAACACACACACATACACACCCCATAATTTCACACACACACACTCCACAAGTGTATTTTCATTAGGTTCTTTTAAAGGGAGGGTGATGCGATTTCATTTTGTAGGTTATTGTCTATTTTAACATTGTCGTTCTGAGTTGACTAATAACTCTGCGAGTCGTTTGCCTTTAATACGTTTTTTTTTTTTTGCTTTTGGTCGTGTGGCCGTCTCTGGTTGCACGGCTCCAGGTAACACATCCATCCCCACTCTGAGTGGCTGTGTTACTGAGTGACAGCAGTAAGGCTGAGTACGGCTCATTGCTTTGAGATGTGTGCGGTATACGTGCACTCTCTCCCCTCCTTGACCCTGCACTGGGTGAAGAGCATGCTGGGAAGGACTGGCTGCTGCTACTGCCCTGCTGCTCCAGCTTATGTAACCACAGCAACATCCATACTTCACCCTGCTGGTTCTCTCCCTTTCCCTTCCCTCTCTCTCCCTCTCCCTGCTGCACAACGTCTTATTTACAGGGGTCAATCGTTAGTGCATCTGGCTGCAGGCCAGGCCCTAATGGAGGCAGGGTGGTGGCAGGGTACTGCTGTCTCATCAGGACTGTCACACCGGTGTGACAGACACCTGCCTAAGTGACAGGCTGGTGGCCAGCGCAGCGCTGACTGCATAGCGGCCGCTCACACTGTCCCCTCTCCGCTTCCTGTGACTGAGAGAGATGGAGAGCAGTCACTCTCCATGACTGGCTCCCCTGCTCACTCTGCAGAAACAGCCCCCCAGCACCTGAGCCCAGTCCCTGCCTGCAGTCTGTGGTGCCTGCAGCCTGTGGTGCCTGTGCCTGTAGTCTGTGGTGCAGTCTGTGGTGCCTGCAGCCTGTGGTGCCTGTAGTCTGTGGTGCAGTCTGTGGTGCCTGCAGCGGCTGCTTTCCAGTCAGCGTTAAACAGCACCCACAGCCTGCCAGCGCTGAACACCTGGACCCTCACTGTGAGCTTCCCCCTCTGCTCAGTGACGGACACCTGGACACGCCCTGCACAGGTGACATCACTCGTGACCTGCAGCCATGACCCAGCAGCAGATGTTCCACCAACCTCACCTGTTCTCTGCAGCGTGAGCACGAGAGCAGCTCTCAAAAGAGCCAAACTGCGAGTTTCTGAAATGACTGAGGAGCTGCGCTCCATGCCTTACACTAAGATCAGCCCTGCTGACTCCATCACAGCACCTGGCTCAGGTGCAGACTGAAACACCTGTGTCCTTATGGACTTGGTTGCAATCACATTGGTTTTAACAGTTTATCACTCTGGTGCAATATGATAATAAATGCACACTAATGTGCAGGTCAGTGATTATTTTTTGGATGCATATATCAGTGTACACAGTCCTTCTCTGGAATGTGCCTTTAACAATAATGCTTGACAGTCACATCCTGTGACCCCTCATTGTGTCTGGGACAGCAGAAAGTGTGGAAGAAGGCTGTACAGGCATCTGCAGAGAAAGTAAGTCAATGCAAAACACAATGCCTACACTGCCCCCCTGTGGTAAGTAACTGTAATTTCGGTCACATGCTGAAGTTTTCTGATATGCATTTTCAGGCTATGTTCACACTGTCGGTCCAAATCCGATTTATGTGCAGATCCGATTGGAATCCGATCATATGTAGCAAGTCTGGACAGCCAAAAATCACATGAGATCTGATTTTTATGAATCCGTTTAAAACCACATTCGTATGTGGTTTGAAATCCGATTCAAATCACATTTTTGCAAATCCGTTTAGGTCTGAATGCTCTGATTGGATTTCAGGTGTTTTTTTTTTTCACGTGTATGTCACATGTACAGGAAACATGATAGTTTGGTGGCGGAGGGAGCCATTGATGAGCGGTTGTAGGTCGTAGTCATAGCTGGAGCTAACATGTGTTCGACAGAATTGTCGCCTCCTCCGTCTCTGACGCTGTCTCATTATTTTTATAAAACTTGCGCCGCAGCTCCACATTGCCATGTTGTAAATAAGCAAGCCCATTTCATTACCCTCCATTTTGTTTTGTTTATGCTAACTACTTCTACTTCAGTGTGCAATGTCATTACTATAGCAACCAATGTGGATATGACCGAAAATGAGGATTGCCATCAGGACACACAGATCGGATCTGATCACTTGCAATATATGATGCGGACAGTCAATCAGGAAGATCGGATTCTGATCGGATATACAAAAAATCGGATTTGGACTGATAGTGTGAACACAGCCTTAGACTTCAGAGCACTGATACGGTGGGTTCGGCTGGGACTGATGTGGCAATGGGACATATTTTTACAGTGAAACATATGAACTACACTGTTCCACCATCTATATTAACTACATAATGCGATACCCATTTTCAAAATGCCTCATTAGCATGAATTTAGCTATTGTGACATCAGAAAGTATATTATGCGGAGGAATGCCTTGTGTCAATATTTAACCTATGCAGAAACAGCAATATTAACAGAGATGTTATACTAATAATTGCTTCTGATGCAGTCACACCCAGCTGCTGTTTAAACCCATGACTCCCATCTGGCTTTATTACTGCATTGAGTTGTGTTTTTAAATCCAGAGACATGGAACACTGACATGACAAACCAAAATCCTTCTTATAACATCATCTTATATATCATCAAAAGAACATTTTTCAGGTCCCTGGAAATCACGATTCACCAGAAGAAAGAGTATGCGTGATAAACACTGCAAAGGAATCCTGCTGACACACATGCATCCTAATTTCATCTGGCTGAAGAAACTGTTTGACCTTCGTTAATCTTGCAAAGTCATCTGACACCACCATCTGATCTACTTCAATGCGTACCACTCAATAAATGCAGAGGCCAATGCGTACCCTCACTGACCCACACATGCATCTGTGATGTTCAAAATGGAGTCCTCAAAATTTATTTCCACTAAGAACACTGAAAAAACACTCAGAGGTCCACACTGTGGAAAATTATGTACAAATTCCTGTTAGTGTCACTGATAAGCAACCAGCTTAACAGAGGAAAATAAGCATCTTTGTTTGCTAAAAATTAAAATGGAAAATCAATGCATGGAGTCAGACTGCATTTAGCAGGGGAAGGAAGACGATCCCCTATTGAATAAAACCCAGCCTTGAGTGCACATCTCTGAAGGGGCAGTCAGAATGTGGGAATCCAGTCAGCGGCTTGTGATTATCAATAACAGTTACAATGATCTCTGAGGCATTCTTGCATAAAATACCTATATTTATGTAGCTATGTAAAGAGATTAGTTATACAAGAACAAGTACAAATGTTTATTTGGTAAATGTCTTCTGCACTTGTACATAACATTTCCATATACAGCCATGCGTCACTTAACGTCCACGATACGTTCTGTGAAATAGGACGTTATGTGATTTGGACATTGTGCGAACACCATACTATATACTTAGCAAACATATATAGAGTAGGCTACTGTAGCCAAGATACTGTAAACATACAGTACCGTACTGTATTTCAACTAATGTATCTGGTAAAGTACACTGTAATTTATGGGTTAAGTTGGTTAATACTGTACAATACTAAACATAATACACATGTATTATATGGTATACTATGTACTGTACCATTATATGCCTGGCAGCGCAATCGCTTTATTTCCATGAGACATCAGATACACATGTTGCGTGCGGGAAGCATTGTCTTCACTACGGCCGGTTATGTCCGCTACGTCCCGTTCTGCGATCAGGATTTTTAAACTTTATTATAACCTTATGGGACTACCGACGTATATGCAAATGGACGTTGTTCGAACGGACGTTAAGTGGCGCATGACTGTACATCAGTCTGGTAAGGATGCCTGCCATATAAATAAATAAATAAAATTTCCCTTCACACCCGCATTCTGCAGGTTTACTGCATCCGTTTGGCTGTCCTGCAAGCTGCCGTGTCCTTGCTGTGCTGACGTCTCATCCAGCCCTGTCCTGCTCAGCTGCTCAGTCCCACCATCACCTGACTGACGTCCCACAGCTTCCTGGCCACCTGCTCGTCTCTGGCTTTGGGCAGCAGCTCTTCCTCTTTGCAGTTGGCGAAGCACCTCCCCCCGACCCCCTCCACATCTGCGGAGCAGGCCAGGTAGAGAGGGGTCTGTGCGCCCTCCCGTGGGCTTTTCAGAAAGGCCCAGGACGCCAGGTGGAACAAGGGCTTGGCCAGGAGGGGGATGTGGACGTGCCTCCCCAGGTTGGTCTGCACCATGCCTGGGGTCAGGGCGTTGACGGTCACGCCACTGTCCTGCAGACGCTGGGACAGCTCCACAGTGAACAGGAGGTTGGCCAGCTTGCTCTGGCTGTAGGCAAAGGCCTTGTTGTAGCTGCGCTCACTGTTCAAGTCATCAAAGTTGATCTGGCCGTATTTGTAGAGCTTGGAGGAGACCATAACAATCCGGCTGGGGGCAGACTTCTTCAGCAGATCTAGCAGAAGGTTCGTCAGGAGGAAGTGGCCCAGGTGGTTAACTCCAAACTGCATTTCAAACCCCTCATCCGTTTTGGTGTACGGGCATTGGAAGATTCCCGCATTGTTAATCAGAACGTCAATCTTTGGCTCCTTCTGTAGTCAATTAAAGAAAAAAACGGGTCAGACGACCAACTTGTGCAGACAGAAGGGTCAGTGCAGTAGTGTATGCGTTACTGATACGTGTCGAAAGGGACCCAGGGGATGGGGTTATTGCTCTGGGTTTAATTCCACACGAAGCTGGGAAGAAAGCCATTATGCCTTGGCTTTATCAGCTATTCACTACAAATAAATGGTCAAAACAAATAAAATATCCACCCTGTTCAGTAATGCTCTCAAATGTGTTGGGGGGTACATATCTGCCTGCTCATGGAGAACTACCTAGCTACCCAAAGCTGAATTCATTACATTATTGTCATTTAGCAGATGCTCTTATCCAGAGTGACTTATATAGGTTACAGTTTGTTTTATATGTTATCCATTTATACAGCTGGATACTTACTGAGGCAATTTTACCTTGCCCAAGGGTACAGCAGCAGTGTCCCAGCTGGCATTCGAACCAGAAACCCTTCAGTTACGAGTCCTTACCACTAACATTTACAGGAAAACAAACTAGTGCCCTGAATAGGTCTACATTATTCCATACCTTAAGAGGTGACACAAAGACGATAATCATCTCGCAATGGAGAGCTAGGGCGAACGTTAAATGTTTAAAATGCTACTAAGAGCCCAACACCTAACGAGGGCTTCAGAGCATTAATGAGTTCAGTTCAACAACTGACCCCCGGTCAGTTTGTCCCTGCACCCCGGGACGGCTGCTATCAGTTACAATATCATTGTTAGCACCTAGCCTGACTAGATGCCAGACATTGAGCTACTTTGACCAGCTACCCTATAACAACTACCGTAAAGGCATACAGATACATAAATATTTACAGTATATCCAACTTTAGCAAATAACTGCTGTAAGCTGTATTAGGTAACGTTAGCTAGATAGCTTCTCATGCAGAATAACTGCTGTAAAGCTGTGTTAGCTAAGGTTAGCTAGGTAGCTTCTCATGCAGAATGACTGCTGTAAAGCTGTATTAGCTAACATTAGCTATCCAGTTGGCAAGCTAGCGCCCCAGCTAGTGGACTGCTGCATAAACGGTGATCTTACCTGTATTATATCCTCGCAGAAACTGCGCACAGACTTCAGAGACGCCAGGTCTAAGTGTTTGATCACTATTTCTCCCTGACTGGGCCCGGCCTCCTGCCGGATCTCCCGGGCAGCTTCCTCTGCCCTCTCCCGGTCCCGGCAGGCCATGATGACCCGGGCCTGCAGTTGCACCAGCCCCGCCGCGGTGGCCTTCCCGATGCCGCTGTTCGCCCCGGTCACTATCACAGTCTTTCCCCGCATCATCCCGGGGGGATAGTGCAGTCTCACAGCTGACCGTCTGGAGAAGATTCGTCGAGCGATTAGCAGCACTGCACCGCCCAGAACAGCGGCTAAAATCACCGCTGCGGACATGGATGACGGTCCGGTCTGAAACCACGCCGCCGGGGAGCGACCTGTGCCGAGCTGATTCAAAGCGCTGCGTCCCAAACCTCCCTCCCCGCAGCGCCTTCAGTGAGGGAGGACGGGGCCGGGATGTTTGAAGTGTTCACTGTTGCACACTTGGGACGATTTTGGTGAGAAAAGTTACAAACAGTCATGTGGTTTTTTCAGTCCACAATTTTGATGCAAATTCTCTGACAACACAGACAATTCCACTGAAAAGCCTAACCAGTCAGCGCGACAGAGGCGTGTATCAGAGCTTCTACCCGAGCTGTGCGTGTGGAAACCATGAAAAGAAACATTTCATTCATGATTCCTAATCATATCTGAAAATTTAAATAAAATTGGTTTAAATGAGGGGGCGCAGATGTTCACGTGCATTGACCGCATTCTAGTTGTGTAACACAATCATAGAAATCATGTTTCATTTCTCGTGATCTAATTTTTGTTGTACTATTACTGACCATACTAATGCAATTTGTGTTTCTGCGTCAAATTAAGAATGTCACCAATAAGAACAAGACTCTATACATTTTGTAGAAACTTTATCCGCTCTGCTCTAAACAACCGTTCATCTTAGAGTAAAAAACACTTAAAATACCACTCAGAGAAAGTGATCTATATTAATATAACATGCCAAATATACAAAAAGTGAAAATACAAAAAGTGAAAATAACATTGCATGCACTGCACCAACACTAACAAAATAGAGAGTAGAAATATATAGCGTTGAAGGGCTTTAAAAAAAAAAAAGTTTGGGAAAAATAGTCTGTCTAAATCTCTTTACAATGTTACTGTCATTTCCAACGTCAACATTAATACGGGTTACAACAATCTGTCCTTATGATAGAACAGTAAAAATGTAAACATGTAACATTTGAAAGTAAAAACTATTTCATATGGTATGTAGCCAGACCCAGCAAGTCACATACATTCAAATGAAGATGTGGATTCGATCAATTTTACAATCACAGAAAACATGAATCCATCCATGATATTTGTGCAAAGGGATTCCTAAAAAAAGAGCTGCATAATAATTAATGTACTAGCACAGCCGAAACACAGCGTGTGACTCTGAGAGCTGCACACCTCAGCTTTCCTTAAGCATAATAAGGAAACCCTACGTTTACAGGAATATTTCAGGTTCATTTCAGTGTTCCTCACAGACTTGTAAACTCATCCTCCCAAATCACTATAATTAGTCAAAATTAGAAGGATGTTGAAAGACAATGCTTCCAGATTTCTGAGAAGTGTTCTGGGAATGTAGTGTTAGTCCAATGGGACCCAGCATAAGGATGTCCAGTGGAGGGACTTTGGAAGCCCTGCTCCATATAACACATACAGCCTTCCTCCAAAACTGCATCCCTCCCCACTCAACACCCAGCTGTAACAGTCAGCCAGAAACTGCTGACAGCCCTCCACTGTTTCCCATTCAAGGTTTTGTCATAGATGGAATGTCACAATGTTCAGACTCCACTGTAACTATGCAATACAGTGCAGCAGCTCCTCTAGCTATGGAAGGGTTAAAGGATTGCATTATTGATGGATTTTGCACATATATGAGGTGTTATAGGAATACCTTTACAGAAAATATTGAGAAATAGAGGACTAGCCCCAAATTTCCATCTTTTGTCTTTACAGTAGAGGAAGCAAATAAACCATAAAATGTATGTTAAATGTTCAAAACACTTTCCTAACATCCATACGTGCCAACAGCAACATTTAGAAGTAAAAGAGGAAACGGTTCCATGCAGCACATGGATCCTATGGACATTAAACAGACTGAGTATACAGTGTCAGAGAAAGTGCATGTACAAACCCAAGAGCATTCTGGCATATTAATTACTCACATACATTATTACTGTATTCCGGTGGATGCTCCAGAAACAGACGTACAAGTTAAGTTTTGCAGTATCAGTTATAGAACACATCTGAAGAGCAAACTAAGAGAAAGTAGGAGGGAGGGCCTTACATCACACACTGTCACCAGCACAACACCCTGCTGTTCTCTTTCACCCTGTCAGAGCCACACCCTCCGCACCACTGACTACAACACAAGAGTAAAGAGATCAGGCCACCCTACATCAAATGCGCCTGAAAGCTGAAACACAGTCTCAATGTCACAATGGAAAACAGAGATACAGGAGTGATAAAAAGCAGCTGTCACCACAGATATAAAACACTGCGGGAAAAGCAGTGCTGTGTTTCTGTAACCCTGTGCTGTTGTGCTTTACTTCTCTGGGGTCTGCTCGATCAGCTTACCCTTGTGGTATTTCTGTCCAATCCCATAAGGCACGTGTGCAGCGATGGTCCCCAGCTCCTTCGCCCCCTCGATGTGGAACATTTGGTCATCGAAGAAGATGTGGGGACGGATCTTCTGCAGCAGCGGCCCCTTGGGGGCGCCGGCGAGGAAGAGCGCCTCATCCACCTCCAGGCCCCAGCTGCGCAGAGTCTTCAGCACCCTGGCGCCCGCGCTGGCCGCGCTGCGTGCCGTCACCAGGTACGTGCGGATCGGGCAGCTCATGCGCTCGTTTCTGGCGTAGAACTTCCGCTGCAGCTTCCCCAGCGCCTCCAGGAAGCACTTCAGCGGCCCCTGGGGGCACAAAACAGAGCCAGTTTACAAACACAGCTGCACACTGCGCGCACACACACACACACACACACACACACACACACACACACGCACACTCACCTGTGCCAGGGGCTTGTTCTCATACTTCTTCTCGTGTTCGAAGAAGGTATCCAACCCGTGTTGCTTCACGATGATCTCTGACTCGTCGGAGAAGAGGACAGCGTCTCCATCGAAGGCCACACGCAGCTGGGTGTCACTCAGCTGCACCTCAGTCTCAGGAGTGAACATGGTGGCAGCCGCTATGCCTGGGGACAGGAAGTGACCGTTCTGAGATTTAGCATGGGGACAGGAAGTGACCGTGCTGAGATTTAGCATGGGGACAGGAAGTGACTTTGCTGAGATTTAGCATGGGGACAGGAAGTGAGCCAATCTAAGTGGCATCCTGAAAAAATCACAAGTCATTTATCCAGAAGTAGATAAGCTGGGCTTCAAGTCTGTGACTCACAGAGCTGCAAGGTGACATTTTTACCATCTCAGCAAATGTAATCAATGACATTCAACTAACAATAAGTAAAATGAAGGGAAGGAAACAGAGCTCCCGTCACTGACCTTGTTCAATGGCCTCCTGCACCTTCTCAGAGTCCTTTGAGAGGTACAGGTTGGTCATGTAGGCCTTCAGGTATCCAATGGGGCTCTTCCCACCCGTCATGCAGAAGCGTTCAATCGTTAGATCTAATGAGGAGAAGCGGAAGCGTCATCCAATCACATTCTATTATCAGCACAATCATCCAATCAAATCAGTAATAACTACTCATTAAAAAAACACACCTACAGCAGAAACAGAAACAGAACTAGAAGACCTCTGTGTATAATATAACTACAAATATAATTAAACTTTTTGTATAAATATAATTAAGTATTTCAGAATGAATTAATCTAGGCAGCACAACTCTTTATTGCTACTCTATAACAGATTTATTTTAATTTCATGTGAAATCTCATGCAAGTCACAGTAAAGTAAGATTTCTGAAGTTTCTGAAGAGACAGAGCAGAGTGATGCGTTTGGGGAGTGTGACCCTGCCCTGTGTGTCTGAGAGGAGAGAGGCCACGCGGCCCGTCCCCTCTGATGCGTTTGGGTTGGGCCCTGCCCTGTGTGTCTGAGAGGAGAGGGGACACGCCCATTTTACCATAGTGATTGATGCTGTTGATGAGACGCACGCCGACCTGGGCGTGGTTATTGGTCATCAGCACAATGTCAAACACCTCCTCACTGTCCGGGTACAGCTTCCTCAGCTGAGTGTTCACCGTCATCAGAGCCTGTAAGCAAACAGAGCAGTCATCAGAGCCTGTAAGCACACAGGGCAGTCATCAGAGCCTGTAAGCACACAGAGCAGTCATCAGAGCCTGTAAGCACACAGAGCAGTCCTCTCCAAACAGCAGCAACGAGTTGTTTCCAAGTCGCTGCACCTCATTCTTCACAACACAAACTTTACACTGAGCTGCGGCCCTGGGCCTGTGTTTCTGCACAAAATGCTCAAAATTTACAGGGTCACACAGCACTGATATAAGATAAGCTGCAAAAATGTTTGGCCAGTAACGGTCATACCATCCGGAATTAATCCTTCATTGCTTCAGGCACCATGTCACCCTCCTCAGAGCCACTCAGACTGAGTGTCCCACCTCTGCTGAAAATACAGATTTCTGTGCACCCTAATCCCACACCCAGCGTCTGAGGGCATATCTATATAAAACAGTAAAACATTTATATTATTTCTATTTTTTATCCATTGATTTTTGATCTCAACGGTCAGACATTGAGTTGAATATTATGTAACAAAAGGATTCATGCAGACAGTTGTAGCGTTGAGCTTTAAAACAAAAGGAAAAATGCAGAGGAAGAACTCCACCCTCCCTAACGCGCGTGCGCGCGCTCCCTGCCTCACCTTTACGAAGGGGAACGCGGCGCCGGGCTTCAGGGGCTCGTCCTCGTGTTCCTGCTGGTGGGACACGTACTTCTCCACCCCCTCCTCCTCATAGATCTGTCTCTCCTTAGTCATATCAAACAGCGTCCGGGAGGACACTGCGATGGTGACAGCATACTGAGGTTTGGGCTAATTGTAATGGAAAAAAGAAAGTTTAAGATTACACCGGTTTTGATGGAAAAAAAAAAACATTATCGTCGTAAGAAAACTTATGGAAAAAGTTACAGACGACACTCATCACGCAGTTCCATCATCATCATTACCATAAGATGCCATTCGAACATAAAGTAAAGCACGTACCGGTCTCGGTTTCTTTGTTTTCAAACTGTCAAAAAAGGCTTTGGCGGCGGTCCAGTCTTTCTCGTCCCCTGTGTCAGCAGCTGCGTTATTCTCTGTCGCGTTGGGTTTAATTTCACTCATATTTACCGTCGATTCTACAAACTCTACAGATCAAGCAAAGTACGAACTCGGGGGTTCGTATGCAGACAGGCAGGGAGCGGGACTTTGCGGAAATGGAGAGCAGGGAATCTGACATAACTGAGATGGGCGTTCCTTTTTACCCATGATGCTTGCCTTCAGTCAGGAAACTTGCTGCGAAGATATGCATTCAAAATTAACAGATTAAACGTTTTGCCGACTTCTTCCGTGTAGTGCATATCAGTTAATTTGGTTAAATTTAGATTAAATTTCACTTAATCTGAAAATCGGTTTTTCCACCATATCTACTGACCGAAAGTGACTCAAGGTCTAATAAATGCGGTGTAAAAGAGAAATTGATATTTCTTAACTCGTTTAGCAGACGAGTCATGAGTCCACCAGCAACGAGATGGAATTAGTATCAACACAGTTAAAAAACAGCAATGAAAAACAAATTCTCATTCTTTTCAAAGTGCACTGACAGTTAAAACAGACAGCCACTAGAGGGCGCCACATACATTCACTTTTACAATTTACAATTTGGTATTTCAATAAGAATAAGAATAAGAATAAGAATAAGAAATACTTTATTAATCCCGAGGGAAATTTGGGTAATTCGCAGACGCTTTTAAACCAAAGCGACTTACAATTAGCAGGTTATTCAGAAGGAATAACCGGTCAAGTGGTAGTTTTTCAGATGAATGCAGTATGAGTTTACTGTATGACCACACGGTCTGAACAATCCGATTAAAGCACATGTTTCAATGTTGTGTGCAAACGTCTGTCAAACCCCACTCTTTTAAAAAGCAATACATCTGATAATGTACGGCCTATATTCAAAAACGTATTACATTGTTTGCCCTCCCTCATAAAATCAGCACAGTGTATTGTAATGATAAGAGGTAAGAATAGACCCAGGCGAAACAGGGTGTTTTAGACAACAGGTGCAACACAGGGGGGAGATGCCGGGGCCAGGAGGCAAAGTGCAGTGCCTCAGACCTCCAGCTGCATGTTGGGTAATTGGGTGTGGTGTGAGTAAGCATGAGAATGTGATCAGACCAGGCTTTTGATCAGTCGACTTATTAGTCGTGATAGTATGAGTAAGCATGTAGCAGCACAGGCATCAGCTGACTGAGTCATTAGCTGGGGAGATGAGGGACACCTGCTCACTGCTCACTGACATGGCGACAGTCCCTTTCTGCAGCTTCCTGTTTAAGATAACACAGCTTTATTGTCATTGTTCAGGATAATGAAATTACAGTAAACTGTGGGCCCAGATTCCCACCGACAATGACTGACTGCCCCATCTGAGGCTCTGCTGCTCTGGAACAGAAACAGGAGCCCCAGTGTGGGAGAGAGGGAGAGAGGGGAGCCCCAGTGTGGGAGAGAGGGAGAGAGGGGAGCCCCAGTGTGGGAGAGAGGGAGAGAGGGGAGCCCCAGTGAGGGAGAGAGGGAGAGAGGGGAGCCCCAGTGTGGGAGAGAGGGGACCCCCAGTGTGGGAGAGAGGGAGAGAGGGGACTCCCAGTGAGGGAGAGAGGGAGAGAGGGGAGCCCCAGTGAGGGAGAGAGGAACTCTGTGGCACAAAAGCTCCAGCACAGGGGTTTGTAACAGTTTTTCTCTCCAGAGGCTTTGGTACCTTTTTGGACTCCCTGTCTTTTAATGAAGTTCAGCTGATTTATGCTGTTTCTTAGGGAACATTGCAACAGACCAAAGTCCTTCAGCTTACAGTGCTCTGGTGGACTGATGTGAAAATGGGCAGCTCTATTGCCTGCCTCTAAAGGCACATGCTGCCAGAAAGCCTGAAGGACACACTTTAAGCCATCAAATTACTACCTCATAAAAATCCTTTCACTGAATTGAGTGAGATTTTGTCCTTACCATTAGCTGGGACATTGAGATGCCTTTATTCTGAGAGCATGTGGTGAGATTCCCTGAATGAGAGAATAATGCATTAGGGGGCAGTGACAGTCGTCCTACTCACCTTCTGCACTCATTTAGTGTTTTGCTTACAGTGTTGAGGTCATTTTTGCTTTTATTGGAAGTAATCCTGCTCTTTAGTTTAATTCTTTTTTACAGCTGAATAAAAAGTGCTTTAGCACACAGAAGTTGCAGTACAAAAGTTGCAGTTCATGGTGGACTTTATGAAGTAAGAAAAAAAAATCTGTCAGACTTTTAGAGACTACACTTACATCTTTTGACATCTACTGCTGTCAGTCTTTCCATGTGATGTCCTGCTTGGATTGTTTCTGTCTTCCTGTCTGTCAGTGTGCGTGTGTCTTTTGTTTGTGTTTTGCATGCATGTGATTTTGTTTTTGTTTTCAGCCCATCATCTCACATCCTGTCCCACCTATCTGCCCTGCTGCCACACCCACCACCTGAAGCCCATCCTGCGCACCTGTTCCCTGTTTTCTCATCACCAGTCTGTGTATATATACCCCTCTGTCTGCTCTGTTTCTCTGCCAGTTTTTCCTCAGTGTATTTGTCTATTTTTTTCCTGTTTGGTTGTATCTGCTTACTCTGGTTTTTGATGTTCTGCCTGTTTTCTTTGGATTTTGAACTTGCCCTGTGTTTTTAGTTTGCTGCCTGTGGATTTTCTGGTTTTGACTCAGACTGTTTTATTACTACTGATTTTTGGATTTTTGTTGAATAAACACCTGGTCTGTGCCTGGGCCCTTCCACCTGAAAGCCTGACAACTGCAAGCTAGTTAAATGCATTTCATCAGTTATTTTGCAGTTAATGAAGCGAGTGCACTGAGAAAATTGGACTCACAGTGAGGGCAGAGGAGAACCTAGTGAAGAGTCATGGTTCATTATGTGGTGAAAGAGGACTGGGTGTTCTGGGCTAGAACACATCACTACATCACCACAGAGAGAGCAGCAGTACCTACACATCCACAGAGACACAGAAGTGATGAACTGCAAAGAATCTTTCATGCAGAGGGAGGTGTGGGTGTGTGAGCGTGTGTGTGTGCGTGTGTGTGTACTGGGGGCAGGGGACTGTAAGGAGCTATGTCTCTATGTTGTGTAGACTGTTAATATGCTGTAAAATTTCTGAAATGTTGCACATTTTTGTTTACTGAGATGACTGAGGTGTCTACATTTTTACATGTAATGTTTTTATTTTTTCCTCTTCTAGCGCTTCTACACTGTTGCTGTTCTAAAGATCATGAGCTGTTCCCACTCTGGCCGTTTCGCCGGGTCTTAGGCCCTGTTCACACCTGGTATTAACATGCGTCTTTGGTGATCCGATCACAAATGGACAGCGCTAAGTACAGATGTGAACGCACCAAATAGCATTTGAGATCCGATCTTTCAGACCACATTCGGAGGTGGTCTGGGCCGCATATGGCCACATTCTTTTAAAAGTGTGAACGCAAATGCGTCCTGGGCCTCAACTGACGCCTCTGCATAGCGGAACTACGTACTCATTCGCACGCCAGCGGCGGTCATACCGGTGTGATTAGCTGTTTAGGGCGTAAACTAAAACCGGTGGGATTAGAACACGAGATTGGAAAATTTCTAATTTTAGCTTTGAGGTAACAGCGATTTAACGTTAAAAAATATAGCAAATGCTAACTGAAAACTTAATAACTTAATGAGAAGCTTAATAACGCTAATGAAAACATAACGAACCATGTGATACATAGCATGAAAAGTTAGGTGTGAAAGAGTTTTAAAGTGCGACGGCAGGCAACAACAACTGGAGTTTGCAAGCTACGTCAAGCTACTTGGCATTTCAATGCAAAGTGTCAACAGCCGTATTTAGCGCTGTCCACTTGTGATCGGATCACCCAAGACGCATGTTAATAGCAGGTGTGAACAGGGCCTTACATTCACTGTAAAGCGCCTGCGTGCCCCGTTCGGGTGAAACGCGACATCCGCTCATACGAGGCCCGCAGTCCTGATGTATTAACGTAACGAATGCAAGGCACTTTAAAGACAGGTATAACGTTATTTTAGGTTGAGGTGAGAACTCTAGCGTGTAAAATGTTTTCATTTTTAAAAAATGATTTTGAAAACGGCAGGAAAATGTAAAAGATTCGTACAGTTATAATCTAGCTGTTCAAATCTCGTGCAAAACAGTATCTGCAAATACATATTAGTCAAAACCACTTCTATTTGATAGGTTAAAGAGCGTGTAGTATTTTCGTAAAGGAACACCGCTTGAGTTTGGTGCTCCCCCCTTTCTAACGTTTAAATACCCTGTTTCCCCCGCATCTGCCACACTGCTTGGTTGAATCCAAACAGAGCATCATGGCGATTGACGGTAAGTAGGCCAGTAACGCCGTGCTCTTCATGTTAACTTTTACTAAGCATTTCATAAAGGGCCGCTTTTCCAGGGACCATAACGGACTCTTCACAAATCCCGCTGTAAGACCGTTTTTATTCGGTGGATCGAGCTGTTTGCGTAAAAGTTTCGCCGGTAACGCCGCTGTCGGGAAGAGATTGCGGTTAGACTGCGAGTACCTGAGCTACTCGGTGTGAAAGCTGCAAGAATCGCGCTGGTGGTGCTGAAAGGATAGCGCCTCAGAGGCAGTTAAGAAAATAAAACAATATAAAACGCATCAGAGAACCGAGGACGCGCGTATCGTGACGCGTCTGCAGTTCATGTGTGCGGGAGGCTGATTGGATCGGTCTCTGCTCGGGATACCGGAGTTGGGTTAGCACTTTAACGGGAAGCTTCAGATACGGCTGTGTGAAAAATATTTTAATGAAGCGTGTGTGGCGCGGGTCAGGAATGATTCCACTACTTAAAAGTTTTAAAAACGTAATGCATGACTTACAATATCCACTCGGCGTTTGAAAACTACTGTCAACAGTTGTTCAGAAGAGTGACGAAAGCCGCCGTGCAGCCCTCAGACTGACACACGTCTGTATGTCGTTATAATTGGAGCCTTTTTAATAGCAGTGTGTCGTTTACTGACTCGCTTGAGATTCATTAGATATTCGTTATTGTTGACAGTCTACTTAGGAAAGTCTGCTGTATTTTAAACTGTCTAACGGCCGTTGCGGAGCTGAGCAGCGGAACCAGCATCAGCGCAGAGAAAATGCAGATCACCGACCTGCAGTTCGCCGAGTGTGTTCGTGTTTCACGGAGTGTGTTTGTTACGTTTGAATTAGCCTGTGTGGAATTAAGTCCCCCGAACACTGAATGCGTAAATATTTGCTGAACGTTCATTCATTGTATTTTGAAGCTTCCAGTTCATGAAAGAAACACACGCCTGTGCTCTTTTTGTGAATATATTCTTGCCTCGGACAGCCCCGATCATATTTTGCAGGTCGCCCCTGCCTTTTCGGTGTAGGTTATTGAGGGAGAATGTTATTCACCTATTTTATAGACCTGGTGTAAAAGTCAGTTTACTAAGGTTTCACAAATGAGTGATTCTCTTGACTTAAGTAGAAAGGAGTCATTTTTGGATAAAAAGGACAGGACTGTGGGTAGAATACGAGGGTTATGGTGGCTGGGGGTGATTTAAGGAAAGCCTGCATTGGGAGGTATTGAATGCTCGACACCTTGTCTGATTTACTGATAGATGGTCATTGTCTTTGATAATCTGTGGTACATCAATAAAGTGTGAGCTGGCAAGGTGATTCTCTCAATGCAGTGCATGGAGCAGGATGTCCAGAAGTAGTAGTTGGATTTTTAATTTCACAATGTGCTGGAGGGGTGTGACTGTTTAAACTGTTTGGCTATTATTTGTATACCTGCGTAATGGCAGTACAGTTCAGTACAGTACTGTACATACACTTATTCAGGTTACACCTGCTTCTCTGCCCTAGCCAGGTTATTAATTACAGCATCAAAAGAATCAGTATTCATAAGGACATGCCCAGCTTCACTGCTCTTCCTTTCTCCTGCATTTTTGGGTCACACTTTGCTGCATTTCTTCCCACTGCAAACATCCATACATTTTACAGGAAGTCTTGGAGTTTCCTGTGGTGCGTGTTTGTGAGGGGACATGAATATTTTACCTGCCACAGGTGTATAGGCAAGCAGCAGGAAACCACTACAGGCAGAAGACAGTCCATCACCATGGCTGAGTTTCATTTCCTGTATTGTCATTTGGATTTGACCTTTTTTTTTCTCAGATGTGACGTTAAATCAGTACTTTGGCATGTCAGTAGATCATGGAGAAAAAGCCACTGAGAGCCCGCTGGCAGGAGGGGCAGGCGGATTGTTCTGCAGTTTGTGAGCCTCTGTACAGTCATTGTTTTGAGACAAGCAGGCAGAGAGCTTCTGTCACCATGGCTACTTAGAAGAGACCTGGTTCTGTTCAGTCCAAACCCAGGAGTCCTCACTGGACATTATGCAGCACATGAAATGGAAAATTATTCTGCAGTGAAATTATTGCCATGAAATTCTGAAAACTTAATTTGTGAAAATGGGAAACAGCTGAATGCTAAGGTCATTGTAATTAAAATAAATGTGCTCTCTCTCCAGGCAGCGAGCGCAGCTGTGGAGTACATGAGCTAATATGTGCCAGAAAAGGTAAGGCAGGAGGTGTGTCTGTCCGTCCATCTGTCCATTTGTCTATCTGTCCACCTGTCTGTGTGTCTGTCTGCTGTCCTCCACCACATGCACAGATTCCCAGTGCTTTCCCTGCTGCCTGTGTGCTCTGCCTCTGAATCCCTGCTGGGCGTGTGGGAGGTTAGGAGCTGCTTGCTCTGGGTAAATGATAGTTGGCTGGTAAATCTGTGGTGGTTGTCTGGAAAACCACAAGCATCCTTCACCTCTCCTGGACTAGAGCATCCTCGGGTTTGGAAAAACCCATGTCTTTTATTACATTCTCCTTCCCTTTCCCCTTTCCCTCCTCCTCCGTCAGGTTCTACCTCTCTGCTCTCAGTGCAGTGTTGGGTCTGGCAGATGTTTATTCTCAGAGGTGCTTCTTTCTGCCCCAGTTTGGCTTCTTGTTTCCTGTTAACCTGGATTCCCACACAGGTCCTGATCCTGGGGTCACAGTTCCACGCTCTGTCTGACCCACCATGCTCTGCCCCAGTTCCCAACAGGCCCTGGTGTCATTGTGTTTAATAGACAAAGTATGGAATAATTTTCATATTTGAAATGACATCATATTTCCATCCCTCTTTTACTCTTTTCTCTCTCTCAGTGCAATTTAGTGTAAATCAGTATGCTTTATTGGCATGAAATACATTTTTAAATACTGCTAGAGCATAGTACACAATTCTGAAAAGATGAACTAAAACTCTCTTGAAGATTCTATTTCCCTGTTTTCTTTCTGAGACGGTGAAAGAGTTAATGCTTTTAATAAATTGGTGGTGATATTTGGGGCGCAGTTCTGGAAAAAAACTCAACACCCTTGTTTCAATTATTAATGACGTATCAAGTTTTGAACACACTTCTCCTCTGGAGAAACAAGGATATGATTAATTTAGTGGCAGGGATTTGTTTGCGTGGAGAGAACGACTCAAATGCAAGTGTGTAAACAATGTCAGATTGACTGCTGAAGTTTAAATAAAGATTGTTTTCCAGTGCTAAGAGGTAACAAATGTTACTACATCACTGTAACACTACAAATTCATAACTTCAGTGCAACACTGATATGCAGTGCAAAGTTCAGAGGCTAAGACTGTGTCATTAAAGAGTGCAGAGAGGCTTCTGATTGGCTGTCTGTGAGCTTTGTAATATTGGGTAGAACATACTAGAAGATGGCTTTGCGCATGGATGTAAGTAAGACATAAAGAGCATGGATTACAGCACAGGTGATTCGTTGCAGTTTCTACATCACATACCTGTCCTGTTGGGGTCTCACCTGCAGAGCAGGTGTGTGGATTGAGGTAGAGTTTCTCCCTGTGTCTGTTCGGCCACATGCTGCTGGTGATCCCAGCACCGGGTCTGCTCCTGCCCAGGCGTTTCTGAGAGCCACTCTCTGCTGTATGTGAGGAGGTGGCTCTGCTGGCTGTTTCTGTGGGTGTGAATGCAGAGGTCATGGGGTCACAGCCAGGCTGGTTCGCCTCTGCCACACATACAGAGCTTTACAGGGGACTCACCTGCTGCATGCGGGGACACACCTGCTTTAGGGTTAGGGTTCGGATTAGGGTTAGGGCTTAAGGGTAGGGCTATTGGCTAGGATTAGGGTTAGGGTTAGGGCTTAGGTGTGAAGCTCTGTGTTTGCTGAAATCCTCAGTGAGGCAGCAGTTCTTCCCCTCCGGTTCATCAGTAAACAGCCAGCTGTGCAAACCGACAGCATGCCAGATGCCCTGACAGTCTGCTCAGCAAACAGATGCTGCATGATTCATGAGCAGCCATAAGCAGGTCACACCGCCGGGCCGGGAGTGTGATGTCATGCAGGAAAGTAGAGGTCACATCACTGTCCTCTCACAGAAAGCCCATATCCATCAACGACAGGGAACATGCGGAGTTAGGACATGCACAGTAAGGACTCTTTCATGAATGCTTTTCAGTGGATGCCTCTTCACTTTAAAGTGTGTGTTTGATTTCAGAATCAGAACTCAGCCGTCCTTCAGCACAGCTGTCTGACACATAGACAACCTGGAGACATGACTCTGTGATCACTTTCAAAACTTCTACAGTGGAATCAGTGTGGTAGAATATGACCACATGTCTTCATCCAGCTGCAAAAGAATATTACCAGATTAAGCTATGCAGTTATTGTCTATGAAACGAAGCTGTCATTTTGACTCAGTAGTTTCTCACTTGGGACCTGACCTTGAGCCCAGAACCCTTTTCAAATGGAGTGGTGTTCAGCATTTCCTGTTAGGGGAAATTCTTCTGAGCACTGGGTAGAGCAATACAGAGCTTTCAGTAGCCTTTTCTGACCAGCATCTCCCTGTCGCCCTCCCTAAAATTCTTCTTCTCTCCATATCCTCTCTCCCTCCCTCGTCTCTCCCTCCTTCCTCTCTCCCAAAAAGCCCCCCTACCCTCCTTGCCCTCTCTATCCTCCCCATCAGCCATGTGTATTGACAGGTCCCCCCCCCGAGAGCCTCCTCTGACAGGCCAGCTTGGAAACACATTCTTTTCTTAATTGGCTCCACTCTCTGCCTCCGAGTTCATATTACACAGATGCATCAGTGGAGTGAATGAATATCATTATTGATATGCAGTAACCATGGCTGCGAGTGGGGCCTTGTTTGGCTGAGGAGAGGTGTGTGGGCTGGGGGGGTGAGGCCCGCCCTCACGTATGGGCCCAGATCAGATTACAGCAGCTCTCTGAATAATTCAGCCTGTGCTGACATATGCAGGGGACAGCCACATGTCACCTGATTCTGGGAGAGGCCAGTCCCAGCACACACAGACCCGCACAGACCCACACAGACCGCGCAGGACCTGCGCAGGACCCGCGCAGACCCACACAGGACCCGCGCAGACCCACACAGACCAGACCCACACAGACCCGCGCAGACCCACGCAGACCCGCGCAGACCCGCGCAGACCCACACAGACCCACGCAGACCCGCGCAGCGCGCAGACCCGCGCAGACCCACACAGGACCCACACAGACCCGCGCAGACCCACACAGACCCGCGCAGACCCTGCGCCAGCGAGGGCACAGAGGGAAGCGCTTTCTGCATGGACTTACAGAGGTGCGGAGCAGCGTGTCTACAGGATGTGATCACTGCACAAACCGAAGTGGGCTTTTGAGAAGGGAAATGTAAGTGGATGGTTCCTCTCTCTCTCTGAAGATTTCCTCCTCCACACGGAGGCTTTGAGTCTTCCTGCCTGTGCAACTCTGTTCACAGATGCTGTAATTTCCCCTCTGAAAGAGCACATACTCCAGTGAGGATCAGATCTCAGGTCCTTTGTGTTTCCCTCTGCTTTTCCTGTTGCTGTGTAATTTATCCTCAAAATTACTGTCATTTTCATTTGTCAAAGGACATTAACAACTGATCCTCATGGCAATTTTTGGCAGAGCACTGAACCTGAAGTCAGTTAAATTCTTTACCTCCATTTCTCCAATAAATCTTTACCTGCCTAAATGCAGTACCGCCAGCCCAAGGTCAAAATGTTTCCTGTGCCAAAGTCTACGGAAACAGTGGTGGATAAACAAGTGTGATGGATTAATCTGTTGAAAGTGCTGGGAAAAATTACTGTGCTGACCAGAAGTATAATCTATAGCCTGACAAAAGAATTAAGGCGGTACATGTACAGTGAAATTTAACCCAATCATTTACGAGAACCATCAAAGACTGAAGTACTGGAGCCGCAGTGATGTTTTTTTTCCCCAGACATTGTCTTCGTTCCATCACTATAATCAAATAAACTTCTGCACATTGCAAGATTAAAAGGATTCCCCTAATACATGTATTTCATCAGTTTTGATAGCAACATGTTCCCATCCTCTATAATGTGTTCATGTTTATTCATGAATGCTTTTCTTTTCAGCCTTAATGGCAGGAAATTGCTTTCTGCCTTTAACTTTGATTTTGGTCATGAAATTGAGTCAGAAATGAGTCTTCCTTATTTGAGTCCAATAAGTTGTTTGTGTGATAAAACATAATTACCCTTGGGACTCCATATTCCATATGACTACATATGCAATTACACACCAAATGTTGCTAACAGATGTCATATCCTAAATACAAAGGCAGCGCAGCTACAGGACATGCCCAGAAACATGTGTCCTTTAGAGTGTCCTTTAGAGTGTCTGTTAGAGGTTCCGTTAGAGTGTCCGTTACAGTGTCTGTTGGAGCGTCCGTTGGAGCGTCTGTTACAGTGTCCCTCAGCGCAGCACGGGGCAGCCTGGTGGGAGAGCTCAGTGCTCTGTGTGAAAGCCTGGCAATGACAGCAGCTCACTGCAGGGTCCCTCGGGCTGCCTGACTTTGCGAGGGGAGGGTATGGAATCACGCTGCTATCCCACAGACCTTTGCCCTGCTAAGGCGGGTCCAGTGTTTTTAAGAAAGCATTGACAGCAATAGATCTATTTTTCTGTCCTGGACATGACCGCACCCCTTTCTCAGTAGAACAATAGCGTCACACCTGTGAACCTGTCAGGTAGGATGGGAAATGCCATGCAGTCTTTCACCTGGAGTTGCAGAAGGGGGAGCCTGTACAACCGGCACTGCAGCAGGAGCAGAAATATCACCCGCTTACTGTGTACAAGAGCCAATAAAAAACCAGCATCAGGGATGATGGAGCTGCCGGTGGACTCTATCAGTAGGTAAGGGCAGTGTCTCCTCTGGTTCTACAGAGTTTCTGTGCAGTGATGTCACTGTCCTGGGAACAGTCAGTCTTTGGTGAGAGGGACTTGTGTCTCATTGAGCTTTAACTGTGTTTGCCTATCAGACATGCATCTCTGTCATGTGGGTCCAAGTCTTCTGGGTCAGTCCTCATTTAGGATGAATATTCTACCACAGCAATGTTACCTGTTATATATCCATGGTGACCGACAGGTCAGGATCAAGCATTACTGTGTCTGAAAGGGAGGCCCTGTCTGGCCTGAGCTGGCTGCCCAGCAGGACCTCTTTAATATGTAATGAGCACCACCAGGTAAAGACGGCCCCCTTCCTCCCTCACACCACTAAGCCCATCCTCCTCCTGCTGTCCCCCTCACTCACACAGGTGTGAGTGGAGATGAGGGCTCACCTGAGGCAGGTTGCTCCTTGTTATCTGTTGTATGTGAAAATTCCCCTTTGATTACCACTGGAATTTGAAAACTTCTATGTGACCTCATTGTATATTTTGTATTTAGAACAGATGGAAGTTCTATTCAGGAAATGAAGAAATACAACCTGTTGAAGAGAAAATGTGTGCTTGGTTGGCCTTATCATATCTGGCTGCGTTTGGTGCTGTCTGTGAGCTAGTGATGGTGAATGTGGAGCAGTTTGTCTGGCTGCATTTGGTGCTGTCTGTGAGCTGGTCTGGTGATGGTGAATGTGGAGCAGCTGGGTGGCAGCACTCACTGACTCAGAGTGCCGGGTTTGAATCTCAGGTGTGGCACAGCAGTTACCCATGATAATACCCATAATGCATTTTATCACAGCGCACAGGAGACACCCCCAGCTGCATAAATAGGTCACAGAAAATCTCCCTGTCTCTCTTTTTCCATTCGTCTCCCTCTCTCAGTGTCTCCAGAAGTGCTGGTGTTCCTCTCCACCATTGGAGTCTTCACTGCCCTGACAATTCTCCTGCTGTTATACATCAGCAGCAAGCTGTCTGTGGAGACTTCGGGAGACCTGCCCTGTTTAGATGAGTTCAGAAACAGTAAGACCCAGCAGGGTGAGTGTGTGTGTGTGTGTGTGTGTGTGTGCGCGTGCGCGTGTGTGTGCAAGTGCTTGTGTGTGTGTGTGTGTGTGTCTGCGCGTGTGTGTGTGCGTGTGTGTGTGTGTGTGTGTGTGTGTGTGTGCATGCTTTGTGTGTGTGAGTGTGTGTGTGTGTGTGCGCGCGTGTGTGTGTGTAAGTGCTTGTGTGTGTGTGCGTGCGCGTGCGTGCGTGCGTGCGTGCGTGTGTGTGTGTGTGTGTGTGTGTGTGTGTGTGTGTGTGTGTGTGTGTGTGCACATGCACATGTGGATGTTTAAACGCAGTGATGGCTCTCTAACCAGGGAAATGCTTATGTACAGCTGATTTCATTAATAATGTGGTGGCACAGGAAGTTACCTTTGACGTTACCTCAATTTGACAAACTTACTGCATTCAGTCTTGGAGAGCAGAAGTTACAGAAATAGCATTCATTTCTGTTTTATCTGCTGCTGAAGGAGGCCCACAGCCTCTGTGTGTCTGATGTGTTTGCATGGGTAACCTGTGGGAGGAAGACTGCTGTTCCTCTGCTGTGTGATACATGTACCTTAGTTCCCACTTCAAAGGTTTAATTATGAATAACTCTCTCTTTAAAAACTCTCTCTTTCTGAAAAAGCAGGGCTTGAATTGTGCTTTTTTAAAACTGTAAATGTCATGTCACAGCACGGTGATACTTACCATGAAGATCATAGTCTAGTGCAGTTCCAGCACTGTGATTCTCAGTGTGTAGATCAGTGTGCAGTTCCAGCACTGTGATTCTCAGTGCGTAGATCAGTGTGCAGTTCCAGCACTGTGATTCTCAGTGCGTAGATCAGTGTGCAGTTCCAGCACTGTGATTCTCTCAGTGTGCAGTTCCAGCACTGTGATTGTCGGTGCGTAGGTCAGTGTGCAGTTCTGTGTCCTGCAGAGGCCCTGGCTGGCAGGCAGAGGCGTTTCGGTGTGCTGGTGATGACAGCAGGCCTGTGGCCTCATGGCGTTCTTCAGGAGCTTCCAGCAGAACCTGCCCTCGGTCTCGTCCATCCTGGACTCTGTGTCCAGCGCGGTGGACGACCTGGCGACCGCCGTGGGGGACGTCACCTACACGGTGAGCGACCAGCTGGCCGAGCAGGTCACCACCCTCATCAACAAGGTGCAGACGGAAGAAGAGGAGAATTCTGGGAAGATGGAGGCCCCGGATAGCTGCAGGGGTGAACAGGATGAAGGCAGGCGTAAAATAAAGCAGCCGGCTCCATCCAGCCGCTGTCAGGACCCAGAATCCCACAGCGAGGAGTGCAGAGCCAAGTCCTCACACTCGCCCGAAACCGCGGCCCGGACCCAGGGCCCGGCTGACAGGGGGAGGGGGGAGGGCCGCAGGAGCACGCGAAACACAGAGGAGAGCAACGCGCTGGAGGAAGGGGCGTGGTCCCACTCCCAGAAACACAGAGACGAGCCAGAAAACAACCCAGAGGAGCTGGACGGCAGTGCAGGTGGAAGCAGGGGTCATGACCCCAAAGATGGCGTCCCCCCCTCCCTCACAGGCAGGGCCACCAGGAGAGGCAAGCGGGCCCAGAACGGAGAGGCGGAGGACGAGGTTTGTCAGAACAGCACCAGAGAAAAACCACATCCTGATACTAAAGCCAGCAAGGACAAGCCCAAAAGCCT